>JAMAJT010000016.1:0-497392 GCA_023628915.1 Trichomonascaceae sp. Y4102 | reverse complement strand
ACGCCATCTTATTTATTTAAAGTCTCACGCCATCTTATTTATTTAAAGTCTCACGCCATCTTATTTATTTAAAGTCTCACGCCATCTTATTTATTTAAAGTCTCATGTACGCACGTCATACTACGTGAGACTATGTGTCAATGTATGCCTGGTTCTGATTCTTCACTTGAAACGCTTGTCCAGGAGGTCCATTCTTGACGAGCTTTGTTAGGATTTCGTATTCTTGGACAGGGGAAATTAAGGGGTGTATCTTGAAACACTCGGCGACAGGCCAGTCAAGCAGGTACCATCCGAAAGACCACAAATCTTGACAGCAAGCCCCTAGTCCAGCTAAGACGTATAGACCCTGAGTCCCTTGCTGTCGCTGCCGTCAGGGCTCGACGCCACACGGCTGCGGGCCTAGCTAATTCAGAAGAATTGCTCATCCAATCAGGCTGCTTGTTGAGCGGTGGCCGAGAATAGAATAGGAAATCCGAGCAAAACTCGTCAATAATAGACTTCCCAGAAAAACGTGTCAAGAAAAGAGCCTGAATCAGACGAATCCTACTACGTTTTCACTGTCTGGGCGACCACGAGTAACACGGGCAACCTTAACGTTGACCGTAATACGTATTACAACAATTTTGCAGGCACCAGAATTCATCTGCCACCACCAACGATATCGCCATCGCTGCAGCTAACTACAGTATATCTGAATGACGCAGGGGGCATGCCCTTGAGGTTCTTGTATGGTCAACTGTGTGGCACCTCGAACACTTGCTTGGTGCCCCCGCATGCGTCGGCCACTGGGTTCCAACCGCTTCAAATTGACTGAGCTCTCTCTTGGTGCTTGACCTTGGGAGTCAGCTTTTGGTTCGATAAGCTGGCGAGGCTCAATAGCCGTTGTGGCTTTGCAAGACTCAACCGTCCTCATTGCCACGTGTGTGGCCCGGCCCCGTACTACCCCTTAGAGTACAGGCATCTCGGGAGTCGTATATAGCCTACGGGGAAGGTAGTCATGGCGATGGTGGGGGGCAGATGGAATAGAGCTTCTATAATAAAGCTTAGTAATAGGGTTTACGTTAAGGTTACGCGGGTGGTACTAGTAACAATGGGGGTGGATCTAGCGGTCGGCGTAGAGTTTACATAATACTAATAGGGTTTACTAGTCAAACCGACGCGTGAACCTAGTGGGGCGCGTACAACACAGACCTCTTCATAGAGTTACCCGAACCTCCTGCACCACGTGATCCTGAACCAGGCATGCATAGACACGCAGTCTCTCGTAGTATGACGACGATAAATGACACTATAATAAATGATATTGAAGTCGATTGGAGAAGGTGTACGTGGAACTCCCCACTAGTAATTCATGAGCGAACGGAATGCCTTGAAGGCTTTGAAGATTTGCTCACGGTTTCTGGGGTCGCGCAATCCCTCCCGGCGCGTTGTACGACCTGTCACGGGTGTAAAGCTGCTTACTATGGTTTGGTATTGCGGATAAGTCCCGAATCTTACCGACTTGTCGAGATCCTTTGTAACTTTTATTCTGTAGAAAGTTGGACAAGTACCAACCATGATAATGCATGGGAAGGTGTGTTCATCGAGAGGTGGGAGCTTTAGGTTCCGTTCGCGAATGTTGTTGTTGTGCTGGAAAGCAGCAATAGCTTCAGCAATAAGGTGAGGTTCAGGATTGGAACTAGTCCGACGAGTTTTATCTTCGTCGAGTAGAAAAAGAATTTCGTTTGGACTCCTGATGCACACGTCGGTCATAGCTTGAACACGCTGACGACACATGTCTAGATCAATGTCTTTGCGAGTACAGGCAAAGTGGTGCCGATCAGTGTAGCCGATGAAGTCGAAGAGTCTTACGACAAAATCAACGAGAGCACCTTCTTCTCCATAAGCTGACAGTGCCCACTCCATGTATGTGAGAAGTCTGTCGGCAGTTGGATTGTTTTGGTCGGGCTCAGGTGCTAGCATGCCTTGTGCGTAGTCGTCTATGTTGACAGTGTCAATTTGGTAGCCGAAGAACTTTTCGTCGTCATTTCTTTCAATAGATATATTGAATGCTTTCAAATCATTGACCGTCCATTCGCTGCTTGATTTTGCCGTTCTGGTTAAAGTGGCCATCCCGGAATCCAATGTTGCGGCGTCTGTGATACGCTATCCAATGTTGTGTCTCACATGTAATTCCATGTCTTATATATAGTGTTCCGCAGAGTTACCCAAACGGATAAGAACGGGACTAATTTCTACAGGAAACTCTGCGCACGGACGCGTGATGTGTCCCTAGTGCACCGCGCCAACATTATCACATGCGATATAATGTATCCTGGGGCTAATACCACGCTGGTGCAAGGCGACCACTAGTAACACGGGTAACCTTAACGTAGACCGTAATACTAAGCTTTATAGCGGTTATTACAACAATTTTGCAAGCACCAAAATTTCTGCCACCACCAACGATATCGCCATCGCTGCAGCTAACTACAGTATATCTGAAGGACGCAGGGAGGCATGCCCTTGAGGTTCTTGTATGGCCAACTATGTGGCACCTCGAACACTTGCTTGGTGCTCGCGCATGCGGCTGCCACGGGGCTCCAACCACTTTGAATTGACCGACCGACTTGACTTGACTTGAATATCATTTATTATAGTCTCATGTATCGTATGTCATACCAAGAGACTGTGGAGGTCTATAGATGCCTGATTCAGGCTCTTCTCTTAAAATGATGTCCTTTGGGTCGATTATGGCGATGCTTCGCTAGGATTTCCTCAAGGATAGGGGATAAACCATCCACTGGTCGCATCCTTGAGCAAGCTCAAATTTGCCTGGTGGTAGACCTGGTAAAAAAGCCTATCAGCTACCTCTGTGACGAGGGGCGTCAAAAGTGAGTTTGGTGCGGTTTGTGCCTAATAAACTCGATTACCGCTTTAATACCCTCTTCAGTGTCCAAAAGGGTACTAATTTCGAGTTCACTTGAAACGGCTCTTAAGGGCCCTCGGGCCGCCTCGCGGCTCACTGTTTCCAGTTCACCGCACTGACATTCATATGTCCTTGTTTGGATGTTTCTTGATTGGTAGTATGCGCCAAAGTTTCCAGCTCCTGATCGCCACTGAATCAGTGTGCTGAGTTCTTGGCGCGTGGCTGTGTGTAATGCGGTCTTGATTGGGTTCTTTTGATGGTGACCGTACAGTCCTGGCTTCGTATGACTACGGTACCAGGAGCCTACCGTGCTTGCGCGATATCGTTCGTCCCATTTGTTGTATGATTCGGTGTCAATAGCTCGTTTGAGCTTCTCGTGATGGTTAGCAGCTTCCAGCTCTCGCTTACCTTCCACGGGAGCTTGCGTCTCCAGTGTACACATGTCCGTAGGCCCTGCATGTGTTCCACTGATTTCAGCAGTATTGTCATACTTGCTGTGCTTTGTGCCCAGTGAATCAACGTTCTGATAGGATTTCGATGGTTTAATTTCCGATACGCACGGATGGCGTAGAGTTTGGCTAAGCCCGCCAAGCGGAGGTCCATGGGAGGTATTTCAGCATCTCGATGTAACGCCTCTGTTGGTGTGCTTCGATAAGCTCCTAGAGCTCGAGTTAGTCCTTTGATTTGTAGTCGCTGGATGTCATCTTTGGCTTTTTGCGTCAAACGTGGATACCATATGTGTGCACCATTTGACTGAGCTCTCGTTTGGTGCTTGACCTTGGGAGTGACCTTCGAGCCTGAACTGGCTCAATAAGCTGGCGAGGCATATATAGCCTCGGGGGAGGCAGTTGTCTGGGATGGCGATGACGATGGTGGACGAATGGAGCTTACATAATACTAATAGGGTTTACGTTAAGGTTACCCGCCAAACCGTCCCGTGAATTTAGTGATCGCCGCTCTTGTCTCAGTTGGGACCTGGGGTAATTTACGCAATACGCATTAATATATCCAAACCTCACAACGACGACAACGACGACGACGACAGCAGATCGAGCCTACAGGTCACCGTTCAAAACAATTATTACAAATTGCTTTTATAAATCCGCTAGGGTAAGCTAACCTCGGCAGGCATGTACCATGATGGTCTGTCATCACCCGGGGTGATTGCCATTGGATGCATTGTTGGTGTGATATCATCCGCCACTCAGAGTCTAGGGCTCACGCTTCAGCGCAAATCTCACCTTGTAGAGTCATACAACAGGAATCTTTCAGTCTCATCTCGCAACTCATACTCTGGAAGGCGCATGAATTCTAATGGTTCCGTACGAAAAAACGGAAAGAGTCGAAAGCAATCTAGTGACCAGCGTCGCGGTCTAGGACTCGGAATTTCTGGCCCAGTTTGCGATAGCGATACCCGCGAAATCGTTGGAGTTTACGATGATCCCGCAAATGCGATAGGGCGCTCCGCCATCACTACGACTAACAGCAGCGACGACAGCTCAGACTCACACCTGGTGGTCCCACTCCACCGCCGATCCATGTGGCAACTGGGAGTATTTCTGTTTATCATCAGCAATGTATTTGGAAGCAGCGTCCAGATCTCTACGCTGCCGCTGATTGTACTCTCGCCTCTCCAGGCAGTGGGACTGGTGTTCAACTCGATCTACGCCAGTGTGCTTCTTCACGAGCCCTACACCCGTCTTTCAATGGTTGGCACCGTACTAGTGACGCTGGGTGCGCTGGTGATTGCTGCGTTTGGTGCCCTTCCCGAGCCCAACCATAGTCTGAGCGAGCTCCTGCCACTTTTTGCCCGCACCCAGTTTGTGGTTTGGATCATATGTAGCCTTATTGGAGTAACGTGTGTGCTTGCTGCTGCCTTTTCACTAAGCACCAGTCGCCGTCGATCCTTTGGTAGCCACCGTTTCTCCACTACCACCACCACCGCAGCAGAATACAGCGACGACGAATCCGAGGGGTTTCTTAAACCGGCGCCCCTTGCCAACCAACCCATCAGTAGCAGCACAGACATTGCCGGACAAAAGAACCTGTCTAAAGTGTCGCTGGCGTCCTCCTCCTCGGAAGGATCCTCCTCGTCATCAAATGGCCCTCCGTTGCCACCACCACCCTTTGTTGAGACTCTGCGCGACATGTCGTCAGTCTCCACCACTAATATCCGTCTCCACATAGATACTAACGTTGATACAGGCTACAGCTCCATGGCCAGCCGAGACAACACCCAAGAACCGTCTCGCCGAAACTCTGACGACAACGATGACGATGAGTCTAGACCCCTTCTTGGAGGAACTAATTTACCTAGAATATCCCGCAACTACTTTTGGCGATTGGCGTCATCTCCGCACGCTCCTCTCATAAAGGGATCGCTCTTTGGTATCGCCAGTGGGGTCCTTTCTGCCCATTCCCTCCTCATGGCCAAGGCAGCCGTAGAACTCATCATCCGTGGATTCTCAAACAGGTGGAAGGACTATGCCCAGTGGGAGAGCTGGCTCATTGTGTTGGCTTTTGTTTCGTTTGCCGTACTACAGCTCTACTTTCTCAACTGCGGTCTGCATATCCTGTCCACGTCGGTACTATACCCGCTCGTCTTTTGCGTGTATAACCTCACCTCCATTGCCAACTCACTCATATTCTACAAGCAGGCTTCCAAACTATCACCTGGCCAGCTTGTATTTGTGTTTCTCGGTACGCTTCTGGTTATTGCTGGCGTAGTCTGTCTATCATGGCGTCTACAATACCACGGCTCGGTCACGGCTATCCCAGACTCTCCTGGCTCCCGGTACAGTCTGTATACTCCCGGGATCGATCCAGGCTCGGGGTCGGGTGGTGGTCATCACCCAGGTACAGCACCACCACCACCGGAAACTCACTTTTCAGAGTCGTACTTTGCTCTTGATCGGAGCAACGCACCGAATCCGCCCACAACCGCCGTGGACATTGGGCCACCCGCACTCTCTCGCAAAACGTCTCAGCGATTTGGCGTTCAGATGCCCTCTCCACTTCACGCTGGTTCATCCCCTATACTACTGCATGGCGAATCCACCAATGGTAATGAGTATACCTCGTTCCGGTCTTTGGCGGCACATCCTCCGGAGAGTACGTCGCCGTTTACAAACAAGAAGAGTACGCTTCGCCGCGACCGTGCCTGGTCAGTCGAACAGCGTGAGATCATTTCCCAGCTGGCCCCGGTCTGAATCTGTTTTTCTTTTTGCACATAGAATGGCAGCATATTTATTTATTTTTTTGAAAGCAATAATACGATTTGTTAATTAATAAAGAAAGATGCGTCTTTTTCAAAAATGCCATGCCTGCCTCCTCCTCTTAGCACGCACACGAGCTGGCCTCGGGCTCCTTATTATTGTCAATGCTCACATCAATCAGCCCGTTCTGCTCCTTTCGTGCGTTCGCATCCAGTCCAGGAAGTTCCATTGCCACCTTTTTGAACAGGTTCTTGACATTGTATCCTGCCTTTGCACTTGTCTCGATAAAGATTATCCCCATATCCTTGGCCATCTGCTCTCCCTCCTCAACTGACACCTCTCGCTTGTCGTTCAGATCAGTCTTGTTTCCCACAAGCACAATTACCACCATATCGCCTCTCTCTGCCCGAACATCGTCAATCCACTTGGTTGCATCCTGGAATGACTGCCTATTGGTAATGTCATAAACCACAACCGCTACATTCGAGTCTCGGATATACGACGGAATCAGTGTTCGGAACCGCTCCTGCCCAGCAGTATCCCAGAGCTGCAATCTTACCGTACGGTCAGAAAGATACATGGTTTTGGACATAAAGTCGATACCAATGGTGGCCTTGTATTGCGCATCAAATGCATCATACATGAACCGAGACAGAAGCGACGTCTTGCCCACGCTCTGTTCGCCAAGGAACACCAGTCTTGTTAGTATTGTAGGAAATAGCTGGTGTTAAAAAATTGACTTACTTGTACTTTTCAACAATGTCTGGCCGCTCCGTTCCCATGATGTTGATGATGATGCAGATCAAATTGGGAGGGGTGGCCGGATAGGGAGCTTGAGCGTCATGTGGACCGTCACGTGATATGGCCCGGAAACGCCAGAGACGGTGCTGCATAGCTTTTCATCTCAACGTACAGTCAGTTTGTTGCTAGTGTTTTTTTACAGTCTTTATTAGCAGAAATTACGTTCACAAAGTATCAGCTTGTGACTTCTGCTGCTAGATCATCATTACATGAAACGGGAACTCCCCACTACACTCAACCTAATCCGGGAATGTATGCGCTTCGAGGACGCAAGAGCAGTAGGGCCACTGCTAATCAATTACACGAGCTACAGGATTATGGCCGGAAAACCAATAACTTTCAGTCACGAGTGACTAGTGGCGACAACGACTTTGTCAAGTGGCCCGTGCTGCGCTACATCTTACATGTTCCCCACCTTCACCTGCTGCTCATACTGTGGATGCTGTTGTTGACCTGGGGTGAACGTTACTACCCGCTGCATGAGATGCAAAAGTGCCATTGGCCAACACAGACAGTAAGCACGAGTCCTGTTAGTATTGGAGGACCTACGGCTGGGCAAAAGACCACTGCGTCTCCTTTCGATTTAACTTCACCCAGTGTCGCCAGAGTGGCCCTTGTGGCTGATCCCCAGCTGGTGGATGCCAACACGTACCCAAAGCGCAACAATCTGGTCATGGCTGTGGTGAAGTACGTTGTCGATGGCTATCTTCGGCGAAACTGGGTCAATATGCACAAAACTCTGGACCCCGATGCGACCATCTTTCTAGGTGATCTTTTCGATGGAGGCCGCAACTGGAACGACGAGACGTGGTACGAGGAGTATCATCGCTGGAACGAGATTTTTACAAAGCCCGCTAACAAAAAGACCATTATGAGCCTTCCGGGAAACCACGACATTGGGTTCGGCGACACGCTGGTTCCTTCAGCCCTAGACCGGTTCAAGGCATTTTTCGGTCCCACATCGACCAGCGTGGACATTGCCAACCACACTTTTGTGCTACTGGATACCATTTCCATGACGTGCCCCCTCAACGAGTCTATCTACTCTCCGCCACAAGAATTTCTCGATACCTTTTCTCTGCCGCCAACAACAACCGCAGACGATCAACTACACCCTGCTACACCTCGCTTTTTGCTGACACACATTCCGCTCTACCGAGATCCCAAAACAGACTGCGGGCCGGAGCGTGAGAGTAGGATCAAGAGTCTACCGTACCAAAGAGGACCGCAGTACCAGACTCTAATCCCTCCGGATGTCAGCAACCGCATCCTCGACACGATCCGCCCGGCGCTGGTGTTTTCCGGAGATGACCACGATGCATGTCACGTCAAGCATGTTTACAAAACCGCAATGGGCCAGACCCTGTCGACAGACGAGTTCACCCTCAAATCCTTCTCAATGGCAATGGGCATCTCCAAACCCGGTATTCAGCTCATCACGCTGGACGGATCTCGCGTTGGCGACTCGGCAGGTCGACCCTCGTTCCATACCTCTCTCTGTTTGCTTCCATCTCCATACAAAGCGCTGGTAGCCTACATTGTTTTTGGCGTGGTGTCGCTGGTCCTCCTGGTGATCGTCTGCAGATTTCCCCAACTGGTCCCACCTAAAATTGGACGCTTTATCTTGCCTCGAATCAATCGGATGGGCGGAGCGTTCACCGGGAGCGCAAGCTCGTCCCCAACGCTTCCTCTGTATAGTGGTTCTTTTGACTCGAGTGCGTCTGCCGCCACCGCTTCCAGAAGGATCGCAGTACTTCCATGGGCTCATGTGTTTGCCCAGTCGGCTGTCATTGGAGCGTGGTTTGTCATACTGTTCATGTTTCAGCATGGCCGCCTATTTAAACAACCGGTTGACTGACTGTATCTAACGAATATCATTATTGCATCTAGCTAATCTATTTATTGACTGACCGAAAATAGAACCACCCTACCGCAGATAACACAGACTAACTTGAAAAGATGTGACCACAAGTTGAGACTTTTCATGCACCCATTGATAGCGGGAACCTCCCTTAAGCCGAGGTTAGGAGATTGGTCTCTCCTGGCTTCCCCTGGGAAATACCCTGCGCCCTGGACAATGTAACCTTGTTTGACTGAATTGATATGGATATGGGCATTGCGCCGTGACCTTATCAACCGGACCAGCCACCCCTACCTGTGATAGGCGTTGAAATAATCAGCTTCCCGCCATATTATTTGGTTGCCACCCACACCTGCCGATATTAATTGAATCGCATTGGAGAGTTTCCTGATCCGCCGTTGCTCCCCATTGGCCGATCAGCGTCTTCCGCAACTTTGACTCAACAAAACCAACAACCGATAACAACCATAGGCTGCTGATTTCATGCCAGAAAATCATTGCGTCGACTAAGTTACCATACTTTGCCAGAGAATTAAGACTTCGACCATGAACATCCTGACGGTCCCACATGCCGTCGTTGTGTGGTTGACTCTTGTTCTTTCCGGCTTCTTCTCATGGTCTCGCCTGGTCAGCGCCGCTCAACCTGCTTTCCAGTCTCAACCCCGTATGCCTAGCGAGGAGACCCATGTTTCAGCCCGCTCCATCGAAATGGCTGCGTCTGCTCTTCACAACAACCTGAAGGGCTTCGCGCCGATGGCCCCGGCCGAACAGGTTTCCACTTCGTCGTATGCGGCATACTGGCATGCATCGAGCTTGGCTGCTACTGGCAGCATCGGCAAGACAGAGGACAGTTCTAGTCGGAAAAACAAGAACCAGAAACAAAACCGCAATCGCAACAACAACAACAACAACAACAACAACATGAACAACCAGGACCAGTACATTCCTGGCACTCCCGACGGACACCAGTCCGGTCAGCCCGGCCTCGGATGGCTGGACTGGATCATGTCGGGTAGATTCGGCTACAACACCGATGCTCAGCAGCAGCATCGCCAACAGCAGCAGCAACAATATCAACAACTAGCTTACCAGGCGCAGCACCCTCTTGGCCACAACAATCTCCAAAATGAAGCTGAGGATCGCGTTATCCCAGATGTCTCCCAGTACGACAATGAGGTTGTGCTTCGCTTTACATGGAACTCTGACAAGGAGCGCGGAGCTCTCCTGCGCGCTGCCCATCTTTTGGTGCTAGACGTTTGGCGCCTCGACCTTCATTCGGCCGACATTCGTCTTTCTGCCAAAAGAGTCAAGGACTTTGTCAAGTTGCTCCCTCGCTCTATGCGCGATCACCCGCCTTATTTCACTGAGCTCATTGCAGACCTCCCGCGAGCGGTGTTTGACACTCTTGCCCTGCCCTCGTCGAAAATCTCTAACAACCTCCCCACGGGGCTGAGCCGCTCAAACTACATGACGTTTGCAGAGATTGAGGACTACCTCGACTCCCTACCGGTTGCTCAATACAACAAGAACCACAAGAATAACAAAAACAGAGATGGTGCTCGCACTTTGGTCACACTCGACTCGATTGGCGAGACATACGAGCATCGACCTATACCTGTGGTCAGGTTTGAGAAGCAGTCCCCTACTACTTCCATGAGGCTGGGCTCTTCTGCCAAGCAGTCAATCGTGCTGGTGTGTGGTATCCATGGGCGCGAGTGGACTTCTGTCGCTACCTGTATGGAAATCATCTCGGGCCTAGCCAATCCTCCGCAGTCGCCCGTTGCTATTTCTTCAGACAACAAGGCTCACTCTACAATGGGATTTGCTTCGATGCGGCGAAATGCTGAAACCGCCAACAAAGAGGACAAAACCAACATTGATCCTCTCTTGCACCAGATCCTCCATGCTATGGACTCGGTCGATATCCATGTCATTCCCGTTCTGAACCCTGACGGGTATGCATACACGTGGACCGGCGACCGCTTGTGGTCCAAAAACAGACAGCCGACAACGGTATCCGTGTGCTGTGGTGTCGATATCGACAAGTCCTTTGACTACAAGTGGGCTCGTCGCGCCGGATCAACCCCATGTTCCGACTTTTACGAGGGAGCAGACGTTCTCGACGGACTTGAGGCCGGCCACTTGGCTGATTACCTTCGCGCCGCTGAGGTATCTGGATACGTCCAGCTTCACTCATACTCTGACGACAGCCTTGTCCATTATGTGGATGTGAATGTCGGCTCCTCGTCGTCCAAAATTGCTGCACAAAGTGTGGCTGCAGAGACTTTGTGTTGCGTTGAGGACCTTGTCATGGGCAGAGAAGATGTCAATGGGTCTATTATTGCCTTACTTGATTCATCCAATGTCCCTGCAGTGCAGTTCTCGATCCCATCATCAGGAGGAGGCTACTTGGCCCCTCGCAAGAAAATCAATCGTATTGTGCACGGATTGGTGGAGATGTTCACTGCCTTCTGTGAAACAATTGCATCCAGCAGAGACGATGGAGAAGACCTATAAAAGATTAAAACTAACGCGTAAATGAATATACAAATAGAAGGTTCACATCTGCTTTTATTTTTTTCCCCCATTTGGAGCAGCAAGATAGCCACACAAGAGTATATTATCGTTCCAAGACCTAAAATACAGCACCGAGTCCGCTTGTACAGCGACTGTTCATCACAAAATCAAATACTCATCGAATACTGTTCAAAATTGTCGTGATTCTGCCGATCCTTCCATCCAGAGCTAGGAGACCCTGAAACCTGTTAACCAAAATGGCTCAGCTTCGCTTTGTCCAGGTACAGACAAAGAGCATCTCAACAAAGTCACAATCAACAAAGCGGCGCTGTTCTGCTTTCGCCACGATCGGCGCATTCTTGACATCGGGCTACTCGCTGGGCGACAACGCTGTGGTCCAGCTCACGTCCACAATACCCAGCATCGGTAGTTGCCGCCAAATACATGCAGGTGCTTTCCTCCACCTAGTCATAGACTTCCGGGCCACATCGCACATAGTTATCCCGTTAACAAATATCCAGTCTTTGCTTGACCACCCAATCTGACCAAAAATGGCACTCGCTGACTACTACTGTCTGCCACCTCTTACATACGCTGCGCAGTCGCATGACCGGGCGGATGCGTTTCAACAAATTCGAGGGAGTCGGCGGCACTGCATATAGCAGAATCTTGTAGAGCAGCTCGTAGGGGACGGTGTTGATTGCCGCGGTCACAGTTATGCCCGACAGGAGATGGTCGTCCCATTCCCTTTGTTTTGATTTTGTTAGAGTAGATTGGATTGGGGAAGTGTCCTGCAAACGCCTACTCACGTGGTCCAACGTACGAACATCTTTGATGTCGAGCTGAGGTAGGTGATAAGCCGCTGCGTGCAATAAAGCGATTCTGGTTGATAATTCTTCATTGTGAGTGACAGGGGATTCACGCAGCTTATTGCAAAGTTGCTCAGGCTGCTGAAGAGTTTCTGGGACAGCTGCTTCTTTGTGAATATTCTGGGAGCGGGATCTAGTCCCTTGCTGCTGGTCACCATCGTCGGTCTGCTGGTCAGTTGGTGATGCGGTAATCATCGTAGATTAACCCTACCCCTACCGATTATGCGATTGCTTTATCGGGCCGATAAGGCAAGGGCTTAGGTAGTGTAGATGGCTTGAGCGGCTCCCGGGATTGGTGGGGGTTTTCCCCGCAAAACACTGCCCTGTGGACGCAGCATATGGCATGGGAGGATCGATACCACCTCAGAACTTTGCAAGCATTTTGCTTGCTTCTACATGCGTCATAACGGTTCTGGATTGACCAGTGTAATGCTTGTTGTCTATGTCTGCGTTTGTCTCAGACACTGCCGTTGGCATCCTGCGCATGCATGACCTTCTAACTAGTTATAGAGTTGGGCCCACGTAAATATCACACATACAAGCAACTAATATAAATCTCCTCCAAACAATTCCTTATACAAATACATCCAGAAAGAACAAAAACGATTCTACGCTCAACACCATGGAAAAATGACCCTGAACCCGCGTCTGTCGGATTTCACAGTTCCTCACAGAAAACGAACGTTTTATCTGGCCAAACTCGCCCTCGACTCAGGTGACTCTGCCTTTGACGTGAGCGACTCTTCTTACAAGGACTATCTCAATGTGTTCCGTATCCTGGGTCGATTAAAGGAGAGTCGGATAAAGCACTATTAAATGTACTCTGAAACCGGTACTGGCCAATGAGAAAAACAACACTGTCGAGTACGACGAGTCCGACGTAGAAAAGTTGGCCGTGGACACAAGTCTCTCAAACAGAACAGACCGAGAAGCTTGCTCCGCAATACGCAAACTCATGATCATATTGATCCAGCCATTTGCATCGTGTATTGCTTGCATTTCTGGACCGCATGAACACTTCCAACGCCAAGTTTACGGAATAAGCAAGCATCTGGGCCTGGTGAGAAACCAGTACACTACCTGTCTGACGATCTTGTTTGTGCCGTACATTTTGTTTGAGATTTCTGCAAACGCCTTTCCCAAAATATTCCAGCCTCATATTTGGCTCACGACTTGTACGTTCTGCTTTGGAATCGTCTCACCCAAAGGACAATCGTTTTAAGAGAAGAGCCTGAATCAGGCATATATAGACCTCCACAGTCTCTCTAGGTATGACATACGATACACTATAATAAATGATATTCAAGCCAAGTCAAGTCCGACTCTCCTTTGAAGTACGATACCTCCCTGCTATGGTAGCGAGCAGGATGGGCTCCAAACTCTTGTAGCTTCGTGAGTCGGATGTGTGTCGTCAGTTTTCGGTGTGGAGAACGAGCATGACACCTCTGCTGCTGCTCAGGCTTTCGGGTACGCACGGACTGCTCCAATCTCCACCTGTGCCGTTTTCCTACTGTTGATCAACCTCAAACGCCACAAACAGGGCTTGAAACGATTGGTTCTAGAACTGCATGCCCACAGCTATTCCCGACAATCATCGTCTGCGAATGGAGGTATGGTGGTGGCTTTGAGTACGATTACTCATCCTTTGCCAATCTCATTCGGCAAACGTTCGATTCCTCACCTGTGTCGACGCAATTGCACTCTATTCCTCCATGGGTTGTGGCCCTCTTTGTCTCCTCATTATACCAAGGGCATATCCTTTGGTTTGGCGTTACCGTATTCTTTACGCTATCGAGCTCTGCTTATCTCTGGGAAATTGCCTATGACATCAAGAAGAAACGCTCGGCGCGCCATATTGGAACGCGAGCGCCTATTATCAGGAGATTTGAGCCCGTCCTTCATCAACTCTAAATAATTTACACGTGACTCTCACCACATGACCATTTTCCTCTAATCTAGTTGGGGTTCCGTCAACAAGAAAATATCTGGTTAGGGCCAGCTTTGGCCGAGAGGCTGTTGCTTTGTTACCCTTCTCCACCCGTCCCTGACTTGACCGCGCTTACTCGCTACTCAAAGACGTACGTCTCACTTTGCGAGTGGGAAATTCGGTGAATCACTTCTCCTTGAAATACTCAATGTTCTTGAGAACATTCCGTGGAAACGGAGCGCAGTTCCATCAGAAATGTCAGGGGACAACCCCTATGGGAACGGTTCTGCAGGAGATTGGCTAGGCCATAAGTGCAATGCGCGGTTCATAACGCTGGTTGTGAAACTCGATACCGATCACAAGTCAGGGGCGATACTCTTTTTTATTTTTATTTTTCTTTTAATCATCTTGTCGTAAAAGACTATAATAAAAAACTAGCCAGCCGCTTTAGCCCCTGCAGTGGTAATACATACAAAGCCAAATCTTAAAGTTCGAGACGCGACGACCTGACATTTAAAAATGGAGCGATCGGCAGATGGGCCGCGAACCATTGGTATGGGCCGAAGAGGGCCGCCCGTGGTATTGTATCAGGACATTCTCAGAGGAATCAACATGAACCGATCAGCAGAACTCATGGCCACAGTTGCAGTTGTATCATACGGGGTGTGGCTCTTGTTTGGGCTCTTTTCCCGCAGTTTGTGGTGGTGGTGGTGGATTTTACCACTGAGCGCCATCCCATTTGCGTCCAATGCTTTAGTAATCGTCATCACAAGGAGACAGCATGTGTCTGTGGTCCAAACCGTCGAATCATCAAGCAAAAACCAATCGCTAGCAGCCCAGATTGTATCCAACATATTGTGCAAGAGGTTTGCAGTGCTCGCCATTGTGTACACCATGGGAGCGCAATTCTTTTTTGTCACGGCGAAATCGGTTGCCATTTCCGACATGGCGTACATGGTCTCTGAGACCAGCCTGCCGAATGAGAGATACCTTTACGTCAGCTCGTTTGCATCGTACTTGGGTGTGGTTTTCGCCATTTATCATCAGTACCGACGATTTGACGTACTGTTATTCCCAGTGCGATACAGCTCGGCTCTTCCCAGAAAGCGACTGTTTGGAACGTTTTTCCCTGACCTTGCTGTTGACGCCCTCGCAGTTTCGCTCCTGGCGTCTATAACGTACCCGATCGTGTACGCCATGTTTTTCAGAAGACACTTGTGGAGTGCAGCGTTGTGGATTGTGGCGCACATTTTCAGAAAGCCTCTTTCTCAGCACGACGAGTCATCATATGTCAAGTTTCCTGGCCGACCGGGGCTGGTGCTCCAGCTGGCATTCACCTCAACGTTCCTAGTGTTTCTATGGGAAATGTCCAACCAGGCTTTCACCATATACACGGCAGGTGGCCCACGCCACAAGTACAAATTTGTCAGTGAACTATCCAACGATCCAAACGGCACGCTTTTGACCGGACTACGAGCCAACACCGGTGCATCTATCAATTATCCTCTTCAGGGCCTTAACACAACGAGGATTCTGGCTTTCCAGGAACTGCTTTTCATTGCTGAGCAAAATCCAGAACGTCGCAAGGCGATTTTCCAGGATATTGACAGATACCCAAAGAGCATGTGGTCTCAGGTTCTAGCCGCCAGCTTGGGACAAGTTCAGTCAATAAGGGCCGCGTTTGAAAAAGAAATGGCCAAACCCGGAACTGAAGAAGCACCAAAGAAGAAGAAAGAAGATATCAGCAATAGCAGCAGCAGCAGCAACGAGAAGCACGACAAGACCCCAAACAACGAAAACATCATCAAGATCACCCCTTTGAAGGAAGAGCGCAAACCTTTATTCAGGCCACAAAAGACGGCTTCCAAAACCTATCGTCTCGCAGCAAGTCTCCAGGACCCCAATGCTGAGGTCTCCAACGACACAATCAAGTTCCTGAAGAGCGTTTGGGGATATGCGCAACAACACGTGATGCTGAATAAAGCCTTGGAAGCGTTTCTCGAAACCCGGTTTGGTGCCCCTTTTCGACAAACAGTCAACCGCAAGCTGCTGCGCATCATTCCGAACAATACGTTTCCCGTGACAGTGCTGCTCTCGTTGGAGAAACTCGTGTGCCGATCACTAACAGACGATATCTATGGTACAGTTCAGCGGGATGTGCCGCAGCTGCTCAGCGAGCTCGACAGTCTTATGGCCACCATTGACAAATTTATGAGTTCTCCTCCTGTCCACTGGACCGACGTTTTGGTCAAAAAGGGACAGGAGGCTCCTGATTTAACCCGCGCAGACGATCTTCTGGGCGCCGTTGAGTCTGTGTTTGGCCACATTGTAGTGGCATTTGAGCAGTACCTGAATGAGCTTGACCTATCACCGAACGTGAGACGTCGGGCGCAAACTTTTCTACAGGAGAGCTAGAATCCAGTTAACGACCAAATAAAGTCAAATGCATTAGTCTAGACGATTCAGCGCGTTGCGCGCGCACTGCAAGATGTGCTTAAACCTGTCTCCTCCGAGTTGCTTGCCTCCGTACCACCGGTGGACCACCACAAGGACATTTTCCAGCTTGTCGTGGCGTAATAGGTCGAGAAGTTTCTCGCCCGCAGGAGGTTCGCCACCGTTTGAACAAGTTTCAAAGGCACTGGACCTGATTGCGAGTATAGTATGTGAGGCTTTTGATAGTCGTTTGTCTGAGGCCACTAGCTCCTCAATGAGTTTGGAGGTTTCATCTTGTCTGCCTTCTTCTATCCTGATGGCATGACCTTGGAACCGAGACTTTCGATCTGTTATCACGTCAGAGGATTTCCATGCGCTGTAGAATCTTTTCCATACTGGCCGGAGTCTTAGCATGCAGACCCTTGCCACATGCACCTACAGTATTATATGGGTAAATATATTAACAATGCCATGCATTCAAATGTACTTGTATGGGTTCAAAATGCCATTGGGGTCGTAGTGCTTTTTAGTCTGTCTCATGAGGGCAAGCTCTTGAGGCGACTTGGAATACTGTACAAACGCGCGCTTGGCTACTCCCAGTCCGTGCTCAGCGGAAATAGAGCCATTGACCTTTTGGATCCATTCAAACACAAAGGGCTCAAGCAGAGACTCGACCTTGTCATCGTAACGACGGACAGCCACATTCAAATGTAGGTTGCCGTCTCCAACATGGCCGTATCCAATGGCCCCGATAGCGGGAAATTCGTCAGTAGAACCCAGCACGCCGTGCTCCTTAAGTCTTGCTTCGACATCGTTCACCAGATCAAACATGCGAGGTAGTGGGAGCGACACATCATATTTATAGACTCCGCCTCCTACCTTGCTGAGAGCCTCGGGAACCAGCTCTCTCCATGCCCAAAGGTTCGCCAGCTGGGTCTCATCCTGAGCAACTACACCATCAGCAATGATCTCATCGCCCATAACGCTCTCCAAAAATCCCTCTAGCTTCGCATCATCGTGTTCCTTGTTAGATCCAGACGTCTCAATAAGGACATAGAATGGGTACTCCTCAGAAAGAGGTCTGGCCAGACCAGAGTGACTGGCAACAAACTGCTGGGATCTGGCATCCATGCACTCGAAAGCAGAGAGAACCTCGCAAAGCTCGGAGCGTGCGCGTTTAAAGGTCTGCTGAACCTGCTCAAAGCTCTCGAGACCCAGAAAGGCCACATTGACAGATTTCGGTTTGGGAGCACACAATACACTGAGCCCAGTAATGACTCCCAATGTACCCTCGGATCCAATAAATAGCTGCTTGAGGTCATACCCGGTATTGTCCTTACGGAGCGTGCTGAGTCCATTGTAGATGGTTCCATCGGCCAACACCGCCTCAACTCCCAAAACACTGCCGTGCAAGCTTCCGTAACGCAGCAGACGCAAGCCGCCAGCATTCGTAGCCACGTTGCCTCCAATATGACAGGATCCCTTGGCACCAAGGTCCAAGGGGAATATACATCCGCGCTCGCGGACATAAGCGTCTGCGGTTTCGAGAATCACTCCAGCGTCGGCAACCAGAATCCCAGACACCTCGTCGAATCCGCGAATTTTGTTCATGTTAGCAAGTGAGAGGACAATCTCGTCGAAAACAGGGACGGAGCCTCCCACCAAGCCGGTATTTCCTCCCTGAGGAACAACTGCCAGCTTTCTCTCATTGCAATGCTTCATAATGGCACTCACCTGATCGACGGTCTTGGGCTTCAACACAAGCTGCGAGCATCCTTTATACTTGCCCATCCAATCCTGATTGAACGCTTCGAGATCGCCAGAGTCCTGTATAATGGCTGATGCTGATCCTAGGATGGACGAGAAGTGGTCCACATCGCTCTGCTCGAGCTTGCCATAGTCCCCACGTTGCAACTTGTACTTGTCCTTGGTGAGCTGGGCGTATTTTCTTAACGATTGCTGGTTGAACTTGCTCAGACAAGTCGCCCGGCCAACGAGAAGCCGCCTACTCAAGCTGTTGATCATTGTGGTGTGACTAACATTTGGGCTGGCTGGTGGGAGATAAGTCACGTGCGCACGTGACTTGTCGGCTCAAATCAGATTGATATTCAAGACTGATCGGTCTTTTTCTTTTTATTCTTCTTGCGAACAACGACGACGGGCACTCGCGAGAGTGCTGCAAGGCGATCCTCCTTGTAGACGGTCTGACACATGGGACATTGGGCAGTGGAAGGTATATCCTTCATGATGCACAGGCACACGCTGCAGACGTATCCTATATCGAGGACGGATTTTGTGACAAAACACGCAGCTTTAAAGTCTACATCCGTTTGGGTCGCCAGAACCACGTGGCTGCGCATGTGTGGTTCTACCATGAACGCGCTCAACAGGTACTGCATTAGGCCCTTGGGATGGGATTGGACCAAGGAGTTGTTGTTGTTGTTGTTGTTGTCAGCGAGCGAATCGGTGGCTATTCTAATGTAAACACCATTTGTAGAATCCGCTGCTTGTTGTAGGAAGACGGTGTCTGCGCCGAGCTTGCAAACGTCTATGGGCACTTTCATTTTCTGGGCCGCAAAGATGCAGTTCATCGTGGGGATGTATTGAGAGGAGATGTCGCGAGAAGTATTTAGGAGTAGAATCCGAGCGCTGGACCGGAACCCTGGCCGTGCTTCTCGACTCTTATTGATATAAGCCAGGGCTAAGCTCAAAGCTCCAGAGACCGCAGATGAATTTTCGGTATATGATGAGGTTTCGTCATTGTTACTTGCAAGAAGCTGATCCAGCTGCTGTAAGATTGTATCATTGACTTCGCGGAACTGCCTGTACATTGTTTGGCCGTTGGCAACTTTTGCAGACGGGTTAGCCTGGTCTGGGTCGTTTTGGTTCCTTTGCATTGCAGGATACAGGTACTTTGCGCCGTTCGTATGAGCAGCTATTGCGGCCACCGAGTTGAGATTGTTGAAGGCAAGATGGGCGTTGATGTACACCAACATACACTCTACAGCTTCCTTGAAAGAGATGCCAGGGTCGAGCTGTGCCCATGCCGAAGGTGCAGTATCGAGAATAAACACCAAAAGGGTTGGAACCTCCTCATTGAGCAGTGGGATATATCCGTCAGCACCAGGCGCTGTGCCTAGCCTCGCCGAAGTGTCGTCCACAGAATTCATGGTGGGAAGAGTGGTGGGAGCACACACACACACACCAAGTAGATTAGATTCCAAATAGAAATGCAATAAATATATTAGTATGCCAACTACTTTTTAAAGCGCTTGTCGCGCTTTTCGCCTCGGCGCATTCGCGCGCCACGCTTTGATTTATTATGCTTTGGTGAGTCCAACCGTGATGATAATGCTGATGATCCGCGAAGGTTGTTGTTGTTGTTGTTATTTTTGTATCGATTGGACCGCCTGCGGTCATAGGTCTCTTTGAACCGGTCCAGTTCTCGGAAATATCTGCCTCGTAGTTGTGGAGCCAGGTTTTCAACGGAGAACGCACTGTCCTCGCGGTACTTTAGCATAAACGGTCGAGGGATAGGACATTCGTCTCCGTAGTGGGATGAGTCGCCACAGTTGTAACAGTTGATGGTACGGGGGAAATGCTCGACAGATTCACTGTTTTTGGAGTTCTTGATGTTATAGAATCTCCATATACTAGGGCAGGTTGCGTCGTTGTGTATTCTGGATCCGCACTGGGAACATGGTAAATTGGCCTGCCTTCTCTTGGGACAGTCGGCGCGCTTGTGTCCAAACTGCATGCAGTTGGAACACCTGCTTCGGGTAGGGCACTCTTTGGTAATATGGTCATTTTTCTT
The DNA here is from genome assembly GCA_023628915.1 of Trichomonascaceae sp. Y4102. Classification (NCBI taxonomy): domain Eukaryota; kingdom Fungi; phylum Ascomycota; class Dipodascomycetes; order Dipodascales; family Trichomonascaceae; species Trichomonascaceae sp. Y4102. Next base: position 477,047 of record JAMAJT010000016.1, on the reverse strand, counting down.
TCCACAAGTAAGACAGAGCACAGTGTTACAGTCTCTTGCCATATGGCCCGGCTCATGACACTTGCGGCAGATTAGTTCTTCTTGCTCTGCTGCTTCTTTTTGTTGTTCCTCTGTGGCAAAATACCGGCCAACACCTCTCAGCGCTACGAGCTCATCGTTGTCGTCCATCTTTGTTAGGACAACTGCTAGGCTGGACTGCGGCTGGACTCAGGGGACGAAACTTTCTAGCCTGCAGCCAGCCTTTGGACCAGTATTAATGTGATGAGTCAAGGTCAGGGTAACCGTTGGTAACCGTTGATAAAATGCCGTCCCATTGAATCATACCTGCACAAATGGCAGCCGTTGTCGACAAGTTGGCAGAGAAAGTGGCCGAGCTCAAACCTGGAGCTGGGCCCAAGAAGGACGGGTTTTCACTTTATCCCAAAGATGAGGCCAAGTATGAATTCATCGATAAACGAGTCGAACTATTTGAGCAGCTGAAGAAGGAGTACGATGATGAGGTTGCTAAGAAGGAGCGCAAGCCTATCCAGATCACCCTCAAGGATGGCACTGAGAAGGCCGGAACGTCGTGGGAAACCACGCCTGCGGAGATTGCCACGAACATTAGCAAGTCTCTTTTTGAGCGATGCGTGATTGCCAAGGTCAATGGCGAGCTGTGGGATCTGGAGCGTCCTCTAGAAGATAGCTGCAAGCTTGAGCTTCTAGACTTTGAGTCGAGCGAGGGTAAGCAGGTGTTTTGGCATTCCAGTGCCCATGTGCTTGGAGAGGCATGTGAGTGCCACTACGCCGCCCATTTGTGTATTGGACCGCCCACCGAGGATGGATTTTTCTACGAGATGAGCATTGACAATGGTGAGACTGTTGTTAGTGGACAGGATTTCCCTGCCGTGGAGAACATTGCCAAGAAGGCAGCTAAGCAGAAGCAGAAGTTTGAGCGACTGGTCATGTCCAAGGAGAACCTGCTCAAGATGTTTAGCTACAACAAGTACAAGCAGACTCTGATTGCGTCCAAGATTCCTGATGGAACGTCGTCGACTGTATACCGCTGTGGACCGCTGATTGATCTGTGTCGTGGACCGCATATCCCGCACACTGGCCGCATCAAGGCGATCAAGCTGCTCAAGAACAGTGCGTCGTACTTTTTGGGAGACGCTGCCAACGATTCGCTGCAGCGCATTTACGGAGTGTCGTTCCCCGACAAGAAACTTATGGACGAGCACCTCAAGTTCCTGGAGGAGGCCGCGAAGCGCGACCACCGTAAGATTGGTAAGGAGCAGGAGCTGTTTATGTTCAACGAGATGAGTCCTGGTAGTGCGTTCTGGCTTCCTCATGGTACGCGCATCTACAATACGCTGATTGATTTCCTTAAAAGCGAGTACCGAAAGCGCAACTTTGAGGAGGTGATCACGCCCAACATGTACAACTCCAAGCTGTGGGAGACGTCGGGACATTGGGCCAACTACAAGGACAATATGTTTACGTTTGATGTTGAGAAGGAGCGGTTTGGACTCAAGCCCATGAATTGTCCTGGTCACTGTCTTATTTTCAAGTCGCGCGACCGGTCGTACCGCGAGCTGCCATGGAGAGTTGCCGACTTTGGAGTGATTCATCGTAACGAGTTTTCCGGTGCGTTGACGGGACTCACACGTGTGCGACGGTTCCAGCAGGACGATGCGCATATCTTCTGCCGCCGTGACCAGATTGAGGACGAGATTGTGGGAGCGTTTGACTTTTTGCAGCACATGTACGGATCGCTGGGATTCGAGTTCAAGATGGAACTGTCGACGCGCCCCGACAAGTTTGTTGGAGACATTGAGACGTGGAACGACGCCGAGAAGCGGCTAGAGAACGCGCTCAACCAGTTTGGCAAGAAGTGGGAGCTGAACCCCGGTGACGGAGCGTTCTATGGACCCAAGATTGACATTATGGTGGGAGACGCGCTCAAGCGCTGGCACCAGTGTGCTACGATCCAGCTTGATTTCCAGCTTCCTGAGCGGTTCGAACTGGAGTTCCGTACGGCTGAGGGCGGCCAGGGCGAGGGAGCCGACGCGAAGGACAACTATGACCGCCCAGTCATGATCCATCGCGCTATTTATGGATCTCTGGAGCGTATGATTGGAATCTTGACGGAGCACTTTTTCGGCAAGTGGCCCCTCTGGCTGTCGCCTCGTCAGATCCTTGTTGTGCCTATTGTTCCCAAATACAACGACTATGCGCAGGAGGTGCGGGACTTTTTCCACCAATCTGGCTTCTATGCCGATGTTGACCTGGGTCCCAACACTCTGATGAAGAAGGTGCGCCAGGGCCAGATGGCGCAGTACAACTACCTGTTTGTGGTTGGACAGGAGGAGATGGAGTCGCGTAGCGTGAATGTACGCAAGCGCGATGATCCCTCCAAGCAAGGCAAGACTGAGACTGTTACACTGGAGCAGGCTGTATCGAAGCTTCGTAAGCTTGTTGACGATAAGTCGTTGGTGGATAATGTTTTCTAAAGTCATAAAAAAGACCAGAATTAATTACTGTATTGGTATTACTGTATTGGTAGTAGTTAGTGGTTGTTGTCATTACTGGGGGTCTGCGAGATTGCCACCACAACGGACTTTTCTCCAAAGCCGATAAAGAGGCGGTCCGAGTCGGCGTTCCAAGATATCGTCGACACGGTCTGGAACTCTGGAGCAGCCGGGGCAGTTGCCTGGGAAATATCATAGATAAGCTTGGGGGAAACCAAACCCGTTGTGCTGGTGAGGGGCAGGTCCCAGACAAAAACTTTGCCGTTGTTACCGCCTGATGCGACCATGGACCCATCGGGACTCAAGACACATGTGAGCACCGGTCCCTCATGGAAAGAGGCGTCAAATACTGCCAGAACTGAGCCGGAGTTTGCGTCCCAGAGTCGTATTGAGCCATCTAATGACGCAGATACAATCTGCGACGAGCCCAGGTGGTTCTGGGATGGATCCAGCATGATGGGCCGGCGCCAGCAAACGCACATGACTGGCTTGGTATGGCCCGTTAGCGTCAAAAGTGGTGATTTGGAGTTGCCGTGCCACAAACGTACAGTTGTGTCGTCGGAAGCTGAAGCCAACACCTTGCTATGAGGATCAAACGCCAGCATGTTAATTGGTGCAGAGTGGGCTTTGAATCGAAGCGAAGGTGACGACAAAATGTCCTGAGCCTGCTCAGTTTTATAGATCAAAATATCGTTGGCAGGTCCTGTGACTGCGTAAGTGTCATTGTCAATCCACTCCACGTCACCTGCTGACGACGACGACGACGACTGTGAGCTCACTATCCCATTACCGTTTGTCAGCCCATCTGCATCCGCTCGTGTAGGAGTTGACGATGATGACATGGAGGATATATTTCGGCTGGACGGGGGTTCGTACTGGTGGGCGACATCGCCACTGAATGAATCCCACACAATCACCAACTTTGAGCAGTCGACCGAGGCTAGCAGCAAGCCGGCAGGATTCCACTTGATGCCCATTATGGGCACGGTGTGCAGGGAGGATAGTACATGTCTGAGTTTTCCATCTGCTGTGATAAGTTTGACGGTACCGTCGAACGAGCCTACAGCAAGCAAGGACCCAGTGGGGTTCCAGGATATTGCCGTCACATCTTTTTCATCATTCAGGGTGGAAGCCAGAGGCAATGCCAGGGCCGGAGGATGCTCGAGGAACTTTTCAAACGCAAGAATAAAAGCATTGGACTTTGTTGTTCCAAAAGCCACAAGTGTGCCTAGGTTTGGATGCCACTGCGACACGCTGGCTGCGACGCCTGTATAGAGGATGCGAGTTATTTGGTCGATTTGTGGTGGTTTTTGATGTTGCTGTGGTTGCTGTGGCTGTTGTTGTGTCTGTGGTTGTTCTTGCTGTGGTTGTTGTAGTGGAACATTGTCGATTGGCGGTGAAGGATAGGATGCGAGGGCACCTAGCAACGTGAATGGGGCTGCTGTGATGGGTTTGCCAGTTCGAATGGCGGTTTCTAGCTCTAAAAACTGGATTCCTTTTTGCACAAGATCGACCAGGGCTCCGGGTTGGATATGGGACTCGAGTCGATCGTTTTCGGCTTGGGCTCGAGACTCTCGTTGCAAGGCGTAGGTGGACAGCTCGAAGCCTGATTCTTGCAGGTATCGCCAGATTAGATAGTTCAACTCACGACTGGTGAGCGACATGATAAGAAAGGCTACAAAGCGTGCTCAGCAGGCCATGGACCCTCCTAGAGTGAAATTAGTTGCGACGCAAGTTAAGGTTTGCCACAGAGATATGTGGTATGTGGTATGTGGGATGTGGTGAGGCACTTGAACGACGACGGCCATGAGTACACTACAGCCCGACTCACTGCGAAAACACCGGCAGACGGTGCTTCGGGAGAATGTCAGTGGTCAATTGCCGAGTTTGGACGTCGATCATGTTTCTGTAGACCCTATTCGGATGAAAAATCGTATTTCATCAGTACAAGGAGGAGTACCCCACCGAGTCCGAGCCAATTCGATCCAAAGGCAGCAACAGAAGCGGCAAGCATCCCAGCAATTGATAGAAGAGGAGGAGGATGAGAGGGATGGGGAACCTGGACATGGAGACAGTCAATCGAGTTTGGGCTATGGAGAAAACAAGTATGGAGACAGCAATGGCTACAATCCATATGGAGATATCAACAATAAATATGGAGAAACAAGACATCATGCCCAATCAAGCCATGATAGTCGTATAAACAAGCCCAGTCGTGAGGGGCAGCAACCAGAAAGACAAGAAAGACACCAACGCAATGAGAAGAGTGACGGACAAGAATTTCGCAGCACCGACTTTGATGCAAGCCGGTTTATTTCAAAAAAGCTTGGGGATAAGACAGATGTGGAGATTGCAAGGTACGCCGACAAACTGGCACAGCTGCAGGAGAGATTGAACCACGAGCGCGAGCAGGTGATTTATGGTAACTACCAAACATTTTTAAAGGTTGGAGTACGAATAGACCGAATGAACGGAGACCTAGACGGGTTGCGCAAGTCGTTGACGGATCTTCAGAATGTCACGACGGCCATGAAGGACGACGCGCGGTTATACCTTGAAAAGTCGGAGAATGGGAGCTCAAATACGTCACAACAACAACAACAGTTTGGTGGCCTCAGTCGCAGTAGCTCCAACTCCACACTAGCACTCGGGATGGAGGACGGACTCGAGGATACCAGGAGCAACAGGCTGGGACTGGCTCGGCGGAACAATGCTGCGGTCCGTAGCTCTGTGTTGATGTTGGAGGATATGTGGCAGCGGGACCTCAAGGAGTTGTTCAAACATGTGGATGGGGCACAGCGGTACCTTCCTGTAGTGCCTGGTCGGCATATTGTTGCCCAACATGATGGACTTTATTCCCTTAATACTGCCACCTGGAAGCCCATGTACCCTGTGCATATTTTTATTTTGAGTGACCACGTACTTGTTGGCGCGCGAAAGAGGCAGCGTGGGCAGGGCGGTGGACCTGGTGCCGTAGGGGGAGCCGGAGGAGGAGCAGCTGGAGGAGGCGGACCTGGAGGAGGAGGAGCTGGACCAGGAGGACCAGGAGGACCAGGAAGAGGCGACAATGCGCTGATGGTCGGAGAGCCTCAGGCATCTCGTAACTTGGTGGCTGAAAACTGCTGGCCGTTAATGGACTTGGAGATGGTGGAAGTGTCACAGTCCCATTCGTCTTTGGCCGGCGACAAACCCGCTCTTTGTATCCGACACAAGGACGCCGTGTACATGTACAAAGCGAAGCGGTATGAGGTGCAGCAGGCCATCTTACGACAATTCCGTAGCTGTCGGAACGAGCTTGCACAACTGCAGCAGGCTGTGGCTAACCGTGGGAAGCGTCACAGCAATGGGTCTGTAGCAGGCGAGAGAGAAAGAGGAGGAGCCGAAAAAGCACCCGAGATGGGTGCGCGAGGCTCCTCACTACGAAGCAGTGTCATCAGCGCCAACGAGAAAAAGGTGCTCAAGCAGTACGAGGCTATCATCTCGGAGTTAGACCTGAAACTGGCATATCACCAGCTCGAAGAAGCAGTGGCCATGGTGCTGCAACACCAAGAGACATTCAAGGGTGCGCCGCGAGTACTACAAGCGGTTCCAACGCAGGTGACAGCATCGAGCATCCCAGGATTGTCGTTTAGTTTGGGTGGAGACGTGTTTACCGGCGGACCCAGCAGCGCTCATAGGGCCACCAGTGCCTCAACACCACCGGCAGGAGGAACTACCAAGCCAGGAGTAGCCGGCGGGGCAACGGGCACATTGTATGACAAGTTTTTGCAGCGTGTTGCGGTGCTGACGGATGTACTTTTGGGAGAATTGGAGAGGTCGTTTAATTCAAGACAGAACCTTGCGGCCACGATTGGGCTTCTTGTCAAACTCCGGGCTAAGGAAGCAGCGGCCAGAGCGTTGCTTGAAGCGAGGCACGCGACGCTCAAAAAGCGGGTCAAGCAGGTGGAGTTCCAAGGCGACACGGTGGACTATGTAAGCCAGGTTGCCGTGATTACGTTTCAGACCATCTCGACGAGCGTGGACCTCTACAAGGAGTGTTTCAGCGACACAACGGACCTGAGTGCGCTGGTGGAGTGGGCATACCAGGAGCTGAACGAGTACATGCAGATACTACGGCGGCATGCAGTCAACCTTGGCGTTGGCACTAGCGCACGAAAGCAATGCCTTGAGGTGATCCGGCGCGAGGCGCAGCAACTTGCGCAGTCCGGGCTGGACTTTTCGTATCTGACAGTTTTTGACGCAATTGACTAGTTGATAGTTGACTATATCTCTATATATATGTAGTATGCAGGGGCTCAGTTCTTGTTGTGACTGGAGTCACAGTGTGACTCCAAGTGGGGTAGTGTGTAGGGTATTGACAGGGGCAGCCCGCAGCCCCACAGTTCCAGTCAAGTTGCCCCGACCTTGCGTGGGGTGTCAGTGACCCAACTGACAGACCGAGTAATCAACACATGCCATGGTACCCTTGTGGCTTGACTGTGACCCCGGTCACGACGACGCTCTAGCGTTGGCGCTGGCGTGTGGTCTGGCCGAGTTTGAGCTGGTCGGCGTGTCGACAGTACACGGAAACTCATCGCTGGGCAATACAACGCTCAACGCGATTTCGCTCTTGACAGCATACGACACCCGGGTCAATGTGTGGCCCGGAGCCGAGAAGCCCATGCTGCGACCACTACGAGTGGCCGATGCCATCCATGGACAGAGTGGACTGGACGGGACGGCGTTCATGCCGGTTCCTGCGTTCAATGCTCAGCTGGACCACACGGCTGTGGCTGCACTCGCAGATGCGATCGCAACGTACGATGGACAACTAAGTGTGTGCGCAACAGGCCCACTGACCAACATTGCACTTTTGGTGCTCAATTTCCCCGAAGTGCTTCCAAAAATCCATACTCTCTGTATAATGGGAGGCGGATTCGATATGGGCAACTGGACGCGCAACGCCGAGTTTAACATGTGGTGCGATGCTCGTGCAGCCAACATTGTCCTTACAAACAAGGTCCTGCAGGATAGAATGGTGCTATGTCCACTGAATATTACCCACCAAGTGATTGCAACCGAGACGGTGTTAGAGCGTATACATCGTGGCCCGGACGCCGATGCCCCCAACACCAACACCACCACCACCACCAGTAGCATAAACCCAGTGCAGCCAGTGAACCAGCCAGCAGCCCGGTCAACTCTGAGACAAATGCTCTATGAACTCCTAACATACTTTGCTGACCGGTACAAGCTCCGGTTTGGGTTTGACCAGGGTCCTCCCATCCACGACGCCGTCGCTCTGGCGTGTGTGTTTGCGGCCTATGCTCCCATCGAGGGCAGCACTACGTCGACCCTCAATTTCGACTTTGCAAAGTTCCGGGTCCAAGTGGTAGAGGAACTTGGCGATGATGAGGGCAAACTAGAGTTTACAACCGACGAGTCTGGACTACGAGTGCTGCAAAACTTCAACATTGACGCATTCTGGCGTCTAGTGAACGAGGCTGTAGATGAGTTGGCCAGAGAGCGACCCCCAGCCATGCCAGGGTTTGCGGGCGAAGACCTTAGAACAGAGATTAGAGACGGGTGACTAAACAACCAACCAAACAATTACTAAACAAACCAAAGAATTACAAAATCAAACAAACTAACTAAGCAAACAAACGTCCATAAATATCATGCCATGGCCCAAAAGTCCGACGCACTAGCGTCCGGCATGCCTGCAGACGCCAAATCATAGTCCCATAGCGCCGATGGGGGAATCCCCAGGTCCAACGGCGACGCCGAGTGCACATCCGCCAGGGCAACTGGCGGAGACGCGGTCGGTGCCGTAGAGACAGAAGTAGGCGCCGACTGGTCGGTGTTAGACGTGGTGGACGTGTCTCCTGCCGCAGATGGAGGCGTCAGCACCACCAGCCTCGCCACCGAGTCAAACGTGTCGGCCGACTCGGACTTAATCTTGACCGGTTCGTCCTTCACATTGATGATAGTCTCCGACTCCATCTTAACAGGCAGGGCTGCCTGTAGCTGGACTGACTTGACCTGGTCTAGCTCCCTAAACACAGATGAAATGGCCATAATGGTTGAAGAAGGGCTGTAAGCCCGGGCCATGTCTGCATCGCGCTTGAATGGGAGTGGTGTCTTGAGCAGTGACGCAGGAGTGATGTTCTTGGCTACGTTTGTGCTGCCCGCACTACCACTACCACCGCCACCACTACCACCACCACCACCACCGCCACCAGCCCCTTGGCCGTTACTATTTTGGGCGGCCTGAGATTGAGTGGACTGCGACTGAGACGACTGCATAAGAACCTGCAACGCTGGGCTTGTGCCGCCCTTTCCACGTAATCCCACTAGTGTACTGTTAACCTTGTCAGCGAGATTGGCCACATCCAGTACGTCACCGAGACTCGACGCAAAAAGTGCAAGCGGATCAGACCGTCCCAGTTCCTGTCGCACTTGCTGCAGAGGTGTCAGCAGACTTGCATTTTTGGATGCGTCTCCTACTCCAGCCACAGCAGTGGTTTGGCCCGCACCACCAGTGGCCGCCGTGGGTGTTGCTGGTCCTGTCTTTTGCCTCTTCTCATTTGAGACACTTGTTGCCCGACGTTTCCTGTTCGCCGGCAACTTCAGCTGGTCTGCAGTAATACCAGGTTTGGCGTATGTCGGAACACCACTAGGCGTTTGTGCGCTCGGGTAGCCAGTCTGACTAGGCGGTCGTGATGGAACCGACGACACCGACCCCGGACCCTGACCCTGGCCACCCACAGGACTGCGGCCCACATTCTGTGGTGTCATCATGCCTGCAGCAGCAGCTTGTTGATGCTGTGGCTTGGGTGTTCCCTGGTTGGGTGCCATTTGGGAATACTGCGCTTGCTGGTGCTGCTGTCCCATGATACTAGACTGCACAGTGGGATGCATCTGTGGCGTAAAGTGTTGTTGTGTAGGAGTAGGCACGGCTTGAGCAGACCCAGGTCGCACTCCTGGACCAGGCTGCGCCTGCTGCTTTACCTTGAACATGGTCTGTCGTCCAGTTTGGTTGTTCTGGGCTTGAGCCTGAGCTGCTTGTTGGGCTGCTTGCTGTTGAGCCTGTTGCTGTGCCTGTTGCTGAGCCTGTGCCTGCTGCATCATCATTTGAGCCTGCTGTTGCTGCTGCATCTGAGGCTGCATCTGTGATTGCATTTGCGCCTGGTTGACAAACCCCATTTGCGCAGGGGCGTTCATCGGCATCATACCACCACGACCAGCACCAGCACCAGCACCACCACCACCTTGACCCACATTCATCATCATCTGCTGCTGCTGCGCTTGTAACATTTGCTGCTGCTGTTGCGGACTGGTCTGGTTGCCCGCCATGCCCATTCCTGGAAACTGGCCCATGTTCCGCAGTTGCTGGACTTTCTCCCGCACAACACTCACGTACTTTAACACCTGCTGCTTGGTCTTGTCCACCATCAGCCGGTTGGTCAGGTACTTGCCATTGCGTAGAGCCAACGTCTGCTGGTCACACATGAGCTTGAGATGGACTAGTCGCACGGTTCCTTGCTCGTCGTGGGTAATCTTGTAGTACATTGGCAGTACGCGGTCAATGCTCTTCAAAGACGGAAACATCTCCTGGAACGTGTGCACCACGTATGACTTGTCCTCGGGCCCGAGCTTATCAGTAAAGTCTTTGAGAGTTACAGTCATGCGCTTGGCTTCACTCACCAGCTGCTGTAGTTTAAGTTGCTCTTCCTCGTTCAGCTGCCACGCGGCTCCTGGAGCCATTCCAGGGTTCATAGCCGTCATTCCGCCAGCACCAGAGTTCACATTCATCCCAGCGGCATTCATCCCAGTTGCATTCATTCCCCCGGCTGCGTTTCCCGCTACCGGGTTCATGCCAGGTTGCATACCCCCTTGTTGTGCATTATTACGCAAACCCATCTGCTGTTGCATGTTGCCAAATTGGTTGCCATTGATCACCGGCGATTGACCTGCGCCATCACCACCAGCTTGAGCTTGCTTCTGTCGCTGCGCATACATAAACTGCATCTGGGCCTTGGTCATCGGCATGCCACCGGCTTGACCTGCCTGCATGGGTCCTTGCTGCCCAGGTATCCGGTTTTGGCCTTGGCCTTGAGCTGGGTTCTGGGTTGGACCTTGGAGACCTGGCTGCATTGCCATATTTGCCATGCCCATGGTTTGCATTTGTTGGTTAGTATTATTTGGACCCTGTCCATTGTTGATTTGTTGTTGTTGTTGTTGTTGTTGTTGAGCTTGTTGTGGTTGTTGTTGCTGCTGCTGTTGGAGTCGGCGTTGTTGTAACCTATCCATCAGCAGTCGCTGGTGCGCTTGGTGGAGGTTTTTAATGTTCGGCAGTAACTCATTTGGAAGCTGGTTCTCATGAATCAACTGCGTAATCTGCGCCCATGTGTTACACCCAGGAGGCAACCCAGGAATTTGATTCAGAATCTGAGGTGGGATGGGCATTGTCTTCATATCGAAAGCCGGTCCAGGCCGTTTAGCTCCAGCATTGGCATTTGCCGCGGCCATGGTTCCTCCCAGTTGTGGTTGTTGTTGCTGGGGTTGTTGTTGCTGTGGCTGCGGCTGTTGCTGAGCTCCAGGTCTCTGTTGAAGAGGACCGTATCCCATGGGCTTTTGATTACCAAACTGCTGTTGGTTCTGATTCTGCTGGTTCTGCTGGTTCTGTTGGAACTGTTGCTGCCGCATTTGCTTGTCCTTGAAGTTCTGGAAAAATTGCTGCTGTTGTTCAGGGGTCATGTTCTGGAACATGGCCTGCAACTGCGCATGATCCGGCTGCTGAGTCGACTGAGTCGCACTATTGGCCGGATTCACGGCATTGTTGTTGCCTGTGCCATTGTTGCCCATGTTTTGCTGTTGCTGCCGAAACCGGTTCTCAATGGCCTGCTTAATGGCCAGCAGCTTCTGCTTGCTATGGTTGAAGTACTCGTTACGGTTCCACGAGTTTTGAAAGATTTGCGCCTCAAATTGATTGGCATTCGTCAGAATTCTCTCCTGGGGCGCCTCGGGCTCAGCCTGCTGGAGCTGCGTGTAAAAGGCACCAATCACCCGACGTCGGTCCTGAGGAGAAACAACCATGACCTGGTTGCCGCCAGTCATGGCTCCCATGTTGCCCATGTTGCCCATGTTACCCATGTTCATGTTGCCCATGGCTCCCATGTTTGCTCCTCCTCCTCCTCCTCCTCCTACTCCCATATTGCCCATACCCCCCATATTGTTTGTTGGGCCGTTGTCGCCTGCTCCGGTGCCAATACCCGTATCATCCTGTAGCCCAGTGTTCATTCCTTCAAAGTTATAGTCCATACTCGGAATTCACTGATCTTTTGTCTGAACTCGCCGGTCTTGTGTCCGCCCACTCAAGGAAATCAGCAATCTTATCCCTTGGGCAGTCTCGGGCAATCTGGTTTTTTCTTGTGGAATGTGTGAATTCACCCTCGGATCTTAATCTCCACTAATCGTCCGTCGTCAGGCTCTCCACTCACAGATTCGCTTTTTCTCCAAACAACAGTATAACAATGCTCTAGATGCTCTAGATGGACATGTGCTGCTACTTCCTGCCGGATAATGCTAACTCGGGGTGGGCAGGGGCTCCGAGCCGGGTTAGGCCAGCCCTCTCGTCCCACTGGAACTGTGGGGCTGGCTAATATTGTCCTTGTCTGAGCTGTAATCAGGCTGGTTGCCAGTTGCCAAAGCAACACAATAATCCAGCTATCTTGTTTGAGAGCTTGCCGTATATCTCATTGCTGTAGCCATATCTAATCACATATCACGCAATCTAAAAATACTAAGTACAATAACTTAACATTCCTATACTATGCATTACTCGCCTCGGGGAGTAGGAAGTCCCTTGGAGCGAGATTGCACCATGTTAAAGCCAGAGAAAGGATTGACATTCTTCTCCTTGAGGGCCTCGTTGGTAGCCTCCTGCCACTCACGGTTCATGGTGTGAGGAAGTCCCTGAGACATGTATCTGGATACGGCAAAAAGACCAATGGCGGCAGCAACCACGGCAAACACGCCAGTCGTGATCTTCTTGACCTCACCCTGGGGATGGATGGGCTTACGGGGGCCCCAGGCTCCGTAAGAAATGTACCACGCAGCCTTCTTCTCGGCCTCGGTCAGCTCCTTCCAGTCACCCTTCTGGCGCTGAGAAAGCTGTCCAATAATGTCTCCACGCTCCTCCTCGCCCATGGTTTCCCATCGCTGGTCGAGGTTCATCAGAGTCGGGTTAGAAATGGCATGCGATGCCATGGCGCGGACAGACGCCTTGGCCACAGCAGGTCGCACGGATTGTCGGGATGCAAGTCGCAGCATTGTGGACAAGTGATTGGTTGGAGTGGTGATGGGGTGGTGGTTGTTGTTGACAAAAAGGTGTGTGCTAGTTTGACTGAAGAAAAGCTAACGTTTAGCACCTCACTGCCACAGCTAAGGTTTGGAGTGGGCGCCAAACAGCCAATCATGAGCCCCATGTTTAATCAGGTGAGCCTAGCATACGAAACCTTGCTGCGGCGCCCGGCGAGACTACATGTAGAAAACACGCAGATTTTGTTCCATCCAGTAATCCATTTGTGTGCATGTCAATTGCAGACGTCTGTGTTGGCGTCTTTGTTGGCCGTCAAACTCTTCCAGCGTGACCGACAACCGACCGACAAACCCTGGCCCGTGCGGCGTGTTATCACGCTATAATAATGCTGTATCGTGACAACGGTTTATCAAAAGCCAGGGTTGGGTTCAAGCGGCAGAAGGTGGCCCCGCAAGGCTGTAGTACCTTTGTGTGTGTTTTGTTGTTTGTGGATTTGGAGACTGAGACAGACTCACACAAAAGAAGAGTTTGACGAGGGTTAAACAAGAGGTTGACACGAGGTTGACACGAGGTTGACATAGAGTCGAGCCGGATAAACCGCTGCTGTTGCCCTGCTGCTTCTTCTTGTTACAGCCAGTTACCTTGTTTGATCCGGTGTTCTAAGCGCCGACACGACTAACAGCAGCAAAGACGACGGTCTCTAATAACAAAAGAGGAACATGTCATACAGCCCAAGCCCCAGTGGTTCTGGGCGCCGGCCATCGTTCCATTTAGATGTGAGTGACGACGATGAAGACGAGTTTGAGAAACCCGTCGCCGCCGATCCGCCTATTGGCGCTACAGATGGTCCTAGCCATCAAAGCCCGGAACCAAAAACTTCGACTACACATTCAACATTGAAAGATCCAGTGACAAAGCCAGATGTGTCTACGCCCCACCCGTACGACGGGCTCACGGCTGCCGCGGCAGAACAGTTTTCAAGAGAATCGCTCTACTCGTACTCATATACATATGATGCCAACATGTCGCTGTCAAGCAGGCTACTATCGCTAAAACGGTCCATCAAGTTTATCGTATCGCATCCGGCACTGGCCCGCGATCTCCACACCTCTCTTGATCATGTATCACCATTGAACTTCAACGCACGAGATCTGCCAGCCAAGGTTTTTTCGACGATCCGTAGTAGTAGTACAAGTCTGGTTGGACTTGCTGCTGCTCATTCAGAGGCAAGAAGTCCAACAAAGCATAACGCCGGCTCAACGGACACACTCCCCGACAGCCAGGAATCTTCAGAAAGTGTGGAGGCATTCTCAGCATTTTTGCAGTTTCTGGACGACGCCATCTCCATGCTTCCAGAAGAGTTGAACCCCCACGCCAGTCGGATTTCTCGTGCAAGCAGACCCCGGGCGCCCAGCCAAAGCTCATCCCGCCGTTCCTATGGACGGTTGGGGATAACGCCGATGCTCCAGAGATCGTATAGTGATGCAGCGTCCACTGAACCATACAATATCGCGACAGCTGCTGCAGCAGCATCACTAGCAAACGCAAGAGCCCCAAAGCATGCAGCAGTCAGTATACCGTCCACCACCCACAAATACACGTCTGCAGCCGACATGCAGGAACAGCTGATGAATGCGCTCAGTCTGCCATACATGGACATTGTGACGCCGGTTTACAGTCTCAATAGCGCTAGCAACAACACAATGTTCAACAACCTGTCGAATAATCTGCAGTCTGGCGCCAGTATGGCCAACCTCTCGGGACACATGACTGCAAGTCATGCAAATGCGAGCATGGTGTCGCTGAACGCGTTGTCCAAGTCCGTTTCGTCTCTAAACCTGGCACCGCTGGCTGTCAGTACGAGAAAAGTGCCCGGGCAAGCGTTTGACATTACTCCCCTACAGCCTGTATCGTCAAAATACGCGCTTAGCCACGCTGTGTTCACCACAGAGCCCGAGTCTCCATTCCGGATTCTAAGCGCCAATGATATGGCGTGCCTGCTATTTGGAATGTCGCAGGGAAACGTGCGCTCGCGCAGCATGCTATCGCTTGTTGACAGGTTCTACCACCGAGCATTGGAAGATCGAATCAAGGACCAGAAAGATGCAAGCCAGCGGGAGCATGCCACCAAGCACAGTGTTCTTATTTGTGGGCAGCTCATTCCTACAGTCAAGGGCAACGGAGCACAGAGTTTCGCCAGTCTTTGGCTACGGTCTCACCATGGATGCATGGTTTGGGTTCTGGAAGAAGTCGTAGCCGACAAGCTGACGGTGGAGTTTGAAGTAGACACGGGAAAGATTATATCCATTACGGGTGACACTGTGGACCTACTTCTTCCACAATGGACAAACTATAATGTTGCATCGGCGCAAACATGGCAAGGGTCAGCCAAACCCATGGACGTGGATCTAGGTTCAAGCCCAACAAAACAAACCCCTGACATTACTAACATGAATAATAACAACAACAACAACAACAACAACAAACGAGGCAATGGAGCAACCCTGTCCGACGTTATTGGCGCGTCTAGCTCAAGGTTTGCCGCACCTGAGCTGTCAAAGCGAGCCGCAACAGAAGGCGCAGCCGAGGGCGCAGGGTTGTTTGACTACTGCACCCTCAATGCGCGCCCTAACGTGGTGCTCCCATCTCTCGTACGGCTGACTGACTTTTCTGACGGACGCGGCACTATATTAGCAACGTCGCTGCCGCTAATGGCTGGCGTCATTATTGTCGACGCCACGACCCCAAGCCTACGAATCACCGACTACAATCACTACTTTCTGGGTGCTCTGCTTGGATACAGTCGGTTTGAAGGAGAGCTTCGCGGCAGACCGTTAGCAGACGTGCTACCGGACTTTTCCATGCTCTTTGCAAAAGTACTGGACTATTGTCACTTTGACAGCGACAATTTGAACATTGGGCTGGTGATTCCAGAACAGATGTTTAGGCGGGCCATGGCCGATCCCAGTGATTTGCAACGGCCTGATCCGGCTGATGGTCCCACAGGTCCCACTGAACCCACTGATGTCCCCGCCCCCACCGTCGGACCCACCGCGGACGCCGACCATAACACTGACCGACCCACGCGACGTGCTTCACTCTGCGGTCCTAGTGCAGGACCCAGAGAGGCAACATCCCATGGTATGCGGGCTCTTACTATCAATGGCGAGGTGATTCATGTTGATGTACAACTAAGAGTGGTTTCGTCCAACCAGTATGCTCTTTGGGTCAGCTATTCGCGTGCAATCCATTCTTTCCACGCAGACTTTGCTGTTCCCAGCCAGCTGGCCATACTGACCGAGGGAAAATCGAAACCATCACCTGTGGCATCAGAGGTGTCACCGACCACCGCCAACCGGTCTTTGGCTCATAAGCGTCTGAGCGAGTCTGCGGACTATGAGATGCTGGAACATGAGCACATTGACATTGTGAAACGCCGCAAGCCCCATGAGATTGGCGCGCAGCGTCGATCCAAGACACTCGGTGACTATGAGATTCTCAAAAAGCTCGGCGAAGGAGCATACGGTAAGGTTCTACTAGTCCGGTACCCCACCGCGCCGTACGACGTGGTGATTATGAAGTGCGTGATAAAAGAGCGTATTTTTGTCGACACTTGGACCCGCGACAAGCTGCTAGGAACGATTCCCAACGAGATCCGCATCATGCACAAGCTCAACTCGACGCCGCACAAGAACATTGTGCGGCTCATCGACTTCTTTGAGGACGACGACTACTACCACATTGAGATGGAGCGTCATGGCAATCCGGGAACAGACCTGTTTGACCTGATTGAACTGCAGCCCAACATGACGGAAACCGAGTGCCGCGACATTTTTGCCCAGGTGGTTGGTGCGGTCCGGCACCTGCATGTCCAAGGCATCATCCACCGCGACATTAAGGATGAGAATATCGTTGTGGACAAGGAGGGCGTCGTTAAGCTGATCGACTTTGGGTCTGCTGCGTTTGTGAAGCAGGGTCCCTTTGATGTGTTTGTCGGCACGCTGGACTATGCTTCTCCCGAGGTTTTGTCGGGCAAGCCCTATGATGGGCGGCCGCAGGACGTGTGGGCGCTGGGTATCCTGCTGTATACCATTATCTACAAGGAGAACCCATTCTACGACGTGGATGAGATTGTGGGCGGCGAGCTGCGTGTGCCCTTTGTCACCAGTCCAGAATGTCTGGACCTGATTCGCATGATTTTGAACAGAGACGTGCGGTCGCGGCCAACAATCCAGGATGTCTGTGCGCATCCGTGGTTGGCTCCGGCTAGCTCGATTCTCCAGTGATGACATACTAATGAACTGCATTCTACTTTAACTTTTTTTTAAAAGGGCAGCGAGTCCGAGCCCAAGCAACTTAAGTGCTGCAGGTAGTCCAGATGGGCGCCCTTGACGAAGCGGAGAGGCTCTCCCCAGCTGCATGCAGGGTTCTCAATGCCGCTGCAGCTGTACACCTTGTTGTTTGGGTAGTCTTCGAGATAGATTTCGTGACCCATCTGGGTGTACCCCAACCAAAACGGGACCTTGGGGATAATGTCTCCTTTGCGCGTGAGTCGATACATGTGCCGGATTGACGACGTTGCCATTTGTGCAAATGCCTCGTTTCCCACAGTAGGCTGGCCTGCAGTCACCACAAGCAGATTGTCGGGGGAAATGTGCCGGCTACTACTCAAACGAAACCCATACAGTGCGGCCATGGCTCCTCCTAGCGAATGTCCTCCTACCACCACAAGGTAATTTGGGTACCGCTGGGCAAGAGATACAAGCTGTCCGGCAATGTCGTTGTATGTTTGTTGGTATGCAGTGTAGAACCCGCGGTGAACACGCACAGAATCTCCAAACTCAGGGGCTTTCACCATGGACACACTGAGGTCTGTGAGTGTATCCTGCATACTAGCAGTGCCCCGGAATGCCAGATACACTCTCTTGGCCGAATGGTCAACAGAAAGAAATGCTGTCGCCGAGTATACATTGGTCCCCTGCCACTTTCTTATCAGCTGCATTGACGGATACTTTGAGCACTCGGTGCAGTTCCACATGTTGGTATTAAGTTCTCCTTCAGTTCCTATGCAGTCTGCTATGGACAGAATGGGCATTAAGCCTTTGAGATACTGGATTGTCGCAGGAGGCACGAGCTGTTTATTTTGAGGGTCTCCAATGGCCTCTGCGGCCCATACTGCTACAAAGACAATGAGCGCGCTGAGCATCACATGCAAGTGCATGATATGTATAAGGATCTCCGACACCCAATGCCAATAAATACATACATTACGTCCAATCTAGAGCAAACGTTAATGTCGTTAGATTGACTTAATCTCCGTGCAACGGCACGGCTGTACCATCGGCATTGCCCAAAACGGTAAAGTTCCCTTCCCCTGAGATGCAATGTGCGAATCGATACAAACGCGCGGGAAATTTCAGGGTTTTTGCTGGATGGCATTGTCTATAGTCACTAAATTCATTGCTACATCATCAGGCTCCTCATCTCTGTTTACTACATATTTGAGATGGCAAGAAGATTCTTCTCGCATGTTCTGGAAGCACGGGTTGAGCCGCATATAAAATAATTATAATCAACCGCCTTGACAAAGGAGGACGACCCACAGGATACACAGTACAAATGGAAAAACTGCTCAAATGGTCGCTCAACGCAAGCAATCCGCCTCCAGATGGACAGGGAGGAGTGCCTCAGCCCGACCCGGAGCTGCTCAACCAACTTTTTGGGGGTCCCGATGACGCTCAGCTCATGAAGCAAAGTGTCGAGGCGGCTATCGACACCTCTCTTGGCTTGGATGTCCGAGAAACTGCACTGGACAACCTCGAAATGCTCGTCGAAAACCTCGACAATGCTAACAACATACAGAATCTTGGTCTATGGGGAGATATCGTTTCTTTACTGGACGACCCGGAGCCCGTGGTAAGACGCATGGCGTGCTGGATCATTGGCACCGCGGTGCAGAACAATGAAAAGTCGCAAACTGCCTTTACAGAATTGAAGTCCAAAGACAAGTCAGAGTCCAGTGTGCAAAAGCTAGTGGATCTGTCTCACCAGGACCCGGATGATTCCGTTCGTAACAAGGCTCTCTACGCCTTGAGTAGTCTGGTGCAGCACCACGAAAGGGGATACCACCAGTTTGAGCAGAGCAACGGATGGAACTCGCTGTCAAAGTCTCTCCAGCACGAACCCACGCAGGTCAAAGCACTGAGTCTTGCAAATACCGCGCTGGGTCCTGCTCCCCACCCGCCAGCCAAGCTGGACAAGGTTTCCGAGCACCAGGTGGCATCTCATGCGCTCACACACGCATCTGACGACTCAACTAGTAGCCCCGTGGCCAAGGAGAAGGCTTTGCAGCTTTTGTGGTCACTTCGCCAGTCAAAGTATCCCTTTACTGATTCAGAAAAGTCGCAGATTGACAACCACAGAAAGGCTCTGATTGACAGCGACATTGTTGCCGCCGAGGACTATCCTGTGGAGTAAACTCCGTCATTGCATTACCAAATAATAATACTATTTATAATTTATGTACAATATCTTACGACCACTTGCGCTCGGACTCGCTAAAGTCGTCGGGAACTCCGCCGCCCTGTCTCTCGCGCTCGAGTTCCTTGTCAAAGTCCAACTGAGACTCGGCAGGAACAATGGGAATCACCTCGCCTCTCACTGGCTCATCTTCAGCCTTGATGCGATGGTCTCGCGGAGGAGGTCTATACTTGCTCATTGGCGGGATTGGAGCCGTGCCGTTAGCGCCGGTGGACGTTACGCCACTTTGAGCTCGGATTTTATCCCAGCTCGAAGCAGAGCTGCTTGTATTGGATATAGCATCGTTTGGAGTTGCAAGAGCAAACGGATCGTCCGATGTCGTAGGGCTGCCACCATATTCTGGAGCACTGTCTGAGTCTTGTGGTTGTTGTCTCTGTGGCGGCGGTCCACCAGGAAACCTTCCAGGCCTCCCCAGTTGTGACCGGGGATCCTGTCCCTCGGCTCCGGGAGGAATTCGGTGCAGTACAAGGCTGAGTGGCCATCCACTAGGATCACTCGGCTTGGTTGTCTCAGCATCTGGATCACGCATGATCCATTGAGGGTCCCTGGCTGTTCGTTCATAGTATCGTTGTCCGAGTTGCCAGGGATACTTCTCCAGCATGTTGTACGCCTTCTGAGCATTGGTGCCTTCGTCAAAAGAGCTCCTGCCATACCAACTGCCCACCGCTGCAGAGGCCCTGCTGCCAGCCACTAGTCCTACAAATCCAAAAACTACCTGCCATCCTCGGAATGACTTTTGGAACATGAGTTTGCGCTGAGCAGCCAGTCTTGGAAACTGAATGCCGGCAATCACAAATGGCAATGATCCCAGAGGAACCATCACCATTTGCTTCCAAAACACAGTCGACAGCTTCTGTCGGTCTTCGGTGGTTAGAGTCTGGTCGATCTGATAGAATTGTCGGGCCAATTGACGGTTTTCTTCTCGTGCCTGCTCCAGCATTTGTTGCCGGGGGTCTTGTCCAGACATAATGAATGTGGGGTGTTGTTGCAGCAGAAGCCGCCGGGCATCTCCAAACACTATATTGGGCACGCCAGTCATGTGATGATATTCACGTGAGGTTGACGTAATAGTCTATTGGAAAAAAAAAGGCTACTAAAAATCGTAATCCTCTAGCCCGCTCATTCCGCTTTCTTCTTCATTTTCCGACGACATTGCAGTGATCGGATGGGCTGACTTCAGCAGAGCTGGGTGGTTGGAAATATAGAGAGCAAGGTTGTTTTTCATAGCCATGGTCAGGTCCAACATTTCAAGAGCCTCACCCACTGGTGATCTGCCCAGGGTTTTCATTCCTTGTTCGATTGTTGCCTCAAGACTGCTCAGAGTTTGTCGGACATTTATTGGATCTGTTGCCGCGATGTGGAACGTTAGCCGATTCATCACACAGACCTGGAACAGCAAGAGACCATCGACGCCCAGGCCGGGAATCTTGGGTTTGTCTGAATTGTAGGGACAGTACCTGGAATACAAGTCTTCGAGGATGGGTATTGATTTCGTTAGAATGGTATCTGGGTTAGTAGTAGTGGGTTTGGGGTCATTGGTCATCTCTTGTAGTGATGCCGCTGGTAGCTGTGAGTTGAGCTCCAATTCACCTGTTTCGATGCAGTCCAGCCAAAACTCAGCATATACGAAGCTCACTAGGGTCTGAAATGGTTCCTTTAGGTTCTGCTGGCTGATCATGTACTCTTCCAAAAATTCCAAGAGTCGCAGGCGGCTGCGGTTAGTAGGGGTAGCAATTGTAATGGCGTCCAATGTCGCGACTGGCTGGTCAGTACATGCTTCCAGTAAGACACCAAGTGTTTTTGCAATTACTGGAGCCACAAGAGGCGACTCGCATAGCGTACAGTCACAAGCCAGTCTGGCCACGAATGCAACTTGCTCCAGAGACAACACTATTCCAGGGACAATGGACGCCTGCATCAGCTCACAGAGCTGGGCAATGGCCTGTGCCTGTGGCAGGGCAAGTCCAGCGCCAGCAATTGGTGATCTAAACAGCTGAGGCTTTTGTATTAACTCGAAGATCCCGTGCTTGGTTTTGAGCCGGCAAAACATTTGTTCGTCATATCCCGTCAAAAGATGCCAACATTTCTTGACATATTCAAGCATGTAGTCTTTGATGACTTCAGAGTCTGTTGCATTGTTCGATACAACCCACTGCAAATGTCGGTCTATCAGCTCTTTGGCGTAGCCCTGGGAATCTCCAGTAGGTACATTACCCCTAAGACGAGAGATTCGAGTAGCCAACAAGCTGGATGGGAGCTGGTCTGTGGGTACCGAGAGCCCTGGAAACCTCTTGAGCAGACTTAGAAACTCCGAGTCCCAATTCTCGGGCTGGTTCTGGAGGTCTGTGATGAAATCCTCACTGAAACTGGCTCGCGTTTTGGGCGGCGCCATCTCATCCAAGGGCACCCTGAGAGGAGGAATGGCGTTGAATAGGTGAATATCCGGTCGTTTTAGATAAAGATCCAAGTCGTCGTCACTTCCCTTTACACGGCTTTTGTCGACCTTTTGGGACAGGGTTTCGACAAATGTATGCCAGTCGAGCGTATTTTGCTTGAATTCCGTGATATCTACAGGCGAGACATGTAGTTTGTCAAAGTGCACGCTATCAACTAGCTGATCTACCCATTGCCTTTGTTTGGTTTGGGACTTGATGCGGTCTTGCTGTGAAACTTGCAGCCCCATGAGATGCTGGTCGAGCTCCAATTCTTCAATCTCATTGTCAATGTTTTCAAACAGAGACGCTTCTAACGTGGCCTGTTTGGTCTTACTGGGCCTCGCGCCAACTTGTGGTCGACGCGGCATGCCAAACTTTACCCCCACCACCCCATACATACTTGTGTACAACATACAGGATGCTTCGAATGTCCAGCTGCCCCCAGCTGCTGGCCAGGAGGGCTCTACCGAAATTTCGGAGCAGCAATTCGGCAACCCTGCGTAGTTTGTCGACATCAGCTGTAAGGTACAACTACAACAAAGGAGATGAAATTTGTGGGTATACCGTCACGGACAAGCTCATCATCGACAAGCTTGACATGAAGGCGTACAATTTGCTTCACAAAACCAGTGGGGCTCGCCACCTGCATGCCCATCGTGTGGATTCTAATAACAACAATGTATTTGCCGTGGGATTCAGAACAGACCCACCAGATCACTCGGGCTTGCCCCACATATTGGAGCACACGGCCCTGTGTGGCTCAGAAAAGTACCCTGTGCGTGATCCGTTCTTCAAGATGCTGACGCGGTCGCTTGCAAACTACATGAATGCGCTTACCGGTGTCGACTATACCTTTTATCCGTTTGCCACTACAAACGAGTCGGATTTCCGCAATCTCCAAAGCGTATACCTGGACTCTGTGTTCAACCCTCTTTTGCGCCTGGCAGACTTCCGACAAGAAGGCTGGAGACTGGAGTTTGAGGACGTTAACAACCCCAACTCCCCATTGGTGTACAAGGGTGTTGTGTTCAACGAGATGAAGGGCCAAATGTCCAACCCGGCATACTTGTTTTACATTCGCTTTTTCCAGACCATCTACCCGAGTCTTCAATTTGCTGGTGGTGATCCCGCTCACATTGTGGACCTCAAGCACCAGGACCTGGTTGATTTCCATGCTTCCAGATACCACCCGGCCAACTGCTTTTCGTTTTCGTACGGTTCGCTGGCTCTAGAGGATGTGCTGCAGCCAGTGAAGCAGAGCGTTGAGCAAACTTTGGCCAAGCGAGGCGAATTCAATACAAAACACACTACACCGCAGCCGATCGAGCTCGCGTCCAACGTTGAAGTCGAGATTGAGGGTCCCGAGGACCCCACGTTCGACGTCGAGAAGCAATACAAGGTGTCGCTGTCGTGGCTGGCAGGCGACTCGTCCGATCTCGAGGAGACCATCGCCTGGAAGGTTCTTGGAACTCTGCTGACGGAGGGGCATGCGTCGCCTTTCTACAAGGCGCTGATTGATACCGGCATGGCGTCCGACTTTAGTGTCAACACGGGACTTGAGGACACTCCTGCCAAGAATATCTTTACCATTGGTGTTCAGGGCATGTCCAAGTCGAATCTGGCTGACTTTAAGCAGGCCGTGACGCAGGTTCTACAGGATGTGGCTGACAATGGAATCGAGCCGTCACGGGTCGAGGCCATTCTGAACCAGGCCGAACTGGCTGACCGTGAGGTCGATGCCAATTTCGGAATGGATCTCGTTTCTCGGCTGTTTCCGCGCGTGTTTAGCGCAAACGAAGAGTATATGGCCCTTCTCGACAATGAGGCGCTTCTAGCCAAGTTCCGGGCTCACTTGCGCCGGGAGCCCAATCTTTTCCAGCGCCTGGTTAACGAGAGGCTCTTGGGCAAGCCGTACCTTCAGTTTTCCATGGTTCCCAGCAAACAGTTTGAGACTGGGCTTGCTGAGGCGGAGGCTGCGGGTCTCAAGTCCAAGGTAGATGGGCTGACCGAGGCAGACAAAGAAGATATCTTCGACCAGGGTCTGGAACTTTTAGAGATGCAGCAGACGCCGGAAGACGTCAGTGTGCTTCCCACTCTCTTGGGAAGCGATATCAAGAAGGACGTTCTTCACTATAATGTGACCAAAACCGGAAACGTGTACACCCGCGAGACGGCCACGCAGGGCATTACATATGTGTCGATGCTCCGAGACATTGCGCAGCTCGACTCTTCGCTTCACATGTACTTGCCTCTGTTCACCAGTGCCACGACAAACGTGGGAACCTCGAACCACAGCATGTCTGAGCTCGAGGAGCTTATCAAGCTCAACACTGGAGGCGTGAGTCTGTCGGTGCTAGTGCGGGGAGGATCGACCAGTGACAATACTTCTGGAAAGACCGTTTCTCTCGATCTGGCATTGGGAGGGTCGGCGCTGGAGGATAAGGTGTCGCATGTGTATTCTCTTCTGCGCGATATGGTTGCCAATGCAGACTACTCCAATATTTCCAAGCTGAGGCCCATTATCATGGCCACTGCGCAAAACGCCATGAACTCCATTTCGGACGGTGGCCACCGCTACGCCATGATGCAAAGCAAGGCCAGTGTTGCCGGCAAGTCTCGTCTGGAGGAGGCTCTTGGCGGTCTGGACCAGATGCGGTTCATCATTTCGCTTTCCAAGCTGTCCGATGCCCAGCTGGCGTCTGATGTTGTTCCCAAGCTTGAGGCCATTCGCGATGCCATTCTCAAGAACAAGTCCAAGATCAGCGCCGGTTTGACCAGTACTGAGACCGGACTGCCCATCAGCGTACAAGAGTTTGATAAGTTCGCCCAGGATTTGCCTACTGCCGACGAAGGACAGTCGCTGAGCGTTGAACCCACTAGTCAGTACAAAAACCACTTTTTGCTTCCGTTCCAGGTGAGCTATGTCGGTGCATCGTTCCATAGTGGCGCGCCATATATGAGCAAAGAGGGTGCTGCGCTGCAGATTCTGGCCAATATCATGACCCACCGGTACCTGCATAAGGAGATCCGCGAAAAAGGCGGCGCATACGGCGGAGGAGCAACATACTCTGCTATGGACAGCATCTTTTCGTTCTACTCATACAGAGACCCGAGTCCTCTCAATACCCTACAGACGATTGCCAATGCTCGGCAGTGGGCCGAGTCGTACGACTGGTCCAAGCGCGATCTCGAGGAGGCCAAGCTTAGTGTGTTCCAAGGCATCGATGCGCCCATCAGTCCTCGGTCTGAAATCACGTTTGAGTTTCTGCATGGTCTGACTGCTGAAAAGAGGCAGGCGCGCCGCGACGCTCTGCTTGCAGTCACGTTGGACGACGTTAAGAACGCTGCACTCAAGCATCTTGCTAAAGTGGAAACGGGCAACCTTGGGGTGGGATCCCAGTCTTCCGTGACGGTGCTAGGACCGCCCCATCCTGAGTTCAGTCCTGAGAACGGCTGGCGCCAGGTTGATCCCGAGGGCGATTTGTAAATATGCAATATTATTATTATTATTATCAGCATTAAAGATAGAACTTCTTCTTGTCCTTGTCCATGCCAGGCTGGTGCTCCCACTCAATATCGCCCTTGATTCCCTTTTGGAGTCGCCGGAGACGCAGCGTAAACTGCGGGCCTAGTTCCTTGAGCCCGGCCTTGTCTGTGTCCTTGAACGTATACCTATGCCTGCGGAAATAAATAAAGTCTCGTTGGTTGTGGAGCGTGACCACTTGTCTGCCCTCAAACTCGGGCCTATGTGGGAACAATGCTTGGAAAAACCTTCCCACCGTTTGGCCCAGTCTAGTGGTGAAGTTATTGAGGATCAGCTCGGGAATGTGCGCGGTGGGCACTCCCACATTGGGAATCGCCTCAGGATACCTCAGCGACAATACGCTAAAGTACAGCGTGGGTCCTACTGGAAGGTGGATGAATGTGATGCCGTTGACGACCTTCTTGTGCTCGTTCACAATAACAAGGTCGGTGTACTCGCGCTTGTTGCACATTTTGGCCATGTCGCGCATCTCAAACTGGTCTTTCCGCTTGACAAACGTGACGTTGGGCAGAACCTCGATCAGAGCCTGGCAAAACTCGTAAGCTTCCTTGTGCGCATGTTTGCTGGTCGTGAGCAGGATCTTGGGCGTGCGGCCGTTGGTTGCATCAAAGTAGCTTGAAAACTCATCGGATCCTTCCTGCTCCACGCCCACAGACTCATCGTAGACCCGCTTGGTGTCGATGGTTTCTGTTTTGTTTTCCTCTAGGCGCTCTTGCTTGAGCGTTGGGTCCTGTTCCTCTCGCTTTGCTCTTTCTCTGCGGGCCTTGTGCCGCGCTTTATTTTGTTCATTCTTGAGGGCGGCATACAGCCTTTGCCTGCGGAGTTTGTTTCGGACATTTATCTTGCGTCGATTGGACTCTTCGCTGCCAGGACCCCGCTGGACAACGTCTCCCATTTTTTTGTTTAGTAGTGGTGGGGCTGCAAATTTCAGTTCCACAATATACAGACGGCGGAGGTCTGCTGACTAAGCATCCCCCTAGGCTAGACACCCCGGTCCTTTGGCGAGATAGAATGGCTGAAGGGACTCTTCAGTTTCGAGCCAGTGCTGCCACTTGTGGGGCTTGATGTCGAGATCAATTATTCTCAGGTAAACGCAGTGGCCATCTATAAGGTAGTAGTAGTGGTTGGTGGGTTTGTCAGGGGAGAACCCTACATTGTAGATGTGGGCAAGGACGGTGCAGTCGCGCATGGCCATGGCCAAGATGAGATCATGGTCGTTGGCTGGACTTTTTACGTTCAAGACTCCGATATTATCAATCTTCTGTACTTCTCTGATGATCTGAAGGATTTGGGACTGGTCAAGGGCTTTCTGTAGCAATGTAGCCAGTATGGTGCTGCCTGTAATTGCCTGCAGGGCGGCCAGTCTGCGATCAGCGTTGGCTGATACCAGGTCGAGTTTGCAGTAGTTTGCAGGTTTTCCGCATCTTTTAATGTTCAATGCGCACGTTCGACACCACTTGGCATTCTGCGGTGCGTTGGGGCTCTGGAGTAGCCATTTGGGTTTCCAACTAACAACAGAGCTGTGTCGGTAGTGGATGACATTTGAAGAATGATGATCTGGTATTTCGGGGACGTTGGGCTCCCCAACAAACTCAACCAGCAATGCTTGACGCTTGTCGTAGACTTTTGCATGAAATTCAGCCGGAATGTCCTCCAGACTGTAGTCCACCAGACGAGTCTCAGGCAAGAACCGTGATAATTGTGGGTGCGACTTTTCAATATCTAGCAAACTGTCATAGAGCGATTTTGCTGGCTGTCGTAGAGGAACTCTCAGCAAGTCCCTAGACCCATTGGTGAACACCACATTGGCTTTGCCCTGGTTGAAGTAGGCCCATATCATGCCCACACCTTCACTGACTAAGATTCTTGACTAAGATTCTTGGGAGGAGGTGGAGGAAATGATTAGACAAAGTTACCACACTTTTTGTTTTTTCACCAAATGGCCGACACAAAGACCCCGTCGTGGGATGAGGAACGCGACACGCTGCCAGAGCCCCAGATCACCGACAACGGCGATGGCACGACCACAGTGGTATCGTACCGCATCGACGCCGATAGCGGCAATAAGATCAAGGTGACGCAGAAGGTGCGCAAGATTGTCGTCAAGGAAAAGGTGGAGCACGCCGTAGCAGAGCGCAAGAAGTGGACCAAGTATGGGCGCGAGGAGGGACATGGACCGGGTCCTTCATTTACTACAACAAATGTGGGTGAAAACATCCCATTCAAGCTGGCACTCCGTGCTCAGCGCCAGGAGGACGAGGAGGAAGAGGCCAAGAAGGCAGCACAAGAGGCGATGGACGCCCCTGCGGCCGCAGGAAAGAAGCTTGTGCAGTGCAGAACATGTGGTGGAGATCACTTTACGTCTAGGTGTCCTTACAAGGAGGCTCTTGGCGGCGACATTGGAGGAGCAGGTGCAGCCACCGGCGTTGGCGCTGGTGCTGAAGCTGTGGGGGTGGACGGCGGTGCTGGTGCTGGAACGGGCCCCGGTGGTTCTTCGTATGTTCCTCCTCATCTCCGTGGCCGACCGGCCGCTGGATCTCTTGGACTCACCGACCCTGGTCGTACGCCTATGATGGAGCGTGACGACCACGCCACTCTTCGTGTCACCAACCTGAGTCCAGACGTCATGGAGGACGAGCTACGAGCTATTTTCTCCCGTTTTGGTCGTGTTGTTCGATGCCATCTTGTCAGAGACAGAGATACTGGCCGCAACAGGGGTTTTGCGTTTGTATCGTATGAGCTGCGTTCCCAGGCCGAGACTGCCTGTCAGGCTCTCAACGGCTTTGCTCTGGACAATCTGATTATGAATGTCGAGTTTGCCAAAAAGTAGTTGCCACTAACTACACCACTACCACACCTACACTACGACACCACAGGTTGCAGAATACTGACGACTACACTCGTTATGTTAGGTGTATCTGGCTATGCACGCCAAGTATAGATACGTAACAATGACATGATTGACTTTGAACACTAACTGTAGAATGTGAATCTGTAGAATCTATGGTTCTAAACTAAATGGCCTGCTGGAGAGTTTCGACAATCCGGCCCATGGTGGTGGCACTGCCATCGAAAATAACACCAATGTGCACGCCCTCTTTCTCAATGAGGGTGTTACCCAGGTTGGCTTTTTTACAGAACGACTCGCAGTCATCGCGCAGGATCTCCTTGTCGCCCCAAACCACAAACGTGCGCTTGCCCTTGGGGAACACGCCATCCCAGAACTCAGGCGCCGCCCGGTATGGCGACACGTACACGTCGGTTAGACGGATCTCTTCGTCGGGGCAGTAATACATTGCAAGCATGTCGCCCTCGTCTGTCGAGAGGTAGTCGTGGTCCGAGTTCATGACGTACGACGACGCCGGATGCACAGGCAGCGGCTCGAGGTCGACCCACGGACTGATCAGAATCGCCGCTGTGGGCTGGGTCTTGGACTCGATGCGTGCTATTCTTGGGTCGGGATGCGGGTGCACAATGTGCGACATGAGCACAATGCTCATGTTTGCTCCACACGAGTCACCCATGAAGATGATGTTCTTGGCTCCTTCAATGTCCACTAGCTGGTGGTACAGCGCGGCGGCATCAATCAGCTGGTCTGGGTATTGCGCCTCTGGTGCAAGCCTGTAATCCAAAAACATAATCGACAGCCGTGGGTTGTTGGCCCGCTTGTACAGGTCCACGCAGAACTGATACTGGTCCAACACAAGCGGCAGTACATATCCGCCTCCGTGGAAGTACACAACCACGGGGTCGTCTGGCTGCCGGTTGGGCGCCTCAACAATCCAGCGTGTGGGGGCTGCACCCTTGAGATCCACGGGGTACAGCTTGTAACTGTTGTTGAGTCCTCTCGACACGAGCTGGCGGGTCTTGTGGACCGTGATGGTCTGTAGCAGCCGCTTCATTCCTGGCACTTTGATCTGCTTGAACAGAATCGAGCTCAGCATAACCATGATACTGGACCGTAGTGGAGGGGTCTCTTCCTCAGGCTTCTTGTGTCGTAGGGTCAGAAACCTTTTGACAATCACATACCCAATAATGGTGGGCAGGTTGAGCAAAAACAGCAGCAGCTTGACCTTCTCCCATAGTGTAAGTGCGCGCAGCTTCTGTCCCATGTTTTTTGTTGTTTCTCCCCACTCGTCCTCCACCCACCGCTACTCATGACCCTGACACACCTGCAGTCTGTGGACTGCAGGGCCAGGGCTCGGTTCAGTTCTGAGGCCGACTCTGGGGCCGAGCTTGTGCTTGCCCCACTTACACAAACATCTCGAAAAACATCTAGGGGTTGATATTTTGTCACCAACGTTGCACAACCACTGTAGAAAGACTCAGTAGGGGACAGTTTTTTAGCACGTCAGTCCACTGACACCGCTTACAGTTTGTACTACGAAGTCACAAGTCTAGCCTATTCAATTGTGGCTAGAGTGTTGCCATATAAGTGACAATCCCTGATTATATGAGCAGTATCATACCATTGAGTCTTTTTGCCTTGGATGGACGACTTTGGTCCACTAGGTAATATTGCCAAATTAGCAACCTGGAAAAGTCCAATAGAGCTCTATATATAGACTAGATATGTCAGTTGTGTAATGTCCCTACCACTCTCAAACCCTGCAGGGTCTTCCATGAATTCCTCAAATGATTATCAAGAGACATAATTGCGCGGACATAATCGTACGGACCAAATGATTACTACTCAATTGAACCGTGAACCAATTTTTTTCATACACAATCTGTGACTGGAGTAGGAAGATAAGTAGCAAAACGCCAGTAGGCGACGCCGCATCTCATGCATGAACCGCTGCCCATCGACTACCTGTCGCACAGTCTGTATGAATTCTCCATAGGCAACAAGGAAGCAGCGCTCAAGTATGCAAAACAATCGTGCCTCTACTTGAATAGCCTGCTTAAAAATGGCACCGATGCATCGGTAGCAGACCAACTTCGCCAAGCTCTGGCAGTGTATGAAGGACTCAAGGCTGGTAAGAAGGTTCTCGACAAGCAGACACAAATAGTGTACCTGAGCAGCAACATTGAAAAGAATCTTTTCTATCCTTGGATGGATCCTGTTCGTCTAGTAAGGAAAGAGGATGATGATGGAGTAATTGACCAACAACCGCAGCTTTCCAACCTACAGATACAAGCCAATAACGGCATCATCAACTGGAATGCGTTTGATGCTGCCGTGTCGCCACAAGACAGGGGTGACTGCGGACTCTACTGCCAGAGCTCATGTCTCGAGGATTGTTCTGTGGTGGCTTCGCTCAATTCCATCCGCAACCTCGAGACCAGAGCCGGATTGAACATATTGAAGCAAACCGTCACCGAGATTTCCCAATCTTCTTCCAGAGGCAGACTATACGCAGTTAAGCTGACGCACAATGGAACAGCCCGCAAGGTGATGATTGACGACAAGTTCCCTAGTAGGACGGAGCGCGACGGGACACCGCTAACAGCTACATGCTGCACATGCACAGAGTCGTCACCGAGATGCGGCAACACGCTTCTGGGAGCGCTTTTGGAAAAAGCATACATCTCATTAATGGGCGGATACGGGTTTCCTGGCTCGCATAGCGCCATAGACACCCATGTGCTGAGCGGGTGGGTGCCAGAGTACATTCCGCTACACGAGTACTTTGAACAGGTGTCGGCAACACAGGATGTTCTATGGGACAGATTGATTCAAGGGTGGAACAACAATTGTCTAATGATTTGTCTGGGAACGCCGGACCTGGCACCAAGAGAAGCAGAGACGCTCCGACTGGCGCCTGCACACGACTATACCGTGCTGGACATGCGGGAAGTCAAAAAGGGAGACGCAGGCAGTCCCGGCCAGCGGCAAATGAAGATTCGCAACCCCTGGTCAGCGCAGGAGTGTGGTGACAAGCTCATGTACTGCGAGTGGGTGGACTTTGAGTTGGTGTGCGCCCGCTTCTTTTGCATCTACCTCAACTGGGACCCTCAGCTGTTCCAGGGCGCACAGAAGATACATTATCTTTTTTCGGCCCAAGACAAGCAGAAGGCGCAGTTTCTGCTGGAGAACTCGCACCCATCCGAGACCAGTCGCATCAATATGCTGAACGTGGCGCATTCCAGGCTGAGCTTCCATAGCAAGTCGCACGACTTTTTCGCTCTGTCACTTTACGACACTGACGAGATTGTTAGGCTGCCGACCGAGTACCGACGACTAGAAAAGAGCCCGCTGCGGAATACCATCTACTCGATGCTGCGGTTCACTCTTCCGCCAAAGCGCAAGCTGATTGTGGTGGTTGAGTGGGAGGAGGGAGCGGCCAAGTCCGACGACAGGTCCGCGTCCGCGTCCGCGTTACCGTCGTCATCGCTGTTCCCCATGACATTAAGCGTGTCATCCACATGCTCGGGAAAATACGTTTCAGTCAAGCTGGCAAAAACATGCTTCTCCTACGAAAAGGAGGTTCAGGACTCTTGGGCGTCGGACCAGGGTGGAGGCAACTGGTCGCTCAAGTCGTACCGTGAGAACCCCCACTTTCAACTAACGTTGCATGGACAGGCCACAAGGCTCCGAGTGTACCTACTACTGCCCGGTGCCAGCGAGACTAGACTCTGCGATAAGGTTCCTGTTAATATCAGCGTCTTTCTACCTGGAACAACCACGGCAGACGGCAACACATGCGAGTACACACAGCAGAGCATGATTTGTAGCAGCGGGGCGTACCGCGCAGGGTCATGTGTGGCGTCCACTGTGTCAGTTCCTCCAGGGACGTACACCATTGTGCCTTCGACCTACGAGCCATTTGAACGGTTGTTTGAAGCAGCGGGGGCGAGCAGCACTGCCGTCGCGGCTCGGATCCCGTTCACCGTCCGTGTCCTCAGTGACGTCCCCATGAGTCTGGAAAAGCGGCTTGCGAGTCATTCGAGTCTGTTTAAGAGGAGCGCTGTATCCCAATGGGATGGAACCAGCGCCATCCGCATTCTTGTAAGTGTGCCGCGCCCGTGTCGTGTCAGCGTCAATGTGAACATTGCCGACCGCTCGCCCAGCACACCCTCTATTTTTGAAAACGATACCACGCAGTACCGACCAAGTATTCGGGTGTCACTGATTGACAGTCAGTCGGGCGAGATTCTCGCAGTTTCCGGCCAATTTTCCGATCCCATTCGACAAATCACGTGTGCTGCGCCGCTACAGGGAAGTAGAGTGTATTGGTGTATGGTTGAGCGCATGGAATCTGGCTATGGCGTGGTCCTCACGGATTTTTACTCGGAAGTGCCTGTAAATATTTTAGACTAGTATTTGATGTTTGATATAATGGTTGTCGGCCGTAGGTACGCATTGATGGCAGGAACCCCTGCCCACCAATACACTTGGGTTTCGCGGTTTTCACGCTCAACATGTTTTTGGGATCGCAATCGGGGTTCAGTCAGTCCCAGCCAGGTTCTGGACTTGGTAGTATGAATTCGTACTCACTTTCGAGTGGGATTGGGTATCAGCAGCAGCCACAACAACCTCAGCAACAACCTCAACCACCACAGCCACTACAACAACAACAACCACCACAACTTCAACAACAAGCACTACACGTGAACAATCGGCCAAAGTGGACTCAACAGCGGGTGGGACGAGGTGGAGGATCCGGTCTGTCTCGAGAATACTATGAGAGACGAGACCCATCTTCGATGATTGACGGTCCTGCTCAGCGCAGAGTGTCTGTGTCACGAGTTTACTCCAAATCGGTAGTAGAGGCGAAAGACAGAGACAGAGATAGAGAAAGGGAACGAGATAGAGAACGAGACCGACACCAAGACCGAGATTTTGGCACCTCGTTTGGTACTCTCAAACCCTCGCTGGCGAGAAGAAACAACCGCGAGCTAGATGAAGAAGCACCCCCAATGCTCAGTGTTTACGATGGCAGCAGCCTGTCGGACTATTCTGGGTTACGGAAACCAAATGAGTTGCGATCGGGACCACTGGTGAGCGGTGGACAGTCCTCCATTGCTTCTGTATCTGCGGCTACGCCCAGTTTATCCCAGCAATCACAACAACAACATCAACAACAACAACAAGCACAAGCACAACAAGCAGCGCATCAATCGTCTGCTTCTTCGGAAGACAACTGTGCAGTGGTTGTATTTGGGTTCCCGGCCGAGATCATCCCCCACGTTGTACAACATTTTAGCCGATTCGGCACCATCAGGGAAAACGTCCAGGTACAGGGCTCGAGTCCACTTCCCAAGCGCATGCTCCAGGAGTATGGAGCCAGTGTTGACGGGTCGTCGTCGTCGTCGTCATCAGTCCCCAACAACGAGAATGCGTTTTCGAGCAAACCCGGATCCCGCGGACAGGTTCCCCTGTACATGGGAGCCAACTGGATCAGGCTCACGTACGAGACGCCGTATAGTGCTACGCGTGCACTTGCAGAAAATGGAACGCTGTTCCAGGGCCAGTACCTGATTGGTGTGACGCTATGCACTCCTCAGCGGTCCAAGATTCTCGAGGACGTGGGAATGTCCGCAATGGAGAATGGAACTTCTTCGGTGCTCAAGCGTGATGGAAGCTTCACGTCGATCGAGCAACAGCAGAATGGCGGTGCCACCAAGAGTCGGCGCATCTCAATTGACGGACCAGGACTTAGCTCTACCAGTGGACCTGCCGAGCCTCCCGCCACGTCACGATCCCGTGTGCAGCACGACGACGGACGGCGACTCAAGATTGCCAGTTCCCAGGGCATTTTCTCCTCACGACAGAAGGTCAAGCAGCGCAGCGAGGAGACCAGAACTCCCACCACCACTGCTGGATTCTCAGGGTTTCCCAACAGTAGTAGCAATAACACTACCACGGCCGACAAATCCAACCGAGAGTCGTGGCTAGGCTGGGGCAAAAAAATGGCCGAGAACCTCCTGTTTGGATCGGACGAGTACTAATCAAACGAATAATCAAAAATAAATAAATAGTCACCTTGTGCTGTGCAGCGATGGCGTGGTTGGTGTATAGAGGTGGTCATGGTGTCTTAGACCAACATGTGTAGTTGCATGTAAAGGCGAAGCAAACTTCTCCCGGACGTCTCGCGGCTGAAACTTGCCTGTGGTGGCTGGCGAGTATACCTCGACTAGCGGTCGGTCCATGCTATCAAAATATGCCGATCGAGGCAGCGATGACGAAGGGTGATGGGCGAGGGCCGACAAGTCAAGGTCTTGTGGGATCACGGTCGTTCCTACACAGACGTCGCGCTGGGGTACCGCAACATACGGACGAACCATCTTTTTGTTGTATTCACCAAGAACTTCACCATGCAGGATTTCCTTGTCCTTGATGTGGGTCAGGAATTTGGCAATGTACGCCAGCAAGACGAGAGACAGCATGCCCGAGTACACCACCGTAAACGTGCTGATCGGGCCAAACCAGAGCAAAATAGCATGTGCAGGTGAGAATGTGGCTCCCAAGTGCAGTCCGAACAGCGACGGGTCCCACACGTGCAAACTCCACAAGTCCTCGGGGGCATTAGTTGGATGAGGTTGGTTTCTCTCATTTCTCTCAGATTCTACGGATGATGTTTCTGATGCCGACTGTGGTAGTAGCTTGTTCTTCACACTTTGAACCAGAGAGCTGAGTAAAGACCATATAGATGTAGCTACCAGCACCGACAGCCTCCTAAAGTATCCCAGTGCCGCGGCGCTGAGAGACGGTGGGGATTCACCCTCGATGGAAAACGAAAAGTCGTTATCACTTTCGTTCTGTAGCATCTCCGGCGCTAAGTACGAGATCTTGACGGCAGACGGCGTGCCCGGTGGGTTGTCCACAGCACGCCCTAACAGGGTGTAGCCTCTGGACGCGGTGAATACCCAGACACAGTTGAGGATGCAAATCGACCATAGGAGTACGCTGGATGTAAGGACAAGAGTGTGCAGAAATCCAGTGAACTTTGACGCTGCGCAACGTTGGAACGTCCCCAATGGACCAGAGTATGACTGCCTGCTCATAGTGCGGATCATGTCATTGTTCAGTGCCAGGATCCGGTTGGGATCAAAGAGCCCCGATACCAGCTCTGTATTATCGGGCAGAAGCTGCGCACCAGACCTACTGTACGACGCTGCGTAGATGTCTCTGTACGCGCGGCACACAAAGAGGACGAAGCTCAAGGCTACTCCGGCAGGGACAGCGACCGACCACGAGTACGCGTCCCAGTTGGTGAGCATAATATCCTCGTTGATGGCCATCCAGGTGTCGAAGGGCCATGATGTGATCTGCGACCACAGCGACGCCTTTACAACTCGCCTGCCGGCTCTTCCACTGGTCATGTTTATTTTGCTTGTGGTTTAACGCGATGGCAGAAGGGTTGGGGCAGCCGCGCATGACGTGATGGTCCGTCTACGTCTGATCTAATCTCGTTATGCGCATTTTCGAGCGCAATTGGCGTTTACATTGCCTCGCTGTGGAATGATGGATTCCTTCAATCGGGGTTTACAGTTCCTGTCAGTTAGTCTTCCGATGTGGTATGTGCGGGCGACAGCTAAAGTGCATGGACAACGCTCTGTCAATTGCAAGACAAAACTATTACCGTCATCATAAAAGTACATGCCTACGCGTAATTCAATTACGTTGCTGCTAGTTTACAGCAGCATCGGTAACGATCCTGAGTCAAGCTGTGACTGAGAGTCCACTGCATGCACTATCAACTCTAAACGCAAGTTTCCTCACTATGGACCCACCACGTCTGTGAGACAAAGAATTTGACAGGGACAAAACCGCGAGTCGGTCACAAACTGGAACACCAGAATTAGACCTCCCAAAGCTATGTCCGGCCTGTTTCTGACGATAATAATTCAATTCAATAACAAAGGACGCCCGGGTTCGGGTTAGGTCTGCGCCGCCTTTGAGCGACGACGACGACGGAGATAGCGGACGGAGTTGAGATTTTGATGCACTTTGCTTGTTCAATTATTTGGAAATGTGTCCCAAGGAAGAATCGGGCGAGAATCGGCTATCGGTCCAGCTCTTTTGACCCACTGCCAGTGCCAACGTATCTCCTTCTACTGTATAACTGCCGGGTGGGGCGGGCTGCAGACATGTCTGTCTGTCTGTCTAATAAGCTCAAGCGAAGAAGCGTGTAACCTTCATCAGGGTCTCTGCCCTGGACCCTACCCCACCGTTGCCCTCTGCACATGTGTCCCCACCTAGAACGCCCTACTAAACATTGGTTACCAGCTAGCTTTTCTCGGGCAAACCCGATGACAAATAGAAATAAAAGCTCCATTCGTGAGACCACGTCGTATTAATCTGGACATCTACACTTCTGGACCATTTGCGCATTCAACCTATCTCGTTTGCGGTGAACAAGCGACCAGGTTGATCTGCGGTTGCACTGTCTGTCGTTGGCCACTAATTAACTAGTACCACAGATTGACTGGACTTTATCATACTGACGACGATGGGATACATTAACCAATTCCGCAACACGTTTATCGTGGACATCCTTGAGAGATCAGGAATCGTCCACCTGGACTCCAATTTCCGACCCCAGTCTGAACGTACTGATCCACCGGCTCACGATGGTAACATTGAACCGTCCCCCGGCTCAAGCTCAACTCAGACGTCTCTTGAGAAAGTAAAGGATGAGGAATCGCGGTTTGGAGGGTCGACTCCGCCTCCTCCGATACTTGGTGCCAACCAAGAAGCCGAGAAGGTTGAGGATGCTGTATTTCAGCAGCTAGGTGATAATCCCGCAGATCAACATAGAGCGCAGTTGAGACAAGAGCAGGGCCGTCATAAAGACGGTGAGATAGCCAACGAAGGTTCTGGTGCATTGGAGACGCTGACCACTGCGACGTCTGCTCCTGCCGGCCATCTTCACAGCCACACAGCTACAAGAGACGAAAACGGAAACGAAATTGAAAACGAAAACGAAAATGAAAGTGACACGGCAGCTCCTGTCCCATACCATGGACAGGAGGAACCTGGAGCTGGAAACGGACTCAAGAGGAGTAACTCCCTCATGTCAAGACTGTCGGGGCCGCGCGGCGACAGTAATTTTGATCTGGACCGCTGGCGATTGCAAATCTCACGAACCGTGAGCTCGTTTGGACAGAAATCGACCACCGAGTTGCAGCGAGAAGACCCGTTTCTGGTTGACTGGAACGGTCCGGATGATCCGGAACATCCTCAGAACTGGCCCTCGGGAAAGAAGTCTATTGTCGCGGTGATCATCATGTTTCTCACAGCATCCACATACGCCGGATCGTCCATCTACACGCCCGGCCAACAGCAGATCCAGGACGAGTTTCACGTGGGTCACGTTGTGGCCACGCTCAATCTTTCGCTGTTTGTGCTGGGGTACGGTCTGGGCCCCATTGTGTTTTCTCCATTGTCAGAAGAACCTCTGGTGGGACGCCTGTACATCTATCTTGTCACGCTGGCCCTCTTTGTCATTCTCCAAATTCCGTGTGCGCTGACTCGAAACATAGGAGGACTGATTACTGCGCGATTCCTCACGGGCATTCTGTGCTCGCCTTCTGTCTCTACTGGTGGCGCCACGCTCGGAGACGTTATAAAACCCAAATTTCTTCCTCTACTCATTGGAGTATGGGCCATTGGCGCAGTGGCTGCGCCTGCTCTTGCACCCATTCTGGGCGCCGCCATGACTGTGGCAAAGGGCTGGAGATACATTTTCTGGCTGCTCATGGCGATTTGCGGCGGATGTCTTTTATTTTTCATGTTCTTCTTCCCAGAGACTCTACCAGAGAAGATTCTGTATCGACGGGCCAAGCGCATCCGCAAGGAAACCGGAGACGACCGCTATTACACACTCAGGGAGCGTGAGGTCAAGGGCCGTCCCATAGGGCCACTTCTCCGAGAGATCTGCTGGCGTCCGTTTGCCATGATTGCTTCTGAGCCAGGCATCCTGGCGTTCGACGTGTACATTGCCGTTGCGTACGCCTGCTTCTACCTGTTCTTTGAGGCATATCCTATTGTGTTTTTTAGGGTCTACAACTTTACGCTGATTGAGTTTGGCCTGGCGTTTCTGGGATTCATTGTCGGCAGTTTCTTTGCATATGGCGTCCTGGTGATTTTCCTGCTCAAGGTTGTCAAACCCAGGGCCGAGGCCAAGACGTTTGTGCCTGAGGATTTCTTGTTGCTGGCCATGTGGGTTTGCTTTCTGCTGCCAATGTCTTTGTTTCTCTTTGCATGGACGGCACAGGAGCACTGGATCCTGCCTATAGTGTGGCAGCTCTTTTTTGTGGTTTCGCTGTTCAACATTTTCCAGGCGGCGTTCGCCTACCTTTCAATGAGCTATCCTCGGTACATTGCGTCTGTGTTTGCAGGAAATGCGTTCATGCGGTCGTCTGCAGCATGTGCATTTCCACTGTTTGGCCAAGCAATGTACGATAACACTGCCACGCCACACTTTCCTGTAGGATGGGGTGGAACCATTGTGGCATTTATCACACTGGGACTCGCGGTGATTCCGTTTGTCATGTACAGGTACGGCCCCGAGCTCCGTGGCCGGTCCAAGTATGCCAACTAGCCAGCAACTATTATTTATTTTGCTCGCGGCATTACCATATAGAGCAAATTAGAATTGAAACATGTTGATGCGTACTGCTGCCAAAAATGACTTAGAAAGGGCAGCGCCGTGCAAACAAAGTGACAGTTGAAGGGGGGTGGCAAACAGCCGCATGCACGCATCGACCTCCTTGAGGCTGCAATTTTCCGACATGTCGCAGATGAGCCCTACGGCTGAATAGGGCTGGAAAAAAATAAAATTAAGCATGCCCACTTTTTAGTAAGCGACATGATGATGATGATGGCGGCGTGCATCAAAGGCATGTATTCCTCAGGTCAGTTGAGCGGGGCAGTGCTGTAGCCCGCGATAAGTAGCTGAGCGATTGTAATACCCATAGGTACATTGCGTTACCGTGATAGTTTATTCCCCGAGATCAATTATTCCCGGAGATCAATTGTGGCGTACGGCTTCTTCCTTCCATAAGGATTGACACGGGTGGTAGGGTTGCGCCTTGTCTCGAAGAATATGCACTGATGAGCAAGAACGATAATTGTTTTTACCAGGCAGCCAGCAGGCAGCCAGTAAACAAAATTTGCTGTACTGGATGCTGAGTTATTGTTATTCCGTCAAACGGACTTAACAATTGAATCATGTGGAGCTGCCGACCAAGATGACGGCAACGTCCGACGCTGCCTGGACCTGCGCGCCCCAACCCTAGCCTGCTGAATAGGGTAGGTTGATTTCTAATGGGGAACATGAAATGTCAACACCAGGCGATGACAAATGTTAAGTCCGTTGATTCTCCGTCGGAGTACTTATATCGTGGGAAAATAGGCTAGTTTTAATTCAGATCAGGACTAGCAACTGTTTTCACCAGTAAACAAAACCAAATGACCTACTTTGAGACCTTCCGCAACACGGCGTTCGTGGATCTCTTGGAGTGGACCGGAGCAGTCAAGCTCCCATCCCACTTCCAGCCCCAGCCCAAGGCCGTTGACTCTGCTGAGAAGAGTGGCTCACAAACAGCTCGTCCTTCAGAAGACGATCTAAAGGAAAAGGATATCGAGAGCCAGGTGTCTGCCTCGTCGACAAACTCCCACGACGACAACCAGGTTATCCCTCTTGAGGAGGATGCCGTCCCCAAGCATGGGCTTCAGAGATCGGCAAGCCGTCAAAGTAATCACAGCAACTTCAACATTGAAACGTTCCGGGATGAGATGGCTGAGGTTCTTCCTTCTCTTTCTCGAAAGTCCCATCTTAACCCCAACGAGGAAGCCGATCCCTTTCTGGTCGACTGGAATGGGCCCGATGACCCTGAAAACCCCCAGAACTGGCCCCAGTCCAAAAAGTACATTGTCGTGATCCAGGTGATGCTGCTGACCGCGTTCACATACATGGGCTCGTCCATCTACACTCCTGGCCAGGGACAGATCCAGGAGGAGTTTGGCGTGGGACATGTGGTGGCGACCCTCAACCTGTCTTTGTTTGTGTTGGGATACGGACTCGGCCCTATCGTGTTCTCGCCCATGTCTGAGCAGGCCAAGATCGGCCGCCTGTACCTATACCTAGTAACGCTGAGTCTGTTTGTGATCCTGCAGATTCCGGCTGCAATGACCCACAACATTGGAGGACTGATTGTCACCCGATTCATCACTGGTATCCTGTGTTCCCCCTCCATTTCCACCGGAGGTGCTACTCTCGGAGACTTTGTTGCTCCCCATGTGATGCCCTACTACATTGGATGCTGGGCCATGGGCGCTGTTTCTGCTCCTGCACTTGCGCCCCTGCTTGGCGCTGCAATGGTTGTCGCTAAGAACTGGCGCTACACCTTCTGGCTACTGATGGCCCTGTGCGGATTTGCATTGTTGTGCTTCATTTTCCTCTTCCCCGAGACCCTTCCTCAGAATATTCTGCATCGACGTGCCCAGCGTATTCGCAAGGAGACTGGAGATAACAGATACTACACCGTGGGTGAGCGCACTGCCGAGCACCAAAAGACCTCGGAGGTGATCAAGGAGGTCCTCTGGAGACCGTTTGCCATGATCCTTTCGGAGCCCGGCATTCTTGCGTTTGACGTGTACATTGGCCTGGTTTACTCTGCATTCTACCTGTTCTTTGAAGCCTACCCCATTGTGTTTGTGGACTTTTACCACTTTACGCTGGTTGAGTTTGGACTCGCGTACCTTGGCTTCATTGTTGGCAGCGTGTTTGCTTATGCTGTGCTGGTGATCTTCTTGCGCAAGATCATCTTCCCTCGCTTTGCAAACGGTACGTTCGTACCCGAGGATTTCCTGTTGTTGGCCATGTGGGTGTGCTTCCTTCTTCCTGCCGCGCTGTTCCTATTTGCATGGACCGCCCAGGTCCACTGGATCCTACCCATTGTATGGGAGTTGCTCTTTGTCATTTCAGCATTCAACATGTTCCAGGCGGCCTTTGCATACCTATCATCCAACTACCCTCGGTACCTTGCATCGGTATTTGGAGGCAATGCTCTCGTTAGATCTGGTATGGCCTGTGCATTCCCTTTGTTTGGTTCAGCCATGTACACAAACCTTGGATCCGACAAGTATCCTGTTGGCTGGGGTTCATCTCTGGTTGGATTCCTCACTCTGGCAATGGCGGCCATTCCATTTGTACTTTACAAATATGGCCCTCAGATCCGTGGCCGTTCCAAGTACGCCAACTAGCCAATTCGAAAACTTGCATGCTGACTATCTATCTATATATATATATATTAATTTCCTTATACTTATTGACTCTTATTGACTTGATCCTGTTAATATATAAGTAGATATGAACTTCAGTAACTAGTGATTGGGACGGAACATCATGTCGCCTTGGTTTCCACCAGACCCAGTGTAATACATGTTCTGGTATCTCTGCTGGTACGCAGGGTTTCCGTAGGGGTTCATGGCATGCTGTTGAGGTTGGCCGTGGTGGTCGCCACCCTGCTCCTCCTTGATCATCAGACTAGGATCGGTAGCAATGTGGCCCGAAGTCGGCGGCTGTGCCCCCATATTGGCACTCATGGTTCCCATGTTGCCCATGGCCGGGTTCAGGTTGCCCATGTTGGGCATGCCTCCGGGAATGCCGGCCAAATTGCCCATTGGTCCAGGCTGAGGAGTCACCGAGCCTTCCTGGCTGTGGCTCTGACGTCTGTTGGGTCCTCCGCCACCACGACCACTACCATCGGGTCCTTGGCCAGCAGGGCTGCCACCAGAGGCTCCTCGCCGTCGACGGCCCTTGTAGCCAGCTCTCGCGTACTCTTCTGGAAACGCGTTACGGAACCGGTCACGCAGGTCTGTAGAACGACGCTCGCTGAAATGAAGAGTCGGGTCGCGCTGAATCTTGGACCACGCAGGTCCATGACGCTGGAATCCCACCAGCAAGTCGTGGTCCTCTTCCTTTGAAAACGCACGGCGCTCTTTTCTGTTGATCTTGACAAGACTGCCTCCTGCTGTTCCGGCTCCTCCTGCTCCTGACCCTCCTCCAGAGGCGTACACTCCGCCAGCACCACCGCCCATGCCACGGTTCATGTCCATTGCAGTGTGCTCGATCCACGTGTTGCCATTGCCGGCGCCAGTTGCACCAGGAGACTGTGGCCCCAGTCCAGCCGCAGAGCCTCCGCGACGGATCTTGTGTGTCTTGGCGTTCGGGTACAGCCGTGCGTACTCTTCAGGAAACGACGTGCGGAAGCGGTCCTTGAGGTCCACAGCGGTTCTGTGATTGAACGTGAGCGTGTCGTCCGTCAGAATCTTCTTCCAGTTGCCTACGCCGTGCCGGCGGCACCCCTCCATGAGGTTGTTTGTTTCCTCGGCCGTCCATCCGAGGCGTTGGCGCCGGCCGCGGCCCTGCACCACGCCATGCGCATCGGATTGCTTGTTAAATGTGTTGGTCTCTGCGCGGTACATATCCCGTCCACTGCTTTGTTGCTGTTGTTGTTGTTGATGATGATGTTGTTGTTGTTGTTGTTGTTGATGATGATGTTGTTGTTGTTGTTGTGGCTGTGGCGCAAGATGCTGAGACGGCATGTTCATGGGATTGTACTGCTGCTGTGGCATACCCATGTGGCCCTGTCCATGGGCAGCAGCAGCAGCTGCCGCAGCGGCAGCAGCAGCAGGACTCATTTCCATCTCGTGCCCACCGCCCGGTCCTCCTTGGCCAGATTGACTAGCCTGACTCGGACCATGCTGCTGTCCCATATGATGCTGCCCATATCCCCCAACTCCCGGCATCATGCGCGCATCGTACATGGACGCTTGCCCATAGTGCATCTGCTGTTGCTGCTGGGGATGTGCTTGCATCTGCTGTTGCATCATCATGTGTCCATTGCTACCTCTTCCTCTTCCACCAGAGGCGCCACCACCACTACCAGGTGACGAGGCCGATCCCCCAATCGCAGGGTCAATTCCTGGAGCAGCAGAGACATATTTGCCTTGTTGACTCGAGTCTCGTCGGTCATGGGCCGCACCACTAGTATCTTGTCCTCGACCACCACCCTCGGTGGGCGGCGGCGGCGCCGCACCCGATGCATAGCTAGCCATGATTTTGTCTTGTTTGGTGTGTGGTGTGTAAACGTGCCTCGCCTGAGTGGTGACTTTAGCCGTGACTTTGTTCGGCTCAGATATTTATTTTATCCGATCAGACCGAGTCGCACTGCTCTCGTGCCCTCTGTTGGTTTTTCGGTCCCTCTTCTCCCTGGCTCCCTAGCCCAATCCTTCACTGGCTCCGTACCCACCAGTAGCCCTTGAAATAAGCGAGATGATCAATGCCACGCGTAGCGCCGTGTCCGGATGGTTTTCGATTCCGTCGGCAATCCCACGTGCGCAGTATCGCTTGTCGTCTGTGTGCAGCAGTCGATCTGCTTTGTACCTGTCTGCTCGATGGTGATCGCAGTATCACAACGCGTGCAGTAAGTGGTGCGAGTGTGAGAGAGTAAAGTGGGTTGGGCTGCTTGGGTACACATTAGGGTACCATACGTTAGGGTAACTGGTACGCAGGGTTGCCGCGGCGATTCCGTCACTCTCCACTTTGTTAGTTTATTCAATTGTATTGCTAATTAGATCGTCTTGCTAGTAGACCTTGGATCTCGCTAATACTTAGCGACGCAATCTCAAGTGATTCTTGGACTGCCTGGGCGTCTCCTTCACTGCGTCCAATCTTATGAGGTTGCCGCAGCAGCATCACCGCCTCTTGTAATCGCTTCAGTGATCCTTCAAATGGAAGATTAAATGTAGACACCATCTCACTCATATCAATCGCCAGCTGGCTAGCACCATACGGTGAGAACTGGTTGGCCTGGATGATATGCGTCCAAAAGTAGTTGCTCAGAGTCGCCGCAAACGGCCTTGC
This sequence comes from Trichomonascaceae sp. Y4102, assembly GCA_023628915.1. Taxonomy (NCBI): domain Eukaryota; kingdom Fungi; phylum Ascomycota; class Dipodascomycetes; order Dipodascales; family Trichomonascaceae; species Trichomonascaceae sp. Y4102. The sequence goes on along the minus strand of JAMAJT010000016.1, from coordinate 432,891 downwards.
AATCTTGTTGTTGTAGTCGTTCACGCTGTGGAACCGCTTGAGATACCCCAGCAGCTTGCCCATGTGGCGAAGCGGCGGGCTCAGACTCGGCGTGATGCCCTTGGGGTTCTCCTCGCCGTCGGGTCCGTGCTCCTGCCACTGGTTCCGCTGGAAATAGGGCTTCATCGAAGCAAACAGCTCTTTTTTAAGCAGCTTGGTAGTATTGGCAATGACCCGTTGTTTGAGCTGTGTGTACGAAGCAATCGTCTCATCGAAAAGCGTTCCTTCCTCGTCCGCTGCTCGCGGCACCTTGCCACTGCCAGACTCTTCCAGACTGGTAAGCATGGGGCTGTCCAGTATATAGCTTCCTGGGATGTTGATGCTGCTATTGGAGGCGTTATTAGTCGCTGAGCTTCCGGGTGCCTTTGCACACAAATCCTGCCACATATCGAGGAAAAATAGGTCCTGACCCCACACACCCAAAGCATCACATATACACGCCAGGCTTCCGTAGGTCCTACACAGCGTCTCGACCCCGTTCATTCCAGACACCTTTGCTGCCAGCTCATCCGCACGCAGTCCCCCAAGTCCGCCTACAGCCCGGGCCATGGTAGAAGACATGCCTTCAAACACTGACAGACTCTCGTCCAGCCTCGCATAGTACTTGTCGAGAATCGCAATCTGCACCTCCAGTAGCACTCGTAGCCGGTACTTCACACTGGGTAGTAGTCGGTACTGCTGCGTCACTCCGGCAAGAAGATCGCGTACGTTGATGGCAGACCGCGTGTAGTACGTTAAAGTAGGGTCGCCCCCTGCGTCCTCGTCTTTGGAATCCCAATCGATTTCAAACGACCCAGGGCTTTCGAGAATCTCCGTGTATCTTGCAAGGGCCATCTCCTTTTCAGTCGCCACCCACGCGTCCAAGAACTTGGCGTCCTGTGCCATGAACATGCCGGTTATTCCGGGCCACTCACTTTCGTTGTCGTCACGCTCACCTTGGGATTGGCCCTGGTATGGACAGTACAAGTACCTCTCTTTAAGCTGCGAGTCAAACAACAAGAGCTCGTTTATCAAGTGGAGGTACATGTGCGGGGACTGAGTGGCCAGGTGTGGGGCCGTGTCCAGCACACGCTTGTACACAAACGGCAACAGTGCAGAGATAAACTCATGCAAGGCTATGCGATCTGCCAGCGTGTCAATCTCCTTGAGCGACCGTTGCAGTAGTCCCAGCTGGCTGCGGTACTTGTCTATAGTGGATAACACGTAGCTGAACATCCACTCTGGTTTGTCGACTCTGTTGGTTGGCTGAGACCCGGAAAAGTTGTACTGTAGGCGAAGTACGATGGGCTCAGCGAGAATCTCAAACGCTAACAGCGGCGGCTGGATTTTGCCTTGAGCTGCCATTTCCCCACTCTTGGAGCTCACGCGCAGAGCATTCGTAAACAGAGGCAGCAATCTGGGGTCCTTCAAGGCTCGGTGCTCCTTGGGCCAGCCGTGCTCCGCCAAAAACGTCTTAAGAGCACTGCGCACTCGTTTTATGAATGGATGGTGTGCGCTGTCGCGAACCGTTCGTAGACCCTCTTTGGCCAGAAGCTTGGCTGCTTCAACTCGGGACTCGGCTTCAGCCAAGCGCAGCTGGTCGCCGACTGTGGCCACTAACCCGTAGATCTCCAATGCTTTTGTGATGGCCTGCTCGTTTTCGTTGTTTGTGGTTACGTCATTCAGTTGTTTGTTCAGACTGGCTAGCTGCTTCAGTAGCTTGACAACGTTGCGGGTTTCGAGCAGTGAGCTGATCTGGCTGTTAGTATTATGTGATCTGGCTGCGTCTATTGTGCCGTCGGTTTCTATTATTGTTTTCAGGTCTCGGAGCTTTTCGCGGTACTGCTCCACTTGGACCAGCCTGGCTTCATGGGCCTGTTGCTGAACTTGGGCTAGCAATTGCTCCAACTCCACTGTTTTTGCCTTGACCTTGCGCTGTTCATCATCAATCTTGCTTGAAACATCCTGTGGACTATGAAATGTCGCATCAAGGTATTGCTGGACTGACTGCATCAGTCTTCAATAATGTGGGGACACACACTCAGCTCGCCGCACAACATTTCACTTCTCACTTCACCACCACCACATTCACACAATGGCTAGTACGTTTTATTTGTCACTTCTGACCACAAAAACACAACAACTAACAAGAGGAAAAATCCCGTATGACGCTGGTAAAGCTCATCTCCACCGCAAAAACAGGCTACATGCGATATATCATGCGCCCAAGGTCATCTCCTATTGTCACCCAGGTCCGGTACGACCCTATTGCTCAGCGACATGTCCTTTTTGAAGAGGCCCGTAAGAGAAAGGTGGCCGAAGTCACCAAACCTGTTTTCAGGTAGTTTGCGTTTCAACACATGTCTCAAGACTAGACGATTCGAGCAACATCAACCAGAGAACAACACCTGCCTGTACATACACATATTTTATTTTATATACCATACTGTCAGCAAACAATGAATGTTGTTTTACGGCGTACTCGGCTCATACCGAGGCGTCTCAGCCGTATCTGCCCATCCCCCAGGTGTGGGTGCAGATATGGCCGCTGGGGTCCGTGCGTCATAGACTCCCGGAGTAGGAGCACTAAGAGCAGCAGGCGTTTGTGCATCATGGTACATTCCTGGAGTCGGTGCATTTAGAGCAGCACCTGGAGTAGGAGCAGTCATAGCATTGCTGCTACCAAAAGTGCCTCCACTACGGCCACTATCGTATCCTCCTCCTCCATTGGATCCAGCTGAACGATTAGCATCCCAACCAGGAGTAGCGGCGTTTGCGTTCCACGCTGGAGTCTTGGCTCCGGGGTTCCAAGCAGGAGTTCTGCCGCCAAACGCGGGTGTTCGTCCTCCTGCTCCTGCTCCGGCAGCACCAGCATTCCACGCTGGAGTACGGCCACCACCAGCAGTAGCTCCCCACGCTGGGGTGCGACCTCCCGCTGCAGATCCCCAAGCAGGCGTCCGACCTCCTGCAGCAGATCCCCATGCTGGGGTTCGTCCACCAGGTGCAGTAGATCCCCATGCTGGGGTTCGACCACCAGCCATGTCATTTCCACCTCCCCCATTAGAATACTGTCCGTCCATTCTCCGACCAGGAGGAAGCACCAGCTCCTCAAATGTCATTTTGGTACCGCGCGGTCCATGGAACAGTAACCTCGTAATGTCAACGTTGACAATCTTGTTTTTGGCATCAAGCTCGATCCGCGCAACAGTGTCGTTAAAGTCGCGCAACGTACCATGGAATCCCTTGTACTGTGACCCCCGGCCAATAGTCACTCGCTTGTTGAGTACCTTGTTCCGTGGGATGTTGTTGCGTGGAAGCTGCGACGAGACCCCAATGCCGCCGGCGGCTGCACCCATCACGTTCGGGTTCATCTGCGTAAGATTGATATCCTTTTCGTCTCGTGCACCCTTGGTGGCCACCGTCTCCACGTTGGTGTTGCGGTTGACAAAAACACCCAGGTTTTCTCTCATGTTGCGGTCCAGCATGAAAATGTACTGCCGATAAATATGGAGAATGACGCCCTGTCGGCGCTCGCCACCAGTCTCACGAACAGTGTCACCTTCTCGAATCTCACGCCCGTTCCTGTCGGTGGAAAATGACTGGGCAGACTTGGTCATCTTCATGGAGATGGATGCAGGTGACATGGATCGCTTGGACCCGTCCTGTGCCAGCACCGTCACGCTGTCGCGCTCAATCCCCACAATGCACCCCACCATCTGCGCGTTGATCTGCACCAGAGCATGCAGCTCAAACCCGCCAATAGAGTTGGATCCGCCCACCTCCGATGCCGTCTTGAGATCTTTGGCAAACACAGTGATCTCTGTTGTGCTCAGGTTGCTTAGCAGAGTCACATTGTCGCCATCAACACTCACAACCAGTCCTCCGTCGTCCTTGTAGTTGCCGTTGATCACACGCACGTGGTCTCCCACGCTGAACCATTTGCGGAGATTGGCTTGCGGGATTTGGATTTCACGGCCTCGCAGAACCTTGCCCGTGCCCACAACCGTCACAATGTCGTGCTGCGCGTCCACAACCTTACCGCGCATGCCTGCCTGCTCGCCGGTCGTCACCTCCACCAGCTCTCCCGGCTGGAACGCCGCACCGCCGCTGCTACCACCCTGGTTGAGGCTCTTGCTAAGCGCACTCAGATCAATGCCGTCCTCGTTGGCATGGTTGAATCTCGTCAGCTCCTCCAGCTTTGGGTTCACGTCCTCCGTGACAAGGTGCGCCACACGAAAGTCCTTTACAAGATACCCGTTTTCGTACTCGTCGCCATTGTACACATACGTGTGGATACCTCGCTTCTGCAGCGGGCCCTGCTCGGCCATCGCATCGTTCACGCTGAACAGCCGTGGCGGCGGCCGGCTTTTTGTCGAGGCAAACCGCTTTCGTTTCTCGCTACTACTGTCAATATAACTGCTCTTGCCATAGTCGAGTCGCGGCACCACCTTGAGCCGGGCCTCCAGCCCATTCTCACTCAGGTTCTCCACAATTGCAAGGTCCCCGGCGTACTTGCCCCGCTTGATGCGCACATACGTGCCAGGAACAAGCTCCTGCTCCTTGCTCTTGTTGACCCGGAACATATCGGGATACTCCTTGATCGGTACCAGAATCATGTTCTGCGTGTACGCATTGTTGAATCCTCGCAGCGCCTGCTCCACCGCCCCTTGTTTGCGTGCCTCAATATAAATGTACCCACTGAACGTATCCCGCTGGAACGCAGAGAAGATCTCCAGCGGTGTCTTGGTGTACTGAAGGTTGATCTTCTTCTTCAAGATGCCGCGCACAAGCTCCTTCTCTTTGCCAATCTTGCACCGCACTCCCCAGATATTCGGGTCGTGCACCGACGGAAGAAGAAGCCGCTGTGGCACCACTGCACTGTCGCCGCGGTATTGTGCAGACGCCGTGCTGCGGCCATATTTCTCTCGATACTCGCTGGCCAACTTCTCTGCATCCTGTTCAGCAATCGCTTCTCGTCGACGGTCAACTTCGCGATGGAGCCGGTCGTCATCATCGTCCAGAGCACCCCCTTCCTCGTCTTCATCTGCTTGTTCTTGGATGAATCCATCTTTTTCAAGCACTCCTTCCTCGTCATCCTCCACCTCTTCTTCATCTTCGTCCACTTCGGCTTCGACATCCAGAAACTGGTTGCGTCTTTCTCGTCGTTTTTTCCGTCGGGGTTGTTCTTCTTCGTCTTCTTCTTCTTCTTCTTCTTCCGAGGCGTCGTCTTCTTCGTTGTCTTCGTCGTCATCTTTGTTGCTAGAGACTGCTTCTGGTTGATTAGTCTCGTCCTGGTCCTGGTTCTGGTCCTGGTCCTGAACTTGGATCTTTTCGTCTACAGTCGACTCACCATCGTCGGTTGCAAACTGCTCCTCATTCTCGGTCTTCAAATGAACCTCCTCGTCACTGACCATGGTACAGTCGTGGGCTAACTTGATCGAGTGTAACTAAACCCCCACCACGGGATCTCAAATGTCACGTGGACAACACGTGACATGGCAATGGCGGATCCATCAGTCATCTACTTTCCACTATTTAAGCCAGCGAGTCGCTTTACCAAGTAGACCAAGTCTCTTGTCCAGTCACTTTCTAAATCGATCGCTTTGTCAATTGTTCAAGTACCGCTCTAAACCGCATAACCACGCTAACTTAACCCAACAATGGATCTGGAAGCATTCTCGGTGGCAATCCTCAGTCTTTCAATTGAAGGATGCTGGCAGGAAGTTCATCGTCTGGAAAATTCCAATAACCATCTGGAACGATCAAACAAGGAAATGCAAGCCCACATTGATAGCCCCGACGTCAGCCAGGATGATTACCTCGAACTCACAACTTACATCAACGACAACGCAGCAATCATAGATACACAAAAGGCCAAGATTGAAATCACCAAGAAAAGAATAGACAAGCTGCACTCAGAGGGCAGCGCCTCAGCAGGAATCGATCTTTAAAAATTACGTCTGTTAGTGAAAATTACCCAACATGTTGGCCATCTTGAGGCATGCTACTGCGTGCCATGGCGTACACGCCTGGTCAATGCTCGAAACCCCGCGATACTTCCCCAAAGTCGCTAGCCGGTTGTATTGTAACAGAAGCGCCTTCATGTTGACCGTGGGCGCACAACTGTGGATGATGGTCACATGCATGCTCCTACTTCCAGTTTGAAGCAAGATCCCTATAGCCAGCGGCCTCGCATGGTCGGTTGTGGGGTGTCCTATAAGACTCATATTGTCGTCCAGTACCAGCAACCCGAATGTACTGAGAAGTCCATCTTCTATGAGACTGTCGCCAGTACTGACTGGCGCGGCGCCAGCAGACACCGGCGGTGCCACCGTTGTGGTCACCGTCGGAGTCCCCATAGTGTATCCACCATGCATTGACATGTCTGGCGAGTTTGCGCCTCGAGGGGTATAAGGCGTGGCACTGGCGCTTTTCTGAGTTGATGGTCCCGTGCTAGCGTGGTCCGTGGCTCTCATCAGCTCTGCCGCCTCTCTTTCCGCCCGTTCCGCCTGTTGTACTCGTTCGTAGGGAAACATTCCATCTCCACCCACTAAGAGCCGCGGCGTAGGGTCTATATGCACAATGTAGAGTAACGAAGCGCCCACGCTGCTGCTAAAGCCTCTGTTGTGTTCTGTCAGACGGACCCACGACGTTAGTTCGGAAAGTGTGATGCGCTCTCCGCCAGCCTTGGCCAAAATAACCCTCCATCGACTCTTGCGGCGCTCAGCCAGTGCTTGCGTGCGTTCCCAGATTTCAGAAAATATCTCCTCCAGACCACGGACTCGGTGAGAATTCGGTGGTCGCAGACAAAACGCGTCCACCATGCACAGCTCTCCCCACTGGTCGGACCACGCGGCCGTCACCCAATCGGCAGAGTTGGGCGAAATGGCATAGCACACGTGCAACAGCGCGTCTTCGTCCAACAAATGCTCTGGTGCAACCGGCCTCGCCTGGAACGCAACTTTGGTGGGCGGTGTCCGAGCAAGTGCAAACGACGGCTCGGCCTGAATCAGACCGCTATAAAGCTCAAGTGACATGGCATGCCGCTTGAACTCGTCCGTGGTCGTCGACCCTTCTTGGCCGTTCATGTCGGCGTTTGTGTCGGCGTTCATCTGCATCTCGGCACCAATCCTGTTCTCGCCACCGCTGCCTTCTCGGCTGCTTCCGTCTCTACTACCCTCCCTGCTAGCTTGTAATCCCAGATACTGTTCTTTAGAGACTGTGTTCTGTAGTAAAGGGTTTGGGGTTCGTGTCCCTGGTGTAACAATTGTGCCCATGCCGCCACCACCACCAGGACCTCCCAGCCTGAACCTTCGGTCAAGGTACTTGTTCTTGTTGCTCCTATGGTCCATGCCCTTTACTGCACATTTGTCATACATTGACAGTACTAGTGTCATCATGTCGTACTGCGACAGGTTAAACGGAGTCCCCGCCCGATACAACCTGTCTAGTGGCATAGCCTGCCAGCACACTGAAAGACTGTACGGCTGCGGCCCAGCAGGGTTTCCCCGCATGGCGCTTCCAACTGGCCCCGGTAGACCTTCGTCGGTTCGGTAGATGCGCGCATCAAGTTCGGCCATCAGGTTGGCCATCTCACTGAACGTGTCAATGTCGTCAGATGCACTCATCATTACAAGGGCTCTTTCGCCGAAAAACGACGGAATCACGCCTTTCTGCTGTGCGCTGGTGCCAGGCGGTAGTCTTCCCCCTGCCTCGTACAGCTCTCCCATAATGTCTTTGATTCGAGCCTGGACTGTGGTCTGGATATCGCCGACCGACTGCGTCACAATAACAGACGAAGCTGCCGCAGACTCATGGTCCGCCGGTTGGTCTTCTCCACGAGCAGCGCTCAAAACTTCTCCCAGGTACTCAAACGAGCCAAGTTCGCAGCCCAGGTATGTGGCTCTGAGCCGACTCAGAAACGACACGGCAGCGTCCTCTATTCCTGCTAGCGCAGGAACAACCACCACCACAACGATGCTCTTGGGACCCGACGCAGGACTAAGGCCCAAAGTCCGCCAAAAATCCAGAACCGGCGGCCTGGCTTTGAGAACATGGCCCAGCCGCTGCATCACCACCAAAGGCGGAGCCATATGTACGACCTCGTTAGCAGCCTGTTTGGGTTTTCCCTTTTCGCCTTTCGGCTCGGCCAAATCAGCACCGAAACCAGGGGTCGCTGTTCGTGACGAGACTTCATCCTGGGAGGAGGACGTTGTCGTAGACTGTAACACGTCTTGGAGCTGTACGGTCGTCAAATCGGGGATAGACTTCCGAGTAGACTCGAGCAGCGTTGGGCCATCCGACGACTCTTTCTCATGACCAATCGCAGTCTTTCGTTGCATATGACGTGAATACTGCACTAGCCCATCGAGGTTGTCGTGGTCCCAAACCACCTGCTCCAGCATCCAGCGTAAGCAAAGTTGGTCATAGATGTGCCTGATGCTAAGAGCTTCGTCTATATCTTGACCCGTCGTGTGTGGTAGTTGTGTTGGCGGTGGTGGTGGTGGTTGGAGTACCATCGGCGAGTCCCTGATTCGTTTACTTAGAAGCATGTACTTCCATGTTGCTAGGTGGCCCTCACTCTCGTAAATGCTTTTGTTGCCCGCAGACTCAGATTTGATGGCCTGTCTCTCCTTATTAGCGACGTTTGACGTGGAAACATCATCTTCCGCCTCTGACGATTCGTCTCTTTTGAAATGTTTGGTAAAGAATCTTCCTCCGCGAGAGTACTTGGAGTCCACGCCTCGGTCTATTAGTGGGTTGAAATGAATGGCGGAAAAGTGCAATTCAGAGTCCTCCTGTCTTTCAACCAACGTGCTACGATCCAGCCCAGACGTGTCTGGAACCGGCTCACCTGCTGGAGGAGGGCTGGAAAGAGAAGAGTCCGACATGGGAGGAGATGATAGCGGCGAGTTATCATTTTGTGGGCTCGGTTGCTCTGAATCAGCCTCTAATTTTCGCTTGGACGGCACGGTAATTTCTTCCTTCACCGTAGGTTCCTGCTCTTGTTTAACATCTGCCATATCAATGTCCTCGCCTTCATCTGGCTCATCAAAGAAATTAAAGTCCGCCTCTGTGATTTCGTCGTTCTCTTCAAATTCGTCTATTCCCCAATCATCAATGGGGGCACTTGTTGCCAAGTGGACCGAAGCTTCTTGTTGTTTACTAGCAGCAGTTGTGCCACGAGCCTTGGGGTCTGGCGGAGTGGGGTAGATCTGGGATGACTTTTTTCTACCAGAAAGTTGCGATGCATATGTTTTGAGCTTGTGTCGTTGCTTCTGTGTCGACTCATTCTGCTTTGTGGCGTTTGTCTTGGCCACCGACAATGCCTCGACAATACTCGTGATCTCCTGCTTCACAATGTTCTGAATGGGAGCCTTGACCAACGCGGTGGTGGTGGTGGTCGAGGAGTTTGCTCCCGACTGTTGTCGTCTAAAGTGGTGGGTCACCTGAGCAAAGCAGAGGCTCTCTGGCCACACTATTCTCTTGCCGTCGGAGAGCAGCACTTCTAACCAGGGGCCTTCGACTAGGTCGTCGGCGCTGCTGATGGTATTACTGGTAACACATCGTCGTTCTAACATAGATTCAAACGCCTTCCAGTTTGGTGGACAGTCCTGTTTGCGAATGTACACACCGGTTCTGCCAGACGGACACATGTGGATCTGTGTTTTGCCCGGAAGAAGAGGCTCTTCGTTATCTGTCATCTCGACATCACCACAACGTCTCAAATATGCCTGGTCATAGTACACAGGGAATACCAAGTCTCCTTTGGGGGTGATAGACGGCTCAATGCACAAGTACTCTGATCCATCATTAGTGACAAGCTTGTCACCAAGTAGAAACAATGAATTAGCTGATGGCGACCCAGATAGATGTGAGGAGCTGAGAATGCCGCTGTATATGTGGCTGCACACAGCCCTAACGAGCGCAGTGTACTGAGCGGGGATCCCTGCTCCTGTATTCACCGCCTGGGCCACAGTTGAGGACAGGAACACCCCAGTGCTGATTTCAGTCAGGTTCCAGCAGGGATCCGGGCCAGCAGGAGAAATTGAGCCCAGCCAAAACACGTAGAGCTCGTTTTCCGTAGCGTGCGCGAAGATGGTCGGCGATTCTGCGCCATGTTTTGCCAGAAGATCCAGCTCGGCCTCGTACAATTCGCATTCTTTCGTGAGAGATGTATAGATTCGGAAAGACACCCGGCCAAACACTCCCGGCGCCCGGAACAGGTTCGTCCAGCTGTTAGATGTTATGAGAAGGCCATTTTCATTCATTGGCCCTCACCCATACGCAAGTGTCAAAGAGTTGTGTTGGGCTGATTGCGTCACGTGCGGCCCATACGCCGGTGGTGATCATTGTCCGGTTCTATTCTCTCTCGAGAGAGTAATCGACACTAAAGATATTGCTTTTTTTTTTTTTCCTGGTTAAAGAAATTGTTCAACTGAAGCTATAACTGAAAATGTAAATTGTTAAATACAATGATTGTAACTGTTTATTACCTAGCTGCTCTCTCTGGCGTCGTCGTGTTGTTCTACTACTTTAAGTTCTCCTACACACAACAACGATCTTGATCAAACCACAATGAACAAACTAACACAACAGGAAGCCCGGCAAATAGTCGAGCAGGCCGCAAAGGTCGCCGACTCGCACAGCTATTCCGAACAACAAGTGAATGAAATTGAGCAGGCTCTGTCTGTTTTGGGACATGATTTGGCCAAGAATAACCAGCCTGCAGAGCTGGCCAAGCTGGTCGTGCAGGCACGTAGCATCGGATCCAAGGTCAGCAAGGCCAAGACAGCCAAGATCATTCGGAACCTGGTGGACATGTTCGACGAGATTCAACCCACTACCACCAACAAAGTCGATATCCATATTGCCACTCTCAACGAGTGTATTGAATGGGCCAAGAGCGAAAATAGATCATTTCTCCGGCAAAGTCTCCAGAGTCGACTGGTGGCTCTTCTTACACAGCGCCAGATGTACCATGAGGCCCTGGAGCTAGTCAATGGACTTCTCAAGGAACTGAAGCGTTTGGATGACAAGTCTTCCCTAGTGGAGGTGCAGCTGCTTGAAACAAAGGTGTATCACGCGCTACGGAATATTCCAAAGGCTAGAGCTTGCCTTACCTCCGCGCGAACTTCTGCAAACGCAATCTACTGCCCTCCAGCCATGCAGGCTGCACTCGACATGATGAGTGGAGTTCTTCTTGGAGAAGAAAAGGACTACAAGACTGCGTTCTCGTACTTTTTTGAGGCGTTCGAAGGATATGCAGGACAAGAGGCCGATGACAACGCCATTCTTGCTCTGAAGTATCTGCTCTTGTCGAAAATCATGCTCAACCTCACCGACGATGTCAATGCGCTGTTCGCCACCAACAAGTCGGTTCAAAAGTACGCCGCAAAGGGAAAGCGCGACATTGAGAGCATGCGTGCTATTGCTGAGGCACATTCCAATCGATCGCTCCAGGAGTTTGAGCAGGTACTGCAGAACTATCAACCTGAGCTCTCGAGGGACGTGTTTATCCGGTCGCATTTCTCCGCACTGTACGATACGCTTCTGGAAAACAATATTGTTAAGGTGATTGAGCCATTCTCGTGTGTTGAGATTGCTCACGTTGCCGACATTATTGGCCTGGACACTCGCCAGGTCGAGGGCAAGCTGTCTCAGATGATTCTGGACAAGGTCTTTTACGGAGTGCTGGACCAGGGCAATGGCTGGCTCGTTGTGTATGATGAGCCCTCGTCTGACGAAACATATGAAAAGTCTCTCGAGACAATTAAGCACATGTCTAATGTGGTTGATCTACTGTACGAGAAAGCGGCCGCTCTTAATTAATGCAATGTTAGAATTATATTAGTCGCTCAAACAGATCCTTATTCTCGTCATAGTGGATGACGGTGTTTAGCGCATCCACGGCCTCCTTGCCGTATTTATGTACCAGCTCAGAGGCCGCAATCATGGTCTGCGGAGAAACAGCGCGGGGAGTGGTTCCTCCAAGGCTGACAGTCTGTACAAGGCATGTGTTTTCGTGACTCCAACCTACGACTAGACCAGAGTAGCACACCTGCTCTTCTTGGAAACAGGGATCCATGAGAATCGTCTTTCCAACTATACCCATCAAGAAGAACAACGGCGGCCTCCAACTTATACCTTGACATAGCGGTATGGCCTCCTCCCAGTCGTCATGAAATACAGGAACCTCCTCCGCCTGTTTGTCGTCTGCATTGGAGACCAGAAGAGGAAGTCGAGTGGTCATGAGCGCAAGATATACTGCAAACGAGACGAGGCCCATGGGGTGTGACCTGTTTGAAATGACGAGGGCGTCGATATACAGTTGAAATGAAAACCGTGAGGTCAGTCTTAGCTTGGAAGCAAGCTGCGAGGAGTCACTTAACGACTGTGTAAGCATAGCTGATATCATCGTGCCGATGGGATCGTCTTCCTTTGCCCCAGAAATGTTCACCTGCACTTTGATGAGCGGTGATGTTGATGCAGCGGTCTTTTCTTTTGGGTTGGTAATATTGATGCCCAGCTTGGAGTTTCTCACCACCTTTGCTTTGACGCCCACCATGCATTCTCCTCCATCACTGGACCGCACTCGAGCAGATCCGTTCGTGCTAGGTAGTACGCTGGTTTCGCCTTCGATTGGCCGGAAATCAGAAATGGATCTTCCATCCGGGCGGAGTGGAGGACTCTGAATCAGCGAGTCCCGCAAATATGAGAGCTCAGCCGGTGAATATTTCATGTCAACACTGGAGAAATAGTCTTTGCCTGCAGCCCTCAACTTTACTTTGGGCAAGGGCACGTCCACTACGCGATCCAAGGATCTTTGTGAATCTCCTGTTGATCGCTATATTTTTACAATGTTGGGTGTAGGATTTAGGATAGATAATGAGAAAAGATAATACACCAGGTTTATATTATACAACACCAGACCGGGACATAATCGAACAGAATGCCTTGTAGTCGACGGAAGACTCTCCATTGCTGAAGAGGTCAATCATCTGCTTGAGTTCTTCCTTTGACGGGTTGTCATTGATCTCAGATGCCACCCGTTCTAGATCTTTGACAGTAATGGGCCTGTCTTCTCCATTAGTGAACATGTAGAAGGCATCCATCATAATGGAAGAAGTGCCGCTGCCGCTCAATCCCATTTTACCTCCATCAGAAGTAGACGGTTTGTGTGCCTGCTTTTCCAATTCGACTGTCATGGCGTCAACAAAGGTCTCAAACTCAATAAGTCCGTCACCATCGTCTAAAGCTTGCGACAGTTGGGCAACCCTGTGCAAATCGGCTCCATCGTTCAAGTCCAATGCAATCATCGCAGGTCCTAGATCTCTAGCTCGCATGACTGTTCTGTCAATGGCCTCAGGCCCAGTCACAATGTAATGAGCAAAGACATCTGCTAATAGTTCCAGTGACATTTCATTGTGCGACGATAAGATTATAGTAGCAAACAGAACAAACAGAACAAACAGAACAACAGAGCAACACCATTCTTACATAAAAAGTGGAATCACCAAATGAGGAACGTACTTACATTGAGTTAGATAATATGCTTGGACCGGAAGTAGTTGCGCAGGTACGATATCTGCCAAACGCCGAGTCCAAGCAGTGCCAGAATGACCATCACAGAAAAGACCTTAACTCGCTGGTTGGTCGACTCGTTGGTGTCTCTGAGACGGGCCTCACGGGCCTGAAGGTATTCGAGTTCACGGATCAGCTCCTCGGCCTGCTCCTCAACTCGGCGAAGCTCAATCTCCACGGGTTTGAGTCTCTCTGTGGCCTGAACCGCGTTCCAGTCTCTAGCGTTAGCTCCAATCTCCACATCAAGTTCGATCGATCGGGAAAGAGCCTGTCCGTTGTGGGATCTGTGAACAAGCTTGTTTTCGAAACACACGTCAAAGGCGGCGTCGTCGTGGGCAGTGAAGGCTAGTCGGTAGTCCTTGGTGACGTCCTTCTTGCGTCCGTACTCGTTACTCTTGTTGTCCATGACACTCACTGTCAGCGCCTGGCCGTCTCCTTGGTGCCCGGAGGTCTTGACATTTACAACCACAAGGGTTCCCTGGGTGACAAAGTCTCTGATGCACCGCGGCTTGGGTCTATCTGCGGCATCAACCTGGAACTTGAGTCCATTGGCCACTCCCGCAACAAGAAGTACCAGCGATACCCACGTCCAAGCAATGGATTTTAATTGCATTGTGTGTTGTGGTAGTTGTTCGATTCTTCTGTTGCTGGTCCAAACTTAAGTCTTCTGCCGCGTGTCAACGTTCGTGGCCCTAGCCCTCCTAGGTGAGAACGCAGACCGTGGGTACGGGCTCAGGGGGTCGTACAGCACAATGCTTCCATCAAAATGCAGTACGTGCTAGTATAATATTAATCGATAGCAAAAATGTTGGAATTAGTCGATGCCCTCGAGCTCCTCACTCGCAGAGATGTTAGCAGTGCCACCCACTCCTACTGCCTCGGCATTAGGGTCTGGTGACTGTGGTGGTTTATTGTCTCGGTATTTATCAAACCAGGTATTGAGGCTGACCATCAGCCCCTCGTCTTCCGAGTCTTCGTCATTCGGAGACAAGTGCGACTCCCATGCGCGGTGCCTCGAACCTCTGCTTTCCAGGCTGGCGCCGCTGGCCATACTAATATTAGTGTCCCGTTTGTCCAGAGCCCGAAAAGCATCACTCAAGTCCATAGCACAAGTGGGACTTGCCATCTCCTTTTCCATATTATAAGTCATGGATGACAGATCCATGCCGACATCAAACGAGTCAACATCGTCAGGAGGAGGTGCGGGTCGGATTCCTCGAGTGGTGGGCTGGCCCCTTTCTGGCACACTTGTGGTCTCCTCGGTGTCAGACTCGAGCGTATTGTGACAGTTGTCCAAAAAGTGATTGCGGACCATGTGGTCAATGACTGGCCATCCATACGCGTTAGCAAAGCGGCGGCGAACCACAATATTGTTGTGAGCATCAGGCTCCAACTTAACAAGAACCTTGCGCCACTTGAGTCCGCGGTGCCACTCACGCGCAATCCGCTCCTCGAGCTTGGAATGCTCCACCTGCTGATCCTCTTTGGTCGTCTTGGGCGAGGTGGGAGTCCCCACGTCACTGGAACCGGGGTCGGTGCTGTCCTCGCTGAAAAAACTGGTGGAACTACTGCTTTTGTCGCTTTCACTCCCATTATTCTTGTTTTTGCCCACCCTTCCAAAAAAGGACGACCGCGCTTTGAACCGGCGAGGAGGTAAGTCCTCCTCGCGGTATACCTTGTCATGCACAATAATGTTTTCTCGAGATGATGGATCATTGATGAATGACGAAGACGGCAGAGGCGGAATCAACACAGAGATTCCCGACTCGATCACCGACGTGCTTCGTGGAATGTGCTGCAGGATCTTGTGCTCGTCCGCATCATCGTTATCGTCAGATTCCTCACCTTCCCCATTGTAGCTGTTGATGGTCTGTGTCCGCCGTAAAATCTTGGACTTTTTCTTGTATCCCGCTTGAGGGGCAATGAACGATAGAAATGTTGGCAAGGCAGACGAGTTGGTACCGTTTTTCTCAATGGTATTCTTCTCACTGGGGTTAGTTTCCGTTTCTTGCTTTTGAGAGCGTTGTGAAGGAACTTCAGTGGCAGTGTCGATGCTCGCACGCTCGTCTGCCTCTCCATTACTGGCTCGCTCTTTGGCGGCTTGACGGGCTCCGGCTTCGGCCGTCGCCTGCGTAGACAGTCCTGCCTTGACGATCCCCTTCCAGTCAAGATATAGGATAGACGCGGTTCTAAGAGGCACGATACCGTCATTGTAGGTGTTTGCATAAAGCGTCAGATTTTTGAACTTTACCAGGGCATCATGCGCGTAGCCTCCTGGAAGAATTTGAAGCAATGGCTTCTTGTGTCTGAGTTTCTTGCTGACGTTCCACGTAAGCCCCAGGTCTCGTCCTGTCTTGCCGACAAATCCAACGTCTAGAGCAAACTTGACATAACCGGGGTTCTCATTACTCACGCCTAAGAACGGGGTGGCGAGACACACAAAGTTTTGAGGTTTGATGCGCTTGAAAAACTCGGGGTCCTTGGATTGGATATGGGCAATGGCAAACGTTTGGACCAAGCCTCCAAGCGAGTGAGCAATAAACGAAATTTTGTCAGGTGCAGCTGCGTCTTCTGACCCCCTGCCCAACGTGTTGTGGACATAGTCTGCTAGGCGACGCCCTAGATACGCAACGCCCTTTTCTGTTCTGCATACATTGTCAAAGTACCCTCGAACAATGACGTTCTCTCCCGTCTTGGCGCACATGCTGTCAATCTGCTCCTTGATGTATAGCATATCGGCACCAATGTTGGAGTGCAGGCCGTGGGTTACCACAACCAGGTGCAGAGGTTTGTTGATTTTGGGAACAGGCGTGTGCCAAATGTCCAAAGTGTCAAGCTTGCGCACGCTTATTGCGCCACAGGGAACAACTTTCTTGTGCTGTGGTCCATTATTGCCCTTTAGGCTTTCCTTGGTGGCCGCCAACGACACGTCAAACTGCACCTCCGAGTTGGTGGAAAAGATAATTTGGCTGACCACGTCGACGATCCATACATGCTTCCACTTTTTGTTTTTGGTGAGACTCAATTCAATGTACTCGCTTTGTCCTGCCTTCATCTGTGGGCTGTAGAATGGCTGTTCACTGTCCTGGTACACCTTCTTGAGGTGTGAATAGTCCTCGCTGCGTACATCCACGTACAACATGTATGGTCCGGCAAGATATGCCGCCCGTAGAGCAACTGACTCTTGATTTTTGATTTTGAGCCATAGCGATGTGGGCGCAGTCTCCTCCTGTTTCTTGACATTGGTGGCACCTACTCCATCGCTAATGTCGTACTTTTGAAACGACGGGCTGCTGGGAGTTGTATAGGTAATAATGTACCGGTACAATTCACCTACCCGGACAGCTTCTCGAGAATGATAGAATAACGTCGGCTTTTCGGCATTGTTGGAATTCAAGAAAGGTACCATGGCATTATTATCCGAAGGGGTCGCCAATTTAAGTTGGCTCATGTAGGGTTTCCCCGGACTCACTCTAATAGAGCAGAAAGAGTCAAGACCCAGAATTAATTTGATTAAATACAATACTCCTGAGAATACGCATGGATGGCAACGGCCGCGGCCGTTTGAATATTCATAGAACGAATGATACCAACCTGAGGAATCTCCACACACATATCTAGCTCAGCAAGCAACTCGGCCGGAACACCCTCACGTTCCTTGCCCAAAAGAAGCAGAGTCTTTTCAGGGAAATGGAAATTGGAGTCCAATCGACGAGAATTGTCCGTTTGCTCGAGTCCCACCAGCGTATACCCCTCGTTCTGTTTCTTGGACCGCATGTAGTCTCGGATTGCCTCCATTGAGGGCTTGACCTGCTCCATTGGCATCCACTGGTCGGCAGTCACAGCAACCGCCCTGAACGCGTGATCTGTCACCACTGACATGTCGGGAAGACACAACATGCCAGCTCCGAGCACTTCGCATACACGGCAGATTCCACCAAGATTGGGAGGTTTGTCGACCAGACTGGCCAGGACAACCAAGTTGCTGCGTTTGGAGGTACGGCCGGTTTCAGTAGCAACATCTTTCCAGGCTCCGCTCTTTGTTTGGATGTTGGCAAGTCGATCTTGGGTGGCGGAGGCGGCGGTGTCGGCGGCCGCGGTCGGTGCTTCCGTCACCGGAGGTACATCCTCGGTATGCAGAACCTCGGAAGAAAACGTCTCTTTGAGATCAGCATTATTCTGTCTCAAGTGAGAGAGGTCCTTACCGGGCAAGTACCTGATGAAATCGGCCAGATGGATAATGGAAACGGGTCGTTGGCTGACGCGTTTGAGCACACGGCCGCAAATCATCAGGAGGTTCATGTCGTCTTCAATATCCCAGACGGTTTGCTCTCCAGACTTGTACTGCTTGTATGACTCCGTGGTGGCAGCATTGTCGGCAATTGTCATGGCAATGTCTGCTGTGGGTCCCAGTTGGGCGCTAAAATCAGCATCCTCGGCTATAGTGTTTACCACAGCGCAAAGCATGGAGACCGCAGAGTGGCGGACCTGGGAACGGTTACTTGTAGCCAGGGCAATGGTTGCCGACAGATATTGGAAGCAGCAGTGGATGGCGCGGTCGACTGGGTACGTACCGGCAGCAGACTTTTTGCGGAGTTGTCGGCACACCATGAGACCCATGCGTAAATGAGCAGCAAGCAGCCGCGGCTCGAGATTGCAGTCGTTGAGCTGAGCAAGAATGACCTTTTCGATCCACTCTGGACGGCGAACTAGGATCCGCGAAATTAGCCACTCAATGTACACGCGCGCAAGCGGGCTGGGCTCCGTCTCAAGCACAGGGAGCAGCCATACATAGAGCATCTGGTGGATGAATGATTCGTTGGAAACCTCGGGCTCCAACAGCAACACTGCTTGGAAGCAGCGGACACGAACCGTCTCTTCGTACGCGTCGTTGCGCTTGATGGGCTCGAGGATGTGGTATCCGGGGGATGTGCAAAGATGCTCAATGAGATGAGGGGCGCACGAGCGAGAAAAGTTAAAGAGGTAGTCTGCGGCCACGACCCGAGCTGCCACCTCTTCGTCCCCATAAAAGTGGAAGTAACACAGGTCTGTCTTGCAGGATCCAAGCACCGAGTCCAGCAGCGACGCCACGACGTTTTCGAGTCGGAACAAATGCGTATCCTGCTGCAAAAACGTGTAGATAAGAACCATTGCCTCGCCGACCCAGGGCTTACCCTCGAAAAAGGAAAGGTGCTTTGCCAGCAGAGGCAGAATGCCTCTGCGGGCGTAGCACTGCACGACGAGCTGCTTACATATTTCATGCATCAGCGTGTCGATATTGTGATCGTTGAGTCGCACAAGCTGCGGATGGAATAGCGTAGTGACCATCAGCCGGTGGAGTCCTCGTTCGTTGGCCATGAGCCGGTCGAGCACCAGTGACTGCCACATTTCCCAAATAGCCCCAGCAATAGCGGGAGCAGCCTCTCTGAGCTGATCCGGGGTCACCGCATTAATGAGCTCGTCAAACAGATGGCTCATGTAGGTGCGGCCCTCCTGCGCGACAGCCGAGAACTGGCGTCCAATCATGCGAATAAGAGGAACGGTCCAGTAGTCTGCGGCAGGAACCTCGCTGATGCCGCCAGTGTCGATGCCACCCTTGGGACTGACCTTGAGGGAGCGTGACAGTTTGCGGTACGCTGCCGTGAGCGCCACAATCTTGGACACCGAGTCGTACTTGACCCAAGTGTCCGACTCGAGAAATGCAATGGTCTCGAAAATGTTCATCGAGTTGACCTGCGCGCACTTGATGAGAGACGGCTCTGCGGCCGAGTTCTGGGCAATAAGTTGGCCCACCCACTGGTAGTCAAAGATCTTCTTCATGAGGGTGCGGGTGACAAGCGGTCGGTCGATTTGGCTAATGTCATCGGCCAAAAACGACTCGAACCGCTCCTCAAACTCCTGCAGAAGCGCCATGTTGTGCACGGCTCGGTCCTGGTGCGGGGCAAGCACAATAAAGCAAATCTCATCTAGCGACAGCGTCTTGACAAATTGCTCGGCAGAGTACTGCTGCAGATGGGACAGCAGCTCAACGTAGGCAACGATAGATTCGGGCTTGATGGATTTGCGAGCCTCGCCGAATCGCGCAACGTGGGCAGCCAAAGGCTTGCATATCAGGTCCAGCTGAAGTTCCAGCTTGTACGAGATGCGCTGGGTGAACAGCCCGACAACGTCGACCCATGCAGCAAGATCCACTTGAGAAAGGTCAAACCGGCCAAGGATCTGCAGGCAGTAGTAGATGATGCCGTGCTCGCGCAGCTCAGTTTCCGCGTGCGAGCTGGCGGCTCCCAGAACAGCTACAGAATCCAAGTGGGCGGGACCAAGCTTGGTGGGGATCTGGGTTAGACCTTCGGCGAGACCCTTGAACACAAAGAAACGCGCGGGATCAAAGCTGGAGCGCAAATCAAACAGCAGCTGCAGGTGCGTGGTGATGAGAGTGTCGAGGTGCGACGACCCCAATTTATCTGCGCAGCGGACCAAGCTCGACGTAAAGTGCGCCAGACGGTGGCCATGTGGACAGCTGTAGCCTCTGTTTGGATCCTGAACCGTGACAAAGTGTGATGCCTGCATCAGATACTTGTAGACGATGGACGACGCAAACTCGGCGTGCAGCACCAGGATCTGGAGATCCTGCATGTCGAGGTCAATTACGACACCCGAAATGACTTTTCGGATGTTCTCGGATGTCGAACGGAGTCCCAGGGTCAGGAGTGACACTGACCACACACTGGGGACAGGAGAGTCAGGCTTGAGGATTCGCGTAAAGTCCAGCAGCGACTCCTGCGTTTGGTTGAATGAGGTGTCGATGGCCACAATCTCGACAAGCGCAATAAACCGGTTCCATTCGCTGAGTTCAAAGTCTCTGGCGGCCATTGTCCATTTGAACGAGGGAACATTGACGTCGCGGTTAAGTGCCTTGAGCGAGCGGGCGAGAATGTGCAGAGCGTACTTGCGGCATGCATTGGATTTGCTTGCAATGGCAATATTCAGCCGCGACCAGAAGATCTCATCGCCCAAAATCTCCTGGAACACGGGGTCCTCAAACCGCCCGTGAAGCGTGATCCACCGGAGCCATAGGCGGTACCCGCCCTCGACGTGCCCTTTACAGCTGCTAGATTGTCCGTCCGAGGTAATGTCACTCGTTAGATAACAAATAGTGTTCCAAGTTTTGGCCATAAAGTCGTCGTCCAGTGGCCGCGAAGCTGCCTCACATAGAACTTGTAGACTGAGATGATTGAGTCTGGCATGGACATGAGGGCCAGTCACCATGCAGAAGAGTGCGTCCAGCAGTTCCGGAGACTGGAATTCCGGCATATGGCTGAATATGCTTTGCAGAAGCTCCAGGTCCCAGAACACTAGGAGCTGTTGGGTTTCAATGGAGTCAACCTCGTCTTCATTGTCGGTGAGGGGTTTTTCATTCGGCTCCTCCTCCTTTTGTTCCATTGAATGGAATCGGTCTTGTGCATCTGTCGACTGGACTCCATGGTAATGGTCTAGGTACTCTCTGATATCCTGTGAGAAAGTCTCCACAAGATAGTTTCTGAACTGTTGTAACTGGACGTAAAATGGACGCAGGATGGGAATGAGCGCTGCAGTCTTTGGAATTGTGTTGTATTCGTGCTGCAACAGTCGGAAAGCACTCTGCCACTCGGGGTTGTCTGATTTTTCATGGGCTGCATATAGGTCTGCCACAATGCTTGCTAGCGAGTGCAGAGACGTTTGTTCCTCACGGTGAAACGAGTGGAACAATGTCGAACATAGAGATTTAGTCAAACGCACCGCGGACTCGTCATCCGTGTCCAATGCTTTACTGACCAATGTCATGGTTTATTCGTGCCCGGGCGTGGTGTGGTTTGTTTTGGTCCACTAGGGCGGCAGTTTATTCAGCCCCACCTTAGCCCGCCGCATGCTGTCAGACCCTGACGTATATCTACAGCAAAGATATAGAATGCCGTCATTATCAACACTAAAAGAGAAAGAAATACAATTATCGGCTTGAGCCGATTGTTAGAATAAATTATTACAGTCAGACCCTATCCAGCTGCAAACGCTCACTCTGGTTTCCCAGACGCGAGATGCGGAGATACACATCACAGCCATATCCGTCTAGAGAATGTACACCCAGTTCACCGTCCCAGTACTCGGCGTAAATCTTGCTCAGTGGCAGACCCATGCCCAACTTCATGTATGGGGCTCGTGCCGTGAGCGATCCGAGTGAAGATTTATATGCACTGGGGTGGTTGGCGGGTTCTTCTGCTCGGAGCTGGGTGGCCACCATGGGGTAGTCGAGCGTGTGGATGGAATGGTCAATATGGTCGGCGAGATTGGTTTGGACTTCTTCTGATATTCCCATGAGCTCCGGCACCTGCTGGAGATTCTTGAGTCGGCCCTTCATCCGGGGTCCCTTGCCAAACGACCAGATATACTCGAGCACATCCTTGGGGATACCGCCGCCCTGGTCGCTGATGCGAATAAATATGTTTTGCGGGGTGTTGGAGATCGAGACCATGATGGGCGGAGGTGGCGCGTCGAGCGCCACCTTGCCCATTTCCTTTTTGTTGCGGTGCGACACGACCGTCGCCTCGATGCTGTTGCGCAGAAGCTCGCCAATAATGTAGTCGAGGTGGGACTTGATGTACGGGAACACGGCTGTTTTATCTTCAGGTGTGCCGCCTTCCAGCTGGATTTCAGGCATGACATCATCAGGGTACAATTCCTGGATGAGACGCGAGGCGCGGTCGGCGCAACTGGTAATTGTGTCTTCTGCATTGCATTGGAGAAAGACTTCGCCAATGTAGCTGGGGTCCTTTTGATCAAAGGACTCTCCCGAGGCAAAGCTGGTGCTGAGAGCAAGGTGCTGTTCGGCAATGACTCTCCGAGAGATTCGCGAACACAGCATCCCAGTCATAAACGTGTCGAGCTTGACCGGGTCCACATCCTCCACGAGGCTGCACTGGATGGCGCCCATCACGAGCTTTGGGATCATGGAAAGATGGTCGTGAAGAAGTGTGCGCAGCAGCTCGCAGAATTGCTCATTCTGCTTCATGGTGTGGATAAGCGGAAACTTGCGAAACTTGTCAAACGCACTGTAGTAGTGCTCGTACACGTCCGACAGATATGGGCTAGCCATAATGTAGTATGGCAGCTTCTGCATCTCGTGAATGCGGTGTGACAGGCGAATGGCCAGTTCTTCTCGCACAAAGTTGGCAGACCCAACCATCTTGTCCACGGTGAGCTTCCGTCCAAAGAAGGCCAATTGCCGCAGCGAGACCGGCCGCGCGGGTTTGTTGACCCAGTCCATTAGCACGGCGTTTTGGTAAAAGTGCCGTGAGTTGATGATGGCCGAGTTGCGGGGGTATGTGTGGCTATAATCGAGATCTCCTGCGTTATCGAGCAGAGCTATGCGGGCAAGATGCGCTGCTCGGTATTGTTGTAACCTTCTTCGCAGCTGGGCGGTCGCTGGCGTTGGGACAAACCTGGGGTTCTGTCTAAACCGAATCATGGCGTCGTTAAGCAAATGTTGCGTCCAATTGTGTGATTCGGAGGTTCGTCGCCCTTCTCACAGCTTTAAACCTTGGTGTGGACCATTTAGAGTCATAACCACCAACCTGCAGCCCAGCGTGGGGTTGGGCGCGGCCGCCCAACCCTGTCCCTGCGTATTTGACGGGTGCAGGCGACTGGCTATGAGCGAGCAGGCGTGTAGAGACTATGAGTGTATTATCAGATTTAATCGCTGTATCTAGATCGGGCGTTCGTTTGGTAGATTTTTTGTTTGTGTATGTATGTATGCCGACACACATGCATGCATCATTAGATGCGATGCACCCGAACAAAAACCGTATTTTCCACTACGAAACCAAGCAGTTTTTGAATGAAATGTCTGCAGTTCGATGAAATATACGCAGATTGACGAAATAGATTTGCAAGCAGAAGAGGTCAGATGTGTTCACGTCAGAATTCCCTCCGCCGCATAACCCCAGATGTAACCACAAGTATGTCCCAACCCCTCAAAGTGGCATAGATACATACAATAATGACCAGTGAATCAGCAAAGCTGCAGCCAACAGCAAATGGCGTGAGCCCGAGCCCCTCCAGCGAAGAAGACAACATTGTATTCTTCTTTGACATTGATAATACACTGTACAACAAGGAATACCGCATAGATCAACTGATGCAAAAGAAGATCCAGCACTACTTTAAAAAACACCTCAATATAGACGATGAGAGTGCCGAAGCACTGCAGCGACAGTACTATGAAGACTATGGTCTGGCCATCGAAGGACTAGTCCGATTTCAAAAAGTAGACGCCATGGAGTATAATGCAGAGGTTGACGACACTCTACCGCTCGAAGACATTTTGAAGCCGGACCCGGAACTCCGGAAGCTGCTGCTGCGCATCGACCGAAAAAAGGTCAAAAAGCTGTGGCTGTTTACAAATGCATACATTAACCACGCCAGGCGGGTCGTCAAGATCCTTGGCGTCGACGATCTATTTGATGGCGTCACCTACTGCGACTATAGCCAGATGCCTCTGGTCTGCAAACCCAAAAGAGACATGTTCCGCAAAGCCGTCGAGGAATCAGGCGCAACCGACCCAGAACACTGCTATTATGTTGATGATAGTGCTCTCAACGTTGAAGCGGCCCGCAACATGGGCTGGAAACACGTTGTCCACTACTTGGAACCCAGCGAGGATCAGGAGCCATCAGCCAAGCCAAAGCTGCCGCCGGCTGGCACGATCCAGTCGCTCTGGGAGTTGCCCAAGCTGTTTTCCCATTTGTTTCTACCCGAGGGGAGCTGCGATCAATAATGCTAACGTAATAATAGACTCTCAAAATTAATAAATAAATCAACTGACTTGTACAGTCGTGTGTTGCTGTTGTAGTACTTGCTGCCAGGTTGACGACCACTTTGCCCGCGATTGGCCGAGACGAGACTTCAGGTCTTTGTAGTCACTTATAAGGCTCGCGTACTCTGTAGTAAAGCTTGTGTTGATGGTGGTTTCTGCCGACGCTGAAGGCTCGGTTAAGTGCCGAACATGCTCGCTCAGCAGCCGATTGTGTCTCATGACAGCAGCATTCTCGGCTTGGACGGCCTTGCGCTTGTTTTCCTCGTACGTGGCGCGGTCTTGGTAATACCTGATGGCTCTGGTGAGCTGCTCCAGCTCCTTGCGGCTGGACTCGTCCTGTTCCTGCAGATGGAGTGTTAGTTGCAGCGCGTTGATCTGGTTCTGCATATCTTGGACAAGGCGATCGCGGTCGGCAGCAGAAACAATGTCCTGATTAATACGGGCTTTGTTACGGATCCTTCGAGCGCTGTCGGCGTACCTCAAAGTAGAAAGAGTTTCCTCGTAGTCCCTCGCGGTTGGTGAAACACATGCAATGATTGCTGTTTTGGAGTTGCCGCCAAGACTCTCTTTGAGTAACCATGTCAGCACAGAGTCGCGGTAAGGCACCATCTTTTGGCGCGAAGTGAGGGCTGCAATCACTCTGCCTAGAGTCGAAAGAGATTTGTTGATGCTGGATCCTTCCCGCAATCGTTCTCCTTCGTTTCCACTCGTGGCTGCGCGCTCGGACCCAGCAAGATCCACGAGACGAATGTGCGCTGTGCGTTCCTCTGTCTCTTCATTTTCAGGGTCAGTCGTGGTCTGCTTGACACTCAGTGTGAATACAGAATGTGACCGTGATGATGTTTCGTTCATTCTCGTGGATGCAGTGGCTCGACGCTGGTTGCCTTGGGACAAATACTCCAGCGCCTGGGGAGCGTCGGTCACTACATACTGAGAGAGCCCCTCGGCATAGGGTCCATCGGACTGAGACTCTCGTACACGCAGCCTTCTTGTTGTTCCCACACCGCCGCCTGTCGTTGATGTTGTCTTGCTCCTTCTGCTGTCCTGCACCACCCCCAGCAAGTCTCGCACCTGTTCGTTGTACACCTCAAAGTACGAGACCCTCACGCTATAGCTGTAGTTTGCAGAGGCCAGTCGACTGAGACGGTCAAACAGATCGCTGCACGTTCTGGGTATGATGCCTGGATGGCCATCTGTCTCCCCCATCATGGTGTACGTTTTACCTGATCCGGTCTGGCCATACGCTATGATAGTCGTATTGTAGCCCTGCATGGTGTGATTGAGAAATCCCTCACCTACTGTACTATATACCAGATGCTGTTCTTGATCGGGTTGTTCTGGATCGTCAGTATCAGCCAAGTATGAAATGGTGTGGTCATAGGTAAAGGTCTTGACACTAGGCGTTGAGGGTCGACTTGCTGCTGGTTTCCGTAATCTGTTGTTGGGCTCTGATACCTCAATGGTGCTCAATGTAGGATCAGCGCGACATGTTATGGTGGATGCACTTGCACCGTCGACATCACGTTTCAGTGGTGGACGCACTCGTACCGTCACCTGTACGTTGCCACTCGTATTTGTCAAGGCACTGCTTTGGCTAAGAGACAATGATACGTTGCTAGCGCGTCGTTGAATTTCCAATGCACTCTGCGGTCGCTTTCGTATTTGCAGGGCACTCTGTGCCCGATTCTCGCGATGGTTCATGCGATTGTGCTGAACTAGCTGGCTGGGCTAGGTTGGGAAGTAAACAAACAATCTGCCCTAACCAGCGGTATGCACTTGCAGATAATCAGTACAGATAATGTCAAATATAAATAATCAGCTACATGGATAGAGAGAACTTGGTCATTCTTTCGGCAACTCCAGCTGGAAGAACATGCACTGGGTTGATGGCCCTGGCTCCATTGTCTCGCAGACGCGTTGAGTTCCAGAACAATGCCCAGTCACCCAGGCCAGCCTCAGGGTTATCACCCTTGAATGTGTATTTGTGAGCACAGTATGATAGACCGCACAGAGAGTAGTTAGTATGGTAGCCGTCAGGTCGAGCCCCGGGCTTGTCTCTCATGCCGCCGCTATTTCCCTGATTCTGGCAGCAATTGAGAAGATAGCTTTCAAGCTGATCACGCTGTTTGGTTTGCCATAAGACCTGATACTTTGGGTCGTCAGGAAATGCAGCAAGAAGCAGGTCCCAGACCCCTCCGACCCACTGGCTGTAGCACGCGTCTACAAGTTTGTTTGTCCGGCCAGAGAACCCACCTTCAACTTCCATCTGCCGGAGGCACAGCCAGCGGATCAGGGCATCGGTATTGACGTATTTGGGGATTACTTTTGATGGCGGACCCAGATAGCAGAGCGTTGCAATGGCCGTAAAAGTGTAGCCTCCATGGGCTTCTCCTCCAGGGATGTTGGCGAAACCACCCTCGTATGTTTGGCATGACTGAATGTACTCTGCGGTGTTTTTCGTCAGCTCAGGCGTCAGAATTCCCAGCAGACTGGCGATTGAGAATGCGCAATAAGTGGATCGTGGATCGGCCTCTCCATTACTGCACATGGAGAAGCTTCCGTCGGGCCGCTTCAGACTCAGTAGCCACTCGAACCATTTAGCTCTGTCCAGAGACCGCCATGTGTTTTCGTCCCCGCTAAGAGCAATTGCATTGATTGCAGCGTAGGACGCAGCAATATGGCCCAATTGGAAGATCCCGCCTCCAATCCCGCCGGTGGTCTCGTTGAAGTATGGAGCCACCGACTTGACAATCTCTGTTGCTTTTTGAGGATCATTGGCGACAATGTCATGGCCCATGACGGCACATCCATTGACTGACCAGTACAAAATCCACGGCTTAGACGCATCAAGGCTCTTGAACCCTTCGGGTAGCGGGTGGTCGATCAGTTTGAGGAGAAATTGTTTGTGTAGCTCACTGGCCAGCGGCGGACGGCCGTTTTCTTTCTCGAGGTCTAGAAAATATCGACACGAATCCTCGACTCTGCGCTGTTCAACATATGTCTCACTGATTGTGTCTTCTAGTTCGAGCATGATCGATCTTGATGGGCAACCCTTATTTGAGGCTACTTACAAATACACCCAAGCAACTATACATGCGGGAAACAAGCTATGTTTCATACCACGCTACCTCCTAACCCCGCTCATCCACCACCTATAAAATATCGCCCTAAATATTCTATCTCTCTACCGTTACGCAATGGCACCCAAGTAAAGCGAACACGCTAGCCCTTACCCATAACGAGGCGATATTCTAATTATTATTACAAGGCCGACCAAATGGGGGCAGTTGTTTTGCGGGACGCAGGGGTTGGAACCTGAACCAGCCCTCGCGATTCTAGGATACGGAACTGGACTCCACGCAGTAGGTGGTATATAAGATTCAGGGTGGGAGTAGGAACGCCCAAGTTACGAGCAATGCGTAGAGGATTTCCCAGAATTGCCTCGAGCTCCATTGGATTTCCTCTCTCGGCATCAATGAGCATGGACGGCTTGTAGAAGGCGCCATCGTCGACCACCAGCATCGTCTTGTCGATGTTTTCGGGCAGCGGCTTACCCATGGCTTTTTCTGCCACGGCTTTTATTTCTTGCATGGCAGGAATAATGACCGCCCGGTCGGCTCCAACAAGATAGGCCCGCGTGCTGTCTAGTAGGGTCAGCGCACAGACCGTGTTGACAGTTGAGTTATATACCAGCTTCTGCCATCGGGCAAAAGCCAGGTCGGGAATGTGCGTGGCATGCCTGCCTGCCACACTATATATGCTGATAAAGTCTTGTGCTGCAGCTTCAAAAAGAGCTTTTGTACTGTCATCTAAGCTTTTAGCCAAACTGTAGTACCCGACCGATAGTCTGTCTGGGGCAAATTGCTTGACATGGCCGTTGTGCAGGGTCACACCAATAAGAGTGACTCCAGAAAGAATGATATTGTCGGGAAACCGCTCAGCGACTGGCCGTTCGATGTCGATACCGTTCTGTATAAGCACGATTCTGGTCACGTGCGGGGTGATGGCGGGTGCGATAACGTCCTCGAGCTTCTGCACCTCTGGCACGACCTTGGTGCAGCAGACAACATAGTCAAAAGCGGGTGCTCCAGCAGCATGTAACTGTTCTACAGCACTCTGTACACTGTTGGCGATTCTTGTTGGTTTCCAGTTTGTGAGGTTGCCGTATTCTTTGCTTTCAATGGTGAATCCTTGCGCCCGGGCCCTTTCGTAGTCACTCCGCAAAGCAGAAGTTACCTCGGCAACACCAGACCTTTCCAGCACAAGAGAAGCAATAGTGCCCACTCCACCAGAGCCAACGAGGAGGATCTGACTCTTTTGTGTCATATCAAGTATGATTAATTACGGTTGATGGGTACCCACATGTCAGTGTCAGCCGTGCAACGTTGGGAAGCAAGGATTGGCGTTCATGTAGACTCACGAGCTCATAATACATAATAAGTGCTCGTACCCTTTACATTATTATGGCATGACGTTATACCATACATGATGGCATACATATTGGCATGGTAGCAACATTATGCAGCTCGGGCCATGCATGGCCCGAGCTCAAAGTGAGCCATCATAAGCTGGCATTTATCACTTTCCAACACATACACTACTATCACTACGACTATGTTTGCACAAACTGTGGGCCAAGATTGCCGATACCAAACTCGACCTGCCTATTCGGGCAGCTGGAGTTCTGTCCGGGGAGGAAGCAGTCTGCAAGGCGACACCGCAGGCGACACCTCAGGCGACACAGCAGGCGGATCCAAGGCAGGCGATTTGAATGAGTTGCGAGAGTTTGGACTCGCGGACATTTCCTATCAGCCGAAACCGCAGCACTCAGACATGAGATTCTCGAGACTGTATGGAGCCCCGAGGCAGGCGAAACAAGCGGCTAGAGAGCTGGCGCGGGATGAATTCAACGGTTCCGAGTGTAGTATCGACATGGCCAGCAGTTCGCTCATTTCTGAAATCCCGAGAGGTGGCCGTACATACGGCGGGGAGCAGGGTTACCAGTCTACGGGAAGGATGGCGACGGCAACCAGCATGGTGCCACGGTATGTCGAGTCAGCGAACTACACTCATCATGGCGCTTACTATGAACCGCAGGAGTATACTGTGGAGGCTGGTGGGTACACTACAGTGGCAGGAGGAGTATACAACGAGGCAACTCTGGACCCGTTTGGACCCTTAGGAACCAAAACACAGCTGACGTCGAATATGGGCAGCCAGTTGGCTCGTGGCTGGGACCGCGTAGAGGAGCCGGCGCCTCGCTGGGGTTGCGAGTCGCCTGCTCCTCGGTATCATGTTCAGCAGCAGCAGCAACCAGTCAACCCTCAGTATACCACATTAGCCTCGGATAACTATGATCTGAATGAACAGCGTGTTGGTTGGAGAGCTTCAACCATCGATGAGATGGATCGACTGGACAGAGACATTGTGCCAGAGTTATCAGCTGGTGACAGCATCCTCCGACACTCGACGGGATCAACTGCTCAGCTATCGCGGATGCACTCGGAATCTGTGGGCGGGTCTTCGTCGAGATACAGTACTTTGGTTACCTCGAATGGAGGCAGCTTGAAACATGAGGATTTTGGGTTTGGTTCGATTGCCGAGAGCCACGGGTACAGTGATGGGGACACCGTACCATCTGTTGAAGCGCAGCAGCAGGACGGACCCAAGGAAGAGCCCAAAACTGTTGACGTGAGTCAGATTGTGCTGGACCAGCGTGAAAACCCACAGTTTGCCACCCTGGTTGAGTCGATAAACATGGCATTTGATGACGTGCAGGATTTTTCGCTATCGTTTGCGAAGCAGCATCCAACGGGAATCGAGTCTCAGTACCAGCAGGAGACGGCCGCGCCGGTCAGTGCGTCGACGACCACAGCCACAAGCACCTCTGTGTTTGTAGCCAAGGTTCCCATGCTGAAACTGACACGCAAGTTGGGAGGACGGCGGTCTGCAGCCACGACCGGCGATAGCGCTGGCGCTGGCGCTGGCAGCAAGAGCAGCCGGTCCGCCAGACTACACCTAAAGTCCAGCAAGTCTGCTCACCAGTTGCACTCCAAAGAAGAAGACTTTGCTGACACCGCAAAGACAAATGACAGCAATCGGCTGAGACCCTTGAAGAGCGACCTGTTTGGCGGGCACGAGGGGAACCCCATGATGGCCAAGTCTGCACCGCCCCTGACCATGACCTACGGCAGCGGAATCGAGTCTGAAGTACAGCCCATCAGCCCTCTTGCAGCGACACTGGTGCTGCCAAAGCAGCCAACCGACAGCAGTTTGCCAGTGAACATTCCTCTGCCTCCGTCTCCGCAGATTATGCATCCCGTCAGCCCTCTGTCTCCTCGCAAGCAAAAGGTAGCAAGCCCTCGCCCAAAAGCCAAGAGTCCTGCTGCTAGGAGTCCCTTGGTTGAGCGAAAGACAAGCAGTTTGCCTAAGCCCCCTGTCCCGGAGAAGAGCTTGTTGCGTCCTCTTGAGCTTCAACGGTACGCCCATGGTGGACGGATGATCCACCGCAAGCATTCTTCTGCGCACACCACAGAACCAAACAAGTC
The DNA here is from genome assembly GCA_023628915.1 of Trichomonascaceae sp. Y4102. NCBI lineage: Eukaryota > Fungi > Ascomycota > Dipodascomycetes > Dipodascales > Trichomonascaceae > Trichomonascaceae sp. Y4102. The sequence continues at coordinate 401,895 of JAMAJT010000016.1, read as the reverse complement.
AAAATCCAACAGTCCCATCCGATCCCTTACAGTCCGTCTCCGCAAGAAACTCAATGTGGCTAAGACTGTAGCCCACACACGCTCGTTCCGGCTTGGACGTTCGAAGCAGCCCGAGCCCGAGCAGAAGCTACAGCAGCAGCAACAGCAACAGCCCATTGAGCCCGCATTAGGAGTTCCATTCTAGAGCTCCATTCTATTTCTCCTCTGGGCAATTTTGTAGTACCCCTAGCAATATGAATCTATATTGAATAAAGTTGTGCGCAGGGACGGTATACGGCTGTGCCGGACCTTCTATCGATGCCATTCCCGACATAGAACGACCACCTCGCGGTAAAAACTGCATGCTTCGATTTGGCCAAGCACGATTGTAAATACGAAAGAACTATAGACTCAAGAAATTCGATACGTTTGCTGTATTGATATTGAAATATTGTCCCGACTTATGTCTATTTACTCTCCAACCGGCTGGTGGTCAACGCACGGCAACATGTGATTTACCCTGAGTAATGACATCCCCTACACGCGAACTTGCCCTGCTTCCGAGCACCACCCCCCACCCACACACACACACAAGACAGAAAACGTCCCACCGTTGGTGATCAATCAACCACAATGGAACAGGAGGGCCTATTGCAGATCACCCGGGCCCTGGATGCGTTGCATAGTCCAGCATCGTCATCAACTACTCGGAGAGAGGCGCAGGATTTTCTCGAGGCGGTCAAGCTCAAAGACGAGATTGCACCATATTGGGGATGGCAACTGGCACAACGCGAGCTTCCGGCGCTGGGGTCGCCTGGTCAGAAACAACCCAATGGTATGGCATCTCCTGTGGCTGGCGATAGTAACTCCAACGCCAATGGCTTCGGGGTAAAGCCAGGTGCTACCACCACCACTACTAGTACCACCACCACCACAACTACAAACAATCCCATTGTGAGACACTATGGACTCAGTCTACTGCAGCACGCGATCCAGTATCATTTCTTACAGTACGATGACCAAAAGAAGTTGTCCATCCGCAACTGGGTCGTCGATCTGGCCGTCAACATTGCTCCCGATGAACCCCACTACCTCAAGGAAAAGATTTCGTTTTTATGGGTTGCTGTAGCCAAGCGGACTTGGGGAGGTGATGGAGAGTCCCACGATCCGTGGAAAGATATGGACGTGACGCTGCTCAAAATGTGGCAAACTTCGACCCAGACCCGATTACTAACACTCAGTATTTTCCGGACTTTGTTCGAAGACCTGTATGTTTTGGAAGACCCAATTGCGGCAAAAAGAGGCGCGCTTCTCAGCGCGCAATGTATAGAAGTTGTGACCGGAGAAACGGATCTCGAGCAAACATACGAAAGCCGGATACCGACACTTGTCCAGCTGCGTGCCGATTCTGAGGGCTGGCTGGCCCGTTGGGCAAAGCTACTCGAGCAATGCCTGCAGATGGGCGTTGGCAGCGGATACGACACTAACAGTAACAATGACAACGACACTCACAAACAACAAAACAACAGCGAAGCAGCCGAGTCCGAAGCATACGCCATTGCGATTCTCGAGTGTCTCAAAACATGTCTGTACTGGATCTTTCCCCAATCGCTGCGCCGGTGTAATTTCTTGAGTCTTCTGAGTGTTGCTCTGAGCCAGCGCCAGAGCCTGGATGTGCAGATGTTGGCGGCAGACTGCCTCCACTGTGTGTTTAGTCGATCGTTTGTCAGTGATGACGATTTCCAGGCCACTATTGGAGCTGTTTTTGAACCTCAGGGAATCATGACCCTCACCCAGGTCTACCAGTCCATCAAGGTGCTCGACGACGACGGTTCAATCGACAATCTCAATGACAAGGCGTACATATTTGTCAAAAAGCTTGTCGAGACCCTGGTCAAACTGGGAGACTATGTGAGTGCGCCGGCGCCGGCGCGGCGGCTTGGTCCCAATGCGGACATTGCCGACTTTCTGGCGCTGTTGCTCGAGACGACAGCCCACCCTAGTCTTGTAATATCTGGTCTGTCGCTACAGTTTTGGTGTGCGGTCCTGCGTTACGACTTTAAAAATGAACCTGCGAGCACTGCCAATGATAGCAACGGTCACCCCGTCTCAGAAGGGGCGTATGCTACTATCCCGCTTATTATTCCTCGGCTGCTGGAGGTTAGCAGCGCGCGGTGTCTGCGGTACGAGGACATCAATGACAGCCACATCTCCCGTCAGTTTCTCGAGCTGGATTTCGACTCCCAGCCGGAGATTCTGACGTTTCTGGGAAACTATAGAAAGTACATGGAAGACATTGTGCGACTTGCAGTGTGTCGCGCGCCGGAGCCCAGTCTTATTTTTCTGCGCGAATGCAATCGTAACTTTTTCCAGAGCCAGGCTGGCTGGGATTGCGTGAACTCGCCCAGACTGGAGCACAAGGGCAACCCCACGTATTTCCTCGCCTATTCACAGCTAATGCTAGTAGAGTCTGCTCTGAGAGGCGTATCTCGCTGGAAGCTGTGTAGTATGGGTCAACCTGCAGCCGAGCGGGCGGAGATGATGGACCGACTACTGCAAATTATCGACCAGTGGGGCCACGACCTACTCTCACTGTCCATCCAGGACCCGCTTCTGTTGCGAAAACTAGTGCAGTCACTGGTGCAGTTTGCGCCTTTACTTAGTGACAACAAGCTAATGTTTCAGGTGCTGGAGCGGCTACTTACTGCTGGAACAACAAAGTACCCCACTGATGACGCGGCCACTAGTGGTGCCGAGTACCCCGACACAGCGGAGGGGGCTGAGGCCGAGCATGTGCGGGATCTGCGCAGCTCCTGTGGCACCGAGCTCAACCGACTGGCGTACCTAATGCCGCAGTCGCTGATGCAGATATACGACGACCTGGAGCGCGTGATTGGTGAGATTATTGGGTCCAACAAGCTCAGCGACCATGAGGCAGTGGCGTTCAAGTCGTTTCTGCTGGTTGTATCGCAGCGCGCCAATGTACCAAACAAAGAGGAGCGGTTCTCTCAGATTGTGGACCCGATTGTGCAGTCGTGGACGGAGGAAAAAACAATGAAGGGATTGATGGACCTTCAGTGGTTTATGGAGCGGGTTGGGATTGTGAAGATTGCCGAGTATTTCCGGTCGCGGGGCGTGACGGCCGAAACGGATCTGCTTCAGACGGAGATGGATGAGGACGGACGGCGACTCAAGGCTGAGCTTAAAAGAACGTGGTCGCAGGTGTTCCCCATCCGAGCCACACGCATATTTATTCAGTACACGATTGAAAAACTGGACCACTCATCGCCCGAGTATCAAGACCTGCTGAGGATGTGGAAGCCGCGCGTGCAGTCGATTCTGCCGCATATACTGCAGCTTGTGGCGCAAATTGAGGCGTATCACAACCCGGCGAATTGGAAGACGCTTCCAGTTGAAGTGCAGGCATTTGTCAAGTACACGTGCCAGGAGCGGTTTTGGCAGGTTGGAGTGTCGACGCAGACGCGCGACCAGTTTCTGGACGAAAGCGTACGGGCTACACACACGCTTCGAGACTTTGCCGACTCGGTCGGGCACATTATCAGGTACACACGGGAGTATGCATTTCTGGCTCTGGGTACTATTTCTCAGTTGGAGGACACACTGTACGAGGTTCCGGGCGTGGCAACCAGTTTATGGAATGCTTTGGCGGGTGAGAGTGTTGGAATCACATCCCATGCGTGGCGTCATATGATTTCACTAGTGATTCGTAACGTGATTAGGCATTGTCCGGAACCGCGGATCCCTAGTTTCATGAGTGAGTTTCTCCCGCAAATGCTGACCAAGGTGGACTCGGTGCTGTGTGAAAAGTGGCTCAAGGCTCCCATATTGGCGGCGGGAGTGCCAGACTACCAGTCCATGGGAGGAGTGGACTCTGAGACCAGCGATAGGCTGAGTGACGAGATGATGGAGGAGCATCTCTTGCGGCAGTTAACGGCGATTGTCGATCGACTGCTTATAGACTTGGTTGGTCAGTACGGGAACAAGAATGATGAGCGGCTGAATGTCACAACGCGAACAACTGTTTTGCAACGCAAGGAGATTTTGGCTCCGTTCCTGCAGCTTTGCAGCCATATTATGCTGTTCCGCGACACGCGGTGCTGCTACAATGCGTGTCTGGTTGTTCGGTATATTCTGCCCGACATTTTGACCAAAGACCGCGATGTGGACGACTTTTTGGTGAACCAGCTGTTTTGCACGTGTTTGGAAGTTCTTGGTGACTCGTATTTCCTCGATGCACACGGCGAGGCAGCCTACATTCTGACTCAGATCTACACCACCCTGCGGCCACTATCTTATGCTCCATTTGCCAAGCTCGCAGAGTTATTACCTGGGGTTCCTCAAAGCACACTAAACGAGTTCCAGGATAGACTTATGGCACTCAAGTCACTGCGTCAACGCAAGGCGGTGTTTCTCGAGTTTCTTTCGATGGTTAGGGCAATGGATTCGCTCGACAAGGGCGACCATGCGTCGCGGCAGGAACAACGCGAGCGTCTGGAAAAGAAGTCTGGATCCAAGTTGTTGGTTCGAAGAAACCAAGGAGGAGACATTATGGACGATGATAATTACGACTCTTCTGCGCTGAACACATTGTTTGGCGAGTCTTGATCCATTTGCTATTTATAATTGATTGCATCGAAGAGTAAGCCCTAGTAGTACTACGAGTAGTGTCTGCGGCGTTAGGGTAGGGTGGCGCCGGCGGATTTTCAACTCTAGCTCACACCACACTAGGAAAAGTAGTATCATGGAGGAGCTGAGTGATGTGCGTCTCTTTTTGAGACCTGTACCAATGGGAGTCCGTAACGAGGAGATCGAGGACATGTTTGGCAAGTTTGGACCGCTGGAGGAAGTGAAGCTGATGCGCGGCTATGGATTTGTGGAGTTTCGCAACGCTGACGACGCTCGGGCGGCGGTGGATGAGCTGAATGGATCAGAGTTCAGGGGCATGAAGTTTCTTGCTGAGTTTGCCCGACCCCGTCCTCCTCCCAGAGAGCGCGATCGCGACCGTGACCGAGATTTCGGCCGCGATAGAGACCGCGATCGTGGATACGGGGGCCGGGATAGCAGAGGCGGCCGAGACAGAGACGGCCGTGACAGAGACTATGGCCGTTCGCGATTCGACGACAGAGACAGAGATGGAGACAGAGACAGAGACAGAGATGCAGGTCCACGCAGCACCAGCAGCCGATGGGCTCACTGTGCCATGCTGACCAACCTCCCTATGGATTGCTCGTGGCAGGATCTCAAGGATTTTGCTCGCTTGGCTGATGTTCCCATCACGTTTGCCGATACTCTGCGCCGAGGAGAGGGAGCGGTTGCTTTCGATACTCGTGACGACTTGGATGATGCCATCAAGGCCCTGGACGGACGGGAATTCCGTGGATCTGTTGTCAATGTTCAGGTTACTGATGGTGAGGCGATTGCCGAGGAGAAGCGTCGTGCTCGTGCCTCCCGTGACAGACGTGGTCCTCCCAGAGATGGTGGCCGATACCGCGACAGAGATTACGACAGAGGAGACCGTCGGGGAGGAGACCGTGACTACGACAGAGGAGACCGCCGTGGAGGAGGACGTGACTACGACCGTCGTGACAGAGATGGAGACAGAGGACGTGGAGGTGACAGCGACTACAGACAGCCTCCTCCTCCTGCTAATGGAAACGCAGACGATCGCGAGCGATCCATGTCGCCTCCTGCTCGCCGATACTCGGACGACGACGCCATGGCCCAAGACTAGCTTTTTTAAACAATACTGAGAGGAAAGATATATATAAGTTTTATGCGGGAGGAGCAGCGGATTCAGCGGGAGCATTTGCCGACGCAGGAGCACGAGATTGGGATGGCGGCGATGAAGTGATGGCGCTGGCTGTGGCCAGCGCAAACGCAGCAAATCCTACGGCCACAGACACGTAGAAGGCCGTTTGGTAGCACCCGAGTCCCTGCGTACACATGTGCTGGTGGTGTTTTTCCGGGCTGTCATTGGGATCGACATGTGAGTCATAGACAGCGCCAAAGATCAGTTCCAGCACATATGCAACCAGGACTTGGGAGCATGCCACCCACCCCCAGGCTTTACTAAAATGTTTGAGACCAAAGGTATCGCTCACAATCGAGGGATACACGCCGTACACCTTGCCGTATGACAGTCCCACGGCGAGCGATACCACGTAGAGGTGAGACGGGTCACTTGTCCGCGAAGCTATATAGTGGCCGCCCATACTAACCAGACTTGCAACCACAAGCAGCCACTTGCGGGGAATGTTATAGTGGTGGTGGAATACATCGCTAAGGTTGCCCGAGATGATTCTGCCGCTAAAGTTGGCTAGCGAAATGACAGCCACCTGGAGCGCCTGGACCTTTTGGATGGCTCTCTCGTCCGGTTCGTCCACCATGAGCGCTTCCACCATATGGCCGCATGAATAAATGTACATTTGGCCAGCTCCGGTGATGAGTGCTAGCAGGCAAAACAGCTCCCAGAACGCTGGACGCCTGGACAGAATTGAAAAGTTGATGTCGTCGTCCTGCTCTATTACGTCAATCTCTGTGCTGCTGCTGCCCTGAGCCACTGCGGTATACTCGTCTGAATGTTCAAGATGGTAGCTAGTTTTGGGCACAAATACAAGACTTGTACTGACCAGCATAGTAGTGACAAAAGCCAGAGTCAGGAGGAAATCTCGAGTGTTTCCTGGAAACAAGCTTCCAGCCAGAGTCGAAAAGAAAAAGGCACTGAGTCCAAACGCCGACATGGGGACCGACGTGGCAGCACCTCGGTTTTGTGGAAACGTGACGGTAGCCAGTTTGATGGAACAGTTGAATACAATACAGTTGCCTAGACCAATGATTCCGTAGACCAAAATCAGCAGCAGCGCCCAGGGCCCAAAGTAGTGCGGGTTAGTGTAGAATAAATAGACCGTCGAGTACCCGAGAAAGATCAGCAGGCCACCCAAAATCATTAGCAGTCGCGGAGAGTGTTTGTCGACAAAGATACCAACAATGCCGCCAAAGCAGGCGAGACCTATCTGGCCAGAAATGCCCAGCATGGAGGACTTTGTGGCTGATAACGCTAATCGCTGGCTCAATTGTGTCGAATATGTCGAGTACACATACGTAGTTCCACATGCCAAGCTGGCAAGGAAGCAGGCGCCTAGTTTACCCACTGAAGATCGTTTCATTTCAATGTGCTCATGGTTGTTATCAGTAAAAGAGTTGGGTGCGGCGCTAGTTATGATGCGGAGTCCGCACTTAAGATTTCAAGCTGGCGAAGACAGGATTTATCATAGAGGTATATGATATGGCGTATTTTGTAGTTTTTATGAGACAGGTGACTCTGCAGAACTCTGCTAATCGACGCATTGGACCCGCTAGGACGGACCTCAGAACGTAAGAGCTCTAGCGAGATCACTTCTGTGGGATGACTTCTAGATGGAACACTTTTAGCGAGACCACTTTTAGCGAGATCACCTTTATCGAGATCTAACGGGAGAGCTCTCTAAAGGAGTATCGCTGCGACCGTTGACATGCAATTGCTCTGTTGAGTCTGATGATCGCTCAGCTCAGGGGGACCCTTGCCGCAATCGGACTCATTGCGGATGTAAATTTCATGACGCCGACATCTCCGGACCTACTTTTTCAGTCCAGACTGCAAGTATGCCTTGCCTGGTATGTGATGCAAGTCGCATGACCGTTCTCATACAATCTGTATATCACATGGTGGATCCTACCTTATGGGCTTAACAACATAATGAGAGGCGGCATGATAGGCAGTAGTATATCAAGATCCAAGGTAAAAATCTCAACGTGCTGCAACATGCGACGACGTCCATTGCATACAACGGGTGTACGTCATCTCTTTGCTCGCTTGAAATGGGCAGAACAGTGTAACAAGGATCTGATGGAGTGTATTCAGGATGGAGCAATAGCACTTGCAGCAAATAAGGACATGCTGAACAACGCGACACTTAACAAGGAGAGATTCACGAACCATATCAGAGAGCTGGAGCAATACCTAGATCAAGCTAACAAACACCTGGCGCAGGCCTGTCAAGATCTCATCCAGGCCAACCAGGACTTGGTATTTTCGAAAGAGGAAGCTGAAGTCCGTAAAGTCGAGATTTCCTGTCTTAGGCAGGCTGTAGGGGCGCTGGTGGATAAGCTTGACGTGCAGTTTGGAGTTGGCTCTAGCGAAATTGAGTCATTGAGAGACACGCTCGATGTGCTAGCCCATATGGACCCGGCCAGTCGCAGAGCTAGTGCAAAGGACCTGGCAAGAGTCATCAGGGAGCAGTTCATTAAAGAAATTTACGATCCCATTGATTTGCAGCGCAAGTCAAAGTCAAGGCGATCATGTCAACTTTAACTTGTGTGCACTTGACACAGTTTACTTTCAAATGACAATTGTGCAAAATGACCAGTTTCTCAGCCAACTGGCGGATCTCTTTGTCACCAGCAATGAGAAGGGCTCTGTTTACCTGAGCCAGAAAAGAAGTATGTCTATTTTTGATTGACATGTTTGCAACCGAACAGACATGCTAACAAGTGAATGGAGACACCAGCATGGACGACCCCAGCAAGGAGTACAAGATTCTGTTTCGAGCAACCGACGGCAAAAGCGACAAATCCAAACGCATAAAATTCTCAACTCACGTCGAGCCGGACGCTCTGCTACAATTCTGGCCGAAATACACCGATGTGGTCAAGACCGGTATGGTGGGACTCAAGAAGAAAGACAAGAAAAAGAAACAAAAGCAAAAGGCCGGCAAGGTGGCCAAATAACAGATAGACTAACATGTACAGGTGATTATGATTGAATGAATAAATAGCGAAAAGACTAGGCTAGCCTAGTCCAAGTCTTCGTCCTCCTCCTCCTCTTCCACAATGAGCGTACCGTTGGGCCAGATGCTCTTTTCTGTCTCGAGGCAGCCTCCGTCGCTCTTTAGTACTCGGCGAGGCATGGGAGACAGCAAATGGAACTTGTATGTGTGATTGTAGTCCGTGGGTGGACTAGCGGCGGCGGCGCTGAATTCAGAGGTTGATCGCAACACATCGTAGCACTCGACAAAAGCATACACGTCTTCCACAGTATCGTTGTGGTTGAACTTCTGTACCACTCTTTCTCCCGAAAGAAGCCGAATGCTGATGCGGGCGACCCGAATGGTTGAGTCCTGGGATGACGCCATTTCTAGCTTGGGCTTTAGCTGAGCCGCTCTCCACAGCTTCCAGTGAGCCTTTTTCTCAAGTTGCAGCTGCTCTAGACGCGCACGTTCCTGCTGGCGTTCGTGTTCTTGCTGTTGGCGGCGTTGCTCGGCCAGCCGGTTTCGCTCGCGCTCTCTGTCGGCCGCGAGACTTCTTTCGTACGCAGAGTCTTGTTCCTGCCGCAACTCTCGTTCTACTTGTCGCTCCTGCCTGTCGAGCGTGAGGGCCAGGAGCTTTGGTCGGTGGGACTCGATGCGCTCCTCGACTGCAGAAACAAACTCCTCGGCGTTCATGATCTGGGGTCCGCTTACCCTCAGAATGATCTCCATGACGACAGTATTGGACGTGGCAGACTTGGGGCTGGGGCCAATTACAGCACAGAATGGAAACCGCGTGGCTCCAAGCCCATAGGCTACCTGGTATGCCTCTGATTGCTGGACGTCGCCAGCCCAGAAGAGCAGATCGTCACGATGCAGCAGCCCGCTTTTGGGCTGGGTGTCCCCGGCAGCATCTCCATTGCTGCTGGAGGAGGTATTTGGGCTGCTGCTGGAGGTAGTGGAGTTCGTGCTTGAAGAAGAGACAATACCCGCACGGCTAAGTGACGACGTTTGGCCTGGCGTCATTCCACTCGACACCCCGGTTTCCGATACAATAGGCGGGCCGCCGGCGACGGCTGGGTCCAAAAGAACATTCTGGCAGAACTTTTGCGTGAGGTCGTGCTCCTTGCTTAACAAGACCACTACGAGGTACTTGAGGTCAGCACGAGCAAGGTCCAGAGCCTCGACGTACGAGCCCTCAAAGAACGGAATGGTATTTGCGCCATACCGTTCCTCAAACTCGCGCTCAAGCCGACATGCTGCGTTCTTACCGTGATTTCCACTTCCCTCGCTACTGTCTCCACTGTATACGGCTCCACGGTTGGCAGGATAGTACCCAGTAAGTCTGGGCAGAAATGGAAAGATCCACGACAAAAAGTACATGATTGTGTTGAACATCTTAACTCCAAGGTTCAGTGGCGCCAGTAGAACTGTCTGCATGATCGAATTGCCTGTGGGTGCATACAAAGGAAGATTGCTGTTGATACGGGGGGCCTGGTCCCTTGGAGACTCGTATCCCTGTTCTACCACCTCGTGGTATTCTCCGGTCAAATCATCAAACACAATTCGTCCACCTCTCAACCTAGACGATGAGGCGTATAAACTAGACGCTCCTGCTCCTGTTCCTGTCCCTGCTGCTGCTGCTGCAACAGCAGCAGCCGTAGCGCCCTGGGGAGTGGTTCCATCAAAATGGTGCTGTACAGCCGCTGCCACATCCCAGTTACATTGCTGTAGCATCTCGGCAGATGCTTCCTCGCCGGCATTGGTGATGTCTCGGTACTGTGCGACAATCTCGCGCTGATCCGGAGTCAGGCTCATATTGTACAGGTGATGTCTACTTGGCACTGACTGGCTCTGGGTAAGGACAATTCGGGCAACCGCTCGATTCATCACCCTCCATTTTTACTAGTGCCACCTTCGTAACCTTAACGTAAACCCTATTACTAGGCTTTATTATGTAAGCTCTATTCCATAGGCAATGAGGAAGGTTGACGAACAGCAGCGTGATGATGGCCTGTGGTGAACATGGTAGTGGTATGATAAATAAAAAAGTCGGAAACAGTCGATGGGAAAGAACCATTAGCGAAGATGTGCGCGAGAAACTCCCACTGGAGGTGCTTTAAAGAGAGTCAATGTAGCGTATAAGTTCGAGTATGTCATCGTCAGAGTTAAGGTCTAATTCGCGACCAATTTGCTCGGGAGGCTGAGCACGACCGTTGTCTCTATACATAAGACCGTACTCATTAAAATGCCATGAGTACACCCGGTACCACGCATATCACGAGTAAGTTGAGATAGAGACTTTCTTGCGTCTTCGTCCGTGACTTTGCATTGAACGAGAACTACTCTGCCATCATCGCCAGTCGGTTCAAGAAGCTGGACTGAAACAGCGCGCGACGAGCCCTTTGCTCTTGTCGTTCCTCTGGGCAGCAGCGGTCGAGCCTCGCATATGACAAGAACCTTCAGAGTTATAGCCTTCTTTGTATGCTCTACAATTTCTGCTGCAAAGCCACCTGCGGATGGTTACTGCGGAGGCGTCTTGCTGCCCATTGATACTTCCTAATATTTTTCATGTTGATTTGAGGCATGACGATTTAACTGTGAGGATAACCGTTGCGGTGGGTGATCTTTTATGGTGTTGGATGCTGCGTCATTCAGATATACTGTAGTTAGCTGCAGCGATGGCGATATCGTTGGTGGCAAGCAGATGAACTTGGGTGCATGCAAAATTGCTGTAATAACCGCTATAAACTTAGTAATCGGGTCAATTTTAAGGTTACAGGGGTGTCACTAGACAAATGGGGGGTGAATCTAGTGGTTGCTGACTCAGCCGTCGCCATCGTGATACAATGAAATACCCCACGCGCGCTAAGTGTTGCCACTAGCTTACCACTGATTCCATATCATGTCTACAAGTGCTCGCCGCCGATTGATGCGTGACTTTAAGCGACTGGAGCTGGATGCTCCTGCAGGAGTGTCGGCGTCCCCAACTCCAGACAGCGTCATGACTTGGAACGCCGTCATTATTGGCCCCACCGATACACCATTTGAGGATGGCACGTTCCGCCTCGTGCTCCAGTTCACCGAAGAGTACCCCAATAAACCACCCACTGTGCGATTCATCTCGGAGATGTTCCACCCCAACGTGTACAACTCGGGAGAATTGTGTCTGGACATTCTACAAAGCCGGTGGAGCCCTACATATGATGTGGCGGCGATTCTAACGTCGATTCAGTCACTACTCAATGATCCCAATATCAACAGTCCGGCAAACGTCGAGGCCGCCAATTTGTACAAGGATCATCGCTCGCAGTACATCAAGCGAGTACAGGCAACTGTTGAAAAAAGCTGGATGGACGACGAGTAGCCAACCATCCGCCAAACAAAAAACCCAGCATCATTTATGTATAGATATTTATTGCATTCTTCTAGCTAGTATTAATGTTTTTTAAAGACGCTGACCTATTGGGGTGCAGGAGCGGGCGCTCCGGACCGCAGACTCGCGTTACTCGGGGCACGGCTCGCGTGCTTGCTCGAAGCACTAGACGGTCCAGAACGGGCGCCAGTAAGAGACGACGCAGTGCTGCCTGCACCGGTGGTCACGGACTCCACGTCGGTGTACCCTTCTCCGGCAGACTTGGGCCCGAGTCCCTCGGGCCCAATGTACTTTTCGTCTCTCCAGGGACCATCGTCCGAGAGTTCGACACCAGCGGTGGTTCCAACCGAAGTGCCTCCAAACTTCTCCGGAAGGTTCTCTGCGGGAATCTGCTTGAGCAGCTCGTCCTGATACTTGGAGCCCAAAATGTGGATCTTTTCGACGGTAACCGGGTCGAGGAACTTCCTGATTCCTTTAAAGACCGCAGCAAATCCAAACGGCGCATTGATGCAGTAGAACTTGCCCATGCGCTCCGGGTAGTAGTTTTGGCCAATATTGGACGCCTCGCGCACGTAGCCGTACACGTTGTACGCCGTCGAAATCGAGATGCCCTTGAGGTCCAGAATCGTGCACGACGTCTCGATAAGGTGGCCCTTCACACGCGAGCATGCAGGTAGGCGGTACGTGGTGAACGCCTCGTACTCCCATACCAGATTCTTGAGCATGCGCTCCTGCGTTGTGATCTGGTACATAGTGTTGATGTCAATGGCGCCCAGCTCCTCAATGTAAACCGGTCGTCCATCCTTGTCGGTCTTGTGGTAATACTGCGGGTATAGTTTGGCGACCTTGGCCTTCTCAGTGTAGTGGAAGTCCTCGAGGATGGTGTTGGTGCCAAACTCTTGTCTCCACTTCTCGCACGCAATGAACATGGCCTTGGCCTTCTCAATGTCAAACTTGCGGGCTCTCAGGAATCTGAGCAGCGTCGCGTCGTCCAGTCGTTCGGAGTACCCCTCCGCCTCAAGCTGGAGTCGCAGAATCGCCAGGGCTCCCTCCTGCATTGGATCAAGATGTCCTGGATGGCCCTTGCCAGCCTCGGCCGGCGCTATCTGGGGATAGCTGGCGAGGAACTCCTGGTTAGTATTAATTTCGCGCATTCGGCGTTGATCCGCCGATAGTTGATCCAATTATCAGACTTACTTGTTCGGATACCTTTTGTTCACTCATGGTGGGCGTCGAGGGGTTCAGGAGCATCAACCTAAAGCCACCACCACCATTGTTGTGAGGCAGCGTGGGGCTCACACACCAAAAAAGAATGGCTGGTGCCGCTCGACGCATAGGGCACACAAAGACCATTGCTCTTGTGCAGGTAGCAAGCAATCTACTACTAAAAAAAGAGTCGACATTAAGACCAATAGATCAAAACATAATAATAAATTATCAATCGCACGCGGCCTTGGCCTCCTGCCAAGCCTCAAGGTTTTTGGCCGCCCACTCAACGTGGCACTCAAGATAAGCCACCATCATGCGTCGGAGATCGTCCTGCCTAGCCGCGTGGAACCGTGCCAAGTCGGCCTTGACCAATTCGTTCACGTCTTTAATGTCGTGATCGGCCACAATGAGTGCGTCTTCCAACTGATGGATCTGCTGTTTTGTTTTGCCAATGCTGCTTCGTCGTGTAGCCTCGGGATCCACGTCCATAAGCCCATGAATGGCATTGTTGAGTGAGCTGATTCCGGGAATTCGGAACAGTCGTGACTCTCCTGATGAGCTGGATCGTGGACGGGGGGGACCGTTGTTGTTGTTGTTGTTGTGGTTACTGCTGTCGCTGATATGATCATTGTTATCGTCGTCGTTACTCGTCCTAGGTATAGTCATTGACTGGGATTGGGAATGACCATTACCTAGAATCGTGTTTATCCGCTGTGCTTCTTGCTCGCTCTGCTCTAAACCCGCCAAAAGCTCTTTCTTCTGCTGTAATTGGTCCCGGGTGAGTTCCCTTTGCAGGGCTTTCAATCTTCTGTACTTTAGCACTGCACGAAGAGCGTCGACAAACTGCGCACACTCGCCCAATGGCTCTCCAAACGTCTGTGATAACGACGCCACCATCGCTTCTGTAGTAATGTACATGTTGTCTGCGGCCTGCCCCACCTTTTCAATTACGGTGGCCACTGATCCCTGCTCCTCGAGACTGAAAGCATTGAGTCGAGCGCCAAGCTCAGACATGTATGACGCCAGCTCGCTGTACCTCTTCATGATCCGGCGGTTTGTTTTCTCTAGGCCGCTGGATACGACTGCTTCGTACTGTTTAGCTTTGTCCTCTTCGGTGCTAAAATCATTGTCGTCGTCATTGTGCGTGGCGGTGCTGAGCTTGGCCGATGACGACGGGATCGGAAGATACGAGTGAGCGGCAGTGGCCTGCGATGGGTTGACGGGTGGTGCCTGTAGGATATTGCGAGGAATTGTCGAAACCGGTGGGCTCGCACACACCTCGCTCCACGAACTGTTGGGGTCCAGAAACCGCTGAAACACCTGCGACGTGCGGATCTGGGGGATCGCCAAGCACCTGTTGAGAAACACCGCCAGCATACGCTGGCGGTGTTCAATGACGTGAACGTCTTCTTTGGCCTTGGTTGGAGCAATCGCATACTCCGCCACCGTCTGCTTCTCAGGAATCGGCGGGGCTATGGTTGTAGGAAACAGCCTTGTGAGGGTGGTGCGCAGACTCTCAAACTCGCTGTACCGCCGTCGTACCACAATCTCGCCTATTCGGATCGCATACACAATAAATCCGCGGGTACTTCCCTCGTGTGATTTGCCTGCTTCAACAATGGACACCAGCACCTGTGGCTGTTGGTCGAGGATCTGGTCGATGCGGGATGTGTAGGCCCTGTTGGGCTGTGGAATTGGCGGATGTTCGGTTTCTGTTGGACTCAATTGGGCATTTTGAGGAGACACAACGTCGAATCCGTCGTCTCCATCAGCAAATGGATTGTTGTCTTCAAAGTCGGCCATGATTCATGTTACTGTTGCCAAAAACACTACTAAGTTAGGTTGCCACTAAATGACTTCACATTGCCGACGTCTATCAAGAAAAAGTATTTCGAATAATGGAATCAACTGTCTACCAATTTTATTGGTGAGTTATGTGCCACTGTGGCTAGCTATTCTGTAAACTTCCTGTGGCTAGCTACTCCATGAGCCTCCTGTTACTCCCTATGGTTCAGTAGCAAAACGGCAGCTACTCCGTAAGCTTCCAGTGGCTTAGCCACTCCATGAACAGTGATATATAAGGACTCACTAACAAACAATAGTCGAACATTGTCTAATGCATCTATATTATTGTCCAACACCACATATGAAACTATGAAACTCGTGGGTGAGGCTACCCCTAGGGTATATGTATGCGCATCATCCCCACGTTTGACTACTGACACGTTAACAGAAGTGTTCGGCCAAACAACACCATAGAATGTACAGCAGGTGGATCCTCGGGTCGCTGGCTGCCATTGGCAATATTGCGGGCGCGCACGCAGCCACCGCACAATTAGATACCCGGCTGTCATTGCCCAATCCGCTGAATGGACTTCCAACCGAGTGGTCCCAATTGGGCAATCCCATTTTCGGCACCCAAGACGTGCAGTTGACCACGTTGGACGGAAAACTTCGGCAATCGGCACTCTGGACCCGCAATCCCAACTCGCACGACGAATGGGAGCTCGAGGTCGAGGTTGTAGTCACGGGGGAGCAGAATATTCCGGCTGGACAGATGCCGCCAGGAGGTTTGGCATTGTGGTACACTAGCAAGCCGTTGGGACTCACACCACTGGGACAGGGTGTTCATGGTTCCCAGGACCCCTGGGACGGATTGAGTCTGATGCTGGACTCAATTGGATGGGATAACCAAGCCAACACTAGGCCAGCAGAGGAGAATGGCGCGCTGCGAGCCCAGCTCAACGATGGAACCCAAAAGTTCAACCCGGCAACATCCTACGCAGACGCATTCACCATGTGCCGTGTAAGCTACCGTAACGCCAAGGGAGCCACGAGCCTCAAGTTGGTCAACACCAAGAACGCACTGAGCCTGGATATTAATGGACAAAAGTGCTTCACCACGTCGCACGTTCAACTGCCTCCCAATTACTACTTTGGTGTGAGCGCCGACATGCCCGACGCTGTTTCTGTTACCAAGTGGAAGCTCACTGGTCTGACCACCAACCCGACTCAGGATCAAAACAAACCGGTTCAGAGAAATGATGCCCCAGCAGCAATCAGTAGACAGGTAGAGGAGCTGCAAAAAGAGCTGGTCAAGAGCCTCGAAAAAGTCCAAAGTCTCGAAGTGACCAATGCCGCGCACAAGACACAGATCTCCGGGCTCCAGGGCCGCGTGGACCGTCTGGAGACCATGCTGCACCAGCTCATTGAAAGCATGCAGACCAAGGACAGAGACCCGACGCGGTTCGAGAAAGAGCTACAAACGCTACATTCGAAGCTCGAAAACATCGATAAGACCGTGTCTGAGTACACCAGCGAGAAGATGAATCACCTCGCACAGGCAGTCAAGAAGGGCGGCGTCAGCTTGTGGGTCATCATTTTGGTGGTGATTGTCATGCAGGGTCTCCTAATGGCGGCATACAACTTTTACAAGAGACGCCGCTCGTACCATCGCAAGATTCTCTAAGTACACGAAGGACACACGACACTACGGACACGTAACGAATAAATAAATGTTAGCATGTTAGTACTTGTTCCATGGTGCCGGCTGGCCGCGCCATTGTTGTGGGTTTGCCGCCATTTGCTGCTGACGCTTTTGTTGTTGTTGTTGTTGTTGCAGCTGCTGTTGTTGTTGCCTCTGTATTTGAATTTGCTGCTGGTGTAGCTGCTGCTGCGTGAGTGCTCCGGCTGCTCCCATTGGCATGGTCATGCCGGGAATTGGCTGAAACTGGCCCATACCTGGTTGGTGGGGCGACGGCGATCCCTGTCCCACACCCATGGGCATACCTCCTCCTCCTCCCATATAGCCAGCAGGGTACACGCCAGGCGCGATACCGGGAGGCATGTTTCCAGGCATAGTTTGTTGCATACGGGCGGCGCCTGGATGCTGTTGTTGTTGCTGCTGCAGATGATGGGGCAGGCCCTGTAGTTGGTGAGGTGCGTGTCCCAGGATTTGACCCGCCAGTTGGTGACCCGGGATTTGCTGTCCTTGGAGTTGAGCCAGATGCGCCTGCTGCTGCTGTTGCTGCTGCTGTGCTGGGTGTTGATGTAATCCAAGAACCTGCCCTTGCATCTGATGCTGGGCCTGCTGGAGCATGGCCACTTGCTGCGTTCGCCGGCGTTTTTCAGCCAAATGGTTGAGCAGCACAGGTGGTTCGGGCATGGGAATCGATGGCATGCGTACTTCTTCGAGTCCACCAGGCCTAGGCTCTGTTAGAAGCAGCACAGGAAACGCAGTGGCTCCGTTTATTTCAATCTGTGCTTCCTGCTGTTTGCTGAGAGCGTCTTTGTTTTTCTCTGTTTTTGTTGGCCAGTACTCTCCCCATCGCTGGTTACGTAGTCGCCTCTGCTTGTTGAGGTAAGTATTAAACTCTGCGGCCGAGTCTTGCACTTCTGATGGGAGCCCATTTACGTCTGGGGTGGTGCCGTACTCGCTGCCGGCGCTGGGTAAAGCATCTATTTTTTGTCCCCCTGCCTTTGAGTCTGTCGTGCTGCTAGTCGTCGCGTCATTAGAATTGGTGTCGCCATCTAGCTGAGGCGTGCCAGTTGCAGCAAGGGGTATACTGGCTGTTGGACCATGACCATGACCATGACCATGGCCGTGGCCGTGTCCATGTCCATGTCCGTGATGATGGTGATGGATGGGATTCGCCGACTGGAAATCAATCGGGCCAGCAATGTCTGCACCAGGGATAAACATGGCTGCGTTGGGGCCCACGCTAAAGGTGATGGCCGCCTCGGCCGCCTGGACCGCTCGTTCGTGCTCGAGGGCCAGCTGAATGTTCCCCTGATTCGCTGCAGCCATTGTCTGGAGTGCTGCAGGCATGCGGTTCTGTGGATGCATCGCGGGCCCTGGCCCGTTGACTCGTTGCATGCTATGTGTAGTAGTGAATGGTAAGGTTGCCTCACTCGCATTTGGCATTTACCATCACGGTTGAGTGAGTACTGTCTGTCTACAGTCTGAGGTACTAGCTGTTCAAGGAAGGTAAATCTATGCATTCATAATAAACACTGCTATTCGATTGAATACGGTTGAATATGTCCATTCGACGATCTTTCATCTCGCATCACTATACCATATCGGGAATCTAGCTCAGCCGCATCGCTTCATTGTTTTGTAGTCAATATATGCATTGCACTTTTTGGTCATACACCAAAGAAAAAATGTCCATTCTTGTGGACGTTTCTATCTGAACTGATTATCTTCGATAATATCATAATCTCTCTAAGCCTAAATACAGACTACAATCTCACTCATAAAACGTTTGTGACTACTGTTCGACACAGCCGTACCAGCTGACTCAGACACTATAAAAACTCGCCTCAACCTTTTTTCTTCCTCACTGATACCACGGCTCCTATTCACTGCACCGTCCTATTCATGGATGACTGGAGGGGAAAGGGAGTCCAGATCATGGCCATTGGCCACCAGAAGCTTACCTCATTCGAGCTGCTCTCATCATGGGCCTGCTTGAACACTAGCGTTTGGCACATTGCTTTTCTCGCTGCTTAAACCTTGTACAAATAAACTCGTGCCTGTCGTTAGTTTTGGTGCTTCTTGTTGTTGTCGCCGTCAATGAATCCCTATGACTACTACTCGTACTATCTTCCGGAGTACCCAAATTCGTCATCGTCGGCCACTACTGGGACTGATTCCCGACAGCAGACAAACGAATCTCAAGCTTCATGTCGGCCACGGGGTCACAAAGTGGCCAGATCCGAGCATAGTATTGATGTATCCCAAGGTGTTTCTCAGGAAGCCCTAATGCCGCTGGCAATGGCTGTAGCGTCCACTTCGACGCAACCTCCTGCTCCTTCTCACTCCAATATGCGACTGCCGTCCAACTGGCAGGACGCAATTTATAGTGACCAAGATGTGGCATCGTCTTTTCCTCAGTGGTATACGTCTGCATCTACCTCTACCCATGCTGGTCATCCACATACTGGCCATCCCCAGACTAGATACTCTCAGACAGCGTCAAACACAAAAACGCGGTCTCGGTCTATTCCTCTACCACACCCTCAGGCCCTTACAAGCCCCCTCCACTCTCAGTCGGTTTCTCAAGAGCAGTCTCCTGCCCGCATCCCTCGGTCAAAGTCCAGTACAGATCCCAATGTAAGCCCCCATCGCCGGCTACAGCCCGCGTTCATCACCCCAGACAGCTGGGACAGTGAGGATCTCGAGGCACTAATGGTGCTGCTGGACAAGGGAGAAAAGGCAAAATGGAAGTATATTTCCGGCGAGCTGTACCAGATCCAGGGCAAGCGCCTCACAATCTCGGCATGCCAGGACAAGTTCCGTGAGATGTTTGGAGTTGCCGAGTTTGCGTCTATCTTGGGCTCGTCCTTGCCATATGTAGCGTATCCCAACGGCTGGGAGTGTCTGCCCGACACTTTGCAAAGCCGTGGCCGTGACCGTGCCCATGATTGCGACCGACCGTCAGTATCTTGACAGGCAACGACAGACATAGTAGTACATGCATATATTCTAGAATACATTTATTTTTTGCGCTGCTCGACAATGTATGTCACAAGCTTGCCGTGAGTGACAGCAGACTCGAGGTTCTGCAACACAAGCTCCTCCATGTGTCCACGCGACTCTCTCGTGTGCGTGCCCACATGCGGGAGCAGGATGGTGTTTTTGCACTTGAGAAGCTTGGCGTTGATTTTGGGTTCGTCCTCAAATACGTCCAGCCCCGCTGCTGCAATGTGACCCGACTCAAGCAGGTCGGCAAGCGCCTCTTCCTCTACCACAGCCCCGCGGGCAGTGTTGACGATACACACGCCCTTTTTGCACTTTTGGAGAGCCGCGCGGTCCAAAAGGTGGTGCGTGTGTTTGTTGAGAGGCACACAGATATTCAGCACATCACTCTGCGCCAGCAGCTCATCAAACGTAACGTACTGGGCTCCGTTCTCCTCGGTTTCAGGCAGCCGCGTTCTATTGTGGTAGATGACCTTGGAGAAGTCGAACACCTTGCTTTTATCGCGGATAGCCTTGCCGATGCCGCCCATGCCCAGGATTCCAAGAACCTTGTTCTCCGGGTCGTGACCAAGCGGGGTCACCTTGCACCAGTTGCCCTCTCGGAGGTCTCTCTCGAGCCGGCCAAAATTGCGGAGACACCCCAGGGTAAGATAAATAGCAGTGTCTGCAGTTGCCGGAGCAATCACGTCGGGGGTGTGCGACATTTGCAGTCCTTTCTTGGTCACGTACTCCGAGTCCACAATATCGTAGCCGGCTCCGTTATGGCACACAAACTTGACACCGGGCGGAAAAGCATCGATAACTTCTTTGTCGATGCCGCCGCCGTTGAAAGCACCAAAAAACGTGGTGGCCACCGCAACAATGTTCTTAAACTCCGACCCGAGCTTCTCTTTGAGGTCTGCTTTGGACTCGGGCATGTAACAGTGAATCTTGGCCACCTTCTCCAGTGACTCCCTAGCCACCTGGGCCTCAGGGGTGACTTCGTCCGTCAAATACAGTACTTCGGGCAGGTCAGTTGTCATGATGGGCTCGCAAACTGACCCCAAGAGAGTTCCAGAAGGTCCCTTTTGTAGTAGTCGGCGTGACGCATCCCACGCCCCCCACGTCGTCCCCCACCTGTCCCTGCAGAGAGATTACAGAGACTTGGTCGTTTACTACTTGTACAGATAATGCACTCTATTAATAGTTAAAATGGCGCCTTGAGCGGGTCGATCACCGCACCTTGCTTGACAATCGCCCGGGGCTTTGTTCCCCGCTGGAACGTATTGCGCGACGTCCACTCGGGCCCAATAGGCATCCGCATGCTCTTCTCATACTGATCCTTGTCCTCATAAGGAAACACCACCGACGGAGCCATGTACTTGCTGTTCTTTTGGGTCGCCTCCTCGCTGATGATAACGTTCTTCAACTTGGCGTCCTGCCGGTTCTTGGCAGCCACCCCAGCGACCCGCCTCACAATGCGTTTCTTGGGTTTGCTGGCACCCTGACCTCCCCACGAGCCCCATCCTGGCAGTGTAATATCCTCCTCCTGATCGCCTTCTTCGGCTATCTTTTGCTTCTTCTCAATCTCAAAGTCTGCCGCCACATCGTCTCCAGCAAATGCCCGCTCCACCAGCTCCTGCTGAGTGAACTCAACCGCCTTGCGTTTCCGAGACTTGTTGCTGGCTCCGTCAGTGCTGATGCTAATCACATTGTCCATGTCGATCTTGGCGTCCATTTGAGCCTTCTTGCTCAAAGCCTTGCCTCGAGCTTTTTCTACTCTACTCGAGCCACTGCTGCCAATCTTCTGTGACTTTTGGTGGGTATCGTCAGATGCGAGATTCAACCATGGGTTGACATCATCAGACTGATCGTCGCCAGTAGCTTCTTCTTCCTCGTTGTTGTCTTGTTCATCCTCCTGCTCCAAAACAATAGTCTCATCTTGTCCTACCGGTAGGTTCTTAGTGGGAGCCCTCTTTAGTGCCCGAGCCATGCCAGACTGTTTCTCCTCATTGTACTCATCATATGCAGCACGAAGCTCCTCATCAACAGCCTGCTTTGCCTCCAGACTCTGGGGACGGAACGATTTGCGTCCACGGTTGACTGTGGTCCAGTCTTCGTCGTCGTCGTCGTCGTCAATGTGGGCACCACTCTCATTATTGTCATTGGCCAGCTCCTCAAACCCAGTCTCGTCTCTGGCTGTCTGGAGCTCAGCAAGATCCCTTTCGTTCTGCTTGCGTAGCTTGTCCTCGGCTTCCACCATGAACTTCATATTCATGAGACCCTTACCAAGCTTGGCTCGGTCAATGTCGTTATTGTTGTTGTTAGTAGCAGCAAGCTCGTCCAGATCATATTCGCCGACGTCGGATCCAGAGTCGTGATTGTCCTCAGTGTCCAAAATTTTGGACCGCAGCTTCTCGCCTCTCCGGAGCATCTCCTCCATCTCGGCACGGGTTTCCGCGTCCTTGGTGAACCCCTGCGTCACCATACGTTTGGCCCATTTGGATGTGTTTTTGTGCTTGAGAGACATTCGTTCACGAGCACGCTCAGCGTCATGCTCTTCCTTGTCTACACCCCCACCGCCCTCTCCGTCAGAGTCGGCGCCTTGTACGAGCTCTCGCTCCTTCTCGCGCTCTTTTCTGTGAACTTTGCGGTAAGACTTGGATTTGATCTTCTTGATCCGCTTGGACCTCTGGTCTTCGCGGAACATGAGCTCACGCATCATCCGTAGCTCTGCCCTGCGCTTGCGCAGTTCCTCCATGCTCAGTTTACTAGGAGCCAAATCCTCAAACATTTTGACTGCGTTCTCATCAGTCATGCTGCTCTGCTTCAAAATACTGTTGATTCGTTGTTCCAGATCAGTCTGTGCGTCTTTCTCAATCTCTTGTTGCGGCATCACGGGCTTGAGTTCTCGAGACGCTCCGCTTCCAGCAAACTCCAAGTGGTCTGCATCTCGATTCCTGTTCACTGTACTCTGCCATCGACTGATTTCCTTTCGTGCCAAGTCGAATGCTGCCTCTCGGTCGTGTCGTTGCTGAACAGACTTGGACCCAGGAATGGGCAGGGCTTTGGGAGCATCGTACTGTCCACGGGAATCTCTGAAGAGATTTTTGTCAAGATCACCATCGCCAGCCAAATCTTCTAGAGTGACCTTGGATGAGACAGGGAGGGCAAATTCGTTTTCTGCCGCACCAGCTAGCTCAAGCCTTCTATGAACACGCTCATGCTTGGAAGTATCAGACGAAGCCATGCCTTGGACCAGGTTGCGTAGTTTAGTCATTTCCTCCTCGTTGAGTTCATCTGGATCAACGTCAGATCCTAGCTCCAGCTCGTCTTCCTCTTCCTCTTCGTCGTCGTCGTCGTCGTCGTCGTTACTGTCGCTTACATCGCTGGCGGATTCTGCACTCGATTGATTCTCGGTGCCAGCACGGCTTTGAGGCTCCTCATCGTCCATATCCCATGCTTCAGCCATAGATACAAACATAGATTCGTCCACACTAGCAGTGTCGTCGTCGTCGTCGTCGTCCTCACTCTCCGCCTCAGCATGATGTTTCCTCCTTTTACTGTCAAACAGCTGCACATCCTCGTCTGAGCTGGCCATGGCTTCGTCATCATCTAGCTCCTCGTCGTCTGAACTATTTACATGGCCAATATTGTACGGCAGCTTTTCGGTTTCTCCAGCACCTTCTTCCTGCTCACTATTGTTTCCCTCATGATCAGAGAGATCAATCTCGTTTTGTCGTCGCATCCCTTTGATGTATTCTCCGCGAGTTTCCTTCTCGGCTAGGTCAAACGCATTTTGAGCACGGTCGCGGTGGCTTGAAGCCCCACCTACGGCTCGTTTCTTGAACCGTCCATGCGCTTTACCCATGGTGAATATATTTTTGAAAAAGTTCAGGGTCCACAGAGATACACATACGTGCGGCAAACCCATCACCTCTCGTGTATCTCATCTCGACATGGGCAAATACTACTGCCATTTCTGCGGAAGTAAGAATTTGCATTACGACATCATTGAAATGGGATAACATACTAACCAGCGTTTATAACACACGATTCATACAGCGTCCGTAGGGATCATTTCAAAGGAAGAAATCACCTGCGCCATGTTCAAGATTACTACTCCATGGTCCTACAGGAGTTACGACAAGAAGACGAGCAACATCCAAAAAGCACGTCACTCTACAAACTTTTAAAGAGTAACCTCGATCAGTCTGGAGAGTTGGACCAGCTCTACGCCAACGCTCCAGGGCGTCGTACCCAGCCAGACACTGCTACTGGCGCAACCGTAAAGATGCCAGTCCCCAAAATTTCAGAGCTATGAACTATTCTCACTAACAGCGCAATTTTACAATCATTAGTCATTACTACTTTGCTACTCGTCATCGCGGACCAAGGCGGCAATCATCGAGTATAGGTAGAAGAAGAACAGGAGCAGATGGAATCCCAGCTTGATGAAACACTCCTTCTTGTGTTTGTTGAGGGTGCGGAAGATCTCGGTGGCATCCAACAGGTACGAATTGGTGTACACCTTGCGCGCATTGTACAGAAACAGCGGTAGGTTGAGGAGGAAGGTGGTCCAGTAGCCATTGATTAGAAACAACAAGGTCAAGACCGCCTGGACGGCAGCTTCTGGCAAAATGTAATTGTTGAGTTTGTTGCACAGATCGATGGGGTTGATGTAATCGACCTCTGGTTAGTTGGATCGGGACGGATGATGGCGTCAAAAAGACATACCTAAATCGCTATACATGATGGTGAAGAACACCTGCAGAAATAGATTGACGGCGTTGATGAGAACCGCCAATAAATACAGCCTTGTTAGAGTGTTTGACGGGCAAATCAAAAAGCACCACTCCAAACTTACCATGCTTCCCCTGTCATTTATTTGCGTGTGCTGTTGTTTTGTCCACTACTAAACAGTGTGGCGCGTCACCAGTATTAACCTTGTGCCATGACATGTTTGATTCATGGCTGTCACTAGGCGTTGGTTTTGGGTTATTTGCCATTGCATTAGAGATCTATAATGACAATGTAGATCGCCAGGATCTGTTGATTCGGACCATCAAGCGGCTAACAAAAGTGCAGGACCAGCGCACAGGGGACCGTCATCATCATCGTCATCATCGTCATACCCATACTTACAATACCCATTCTAACGAGAACATCAGCGATCATTACCCCAATCTCAAAGAGGATATTTTTGAACACAATTACAGACATGGGGCAACAGAAGATCTAGATGCCAACTACGACTACTCTTTGGAGGACCTGCTTTCAGAAAAAGACCAGACTAGTGCTCTGGGCGAGAAAGCTCAGGACTTCATCCAGTCCCTTCCTGAGAATGCACAAGACAACGACAAAATGTTGGCAGAACTGTGCGAGACAACCCAGGTCTCGTATAACCCTGCGCACTGGGACCAGCTAGCAAATGTAGAGGAGCAAAACATGCTCAACCTACTGTACCTGATGGCAGAGGACCAAAGCAGGAGAACAAGCCATTGTCATCGCGGTGTCGCGTGTAATGTGTGTGGAGTCTCGCCCATTCGAGGGATTCGATTCAAATGCGCCGAATGCATTGATGTGGATCTTTGTCAGTACTGCGAGGCAACGGCCGCCAAAATGGCAGCTAGAAAAGCACCCATGGATGACGACATGATCAAGTCTCCTGACCTCCACTCACCATCTCACATTCTTATAAAAATCCGGACTCCAATTCCCGTCACGATCTCGCCGCGGTACACCATTGCGAGCTGGAGACCGCCAAGTGCGATTGCTAGGAGCTGGAATGACTCGGATCTCACGCTTTGGTGTCTGAGCAGTTCTGAGGAATATTACTTGGCTGTGGAATACGAGACCACTGTGCACGATGTACGGGCGAAGCACGCAAAGTTCCGGTGCATTGCCGACATTGTACACAAGACCAACGTCAGCGACTCTATTCTCAAGATGGGAGTGTCGCTCAAGGCGTTCCGACTCATGTTTTTCTCGTCGTGTCCCGAAAGTCTTGTGGCAAAGAGGGTCGCGCGCGTGTTTGATCGCAACAACGACGGTATCATCACGCTTGAAGACTTTTTGTTTTTGGAGAAAATCCGCACAACCATGATCGACACCAACATTGCTCTGCACATTGCTCTGGTGGCGTTTGAGCTGGACGAGAACGGGTACGTCCAATTCAAGTACGTTCTAGAGGTGATCAAGTCTTTGGTATATGAGACGCGGTTGTCGCCGCTCAGCAATTCACAGTATGGTCTGACCAAGGCGGCCATGCTGGAGGTTGTGACTAGCTCACGCCCTCTACCCGCGGTGTTCAGTCACGCTCCTCTCCCGCCAGTGAAGAATGGCAGCAGCAGTAAGGGACTGGTAAAATATGACAAATATCTGGAAGCCCCAGATCTTGTGGATTCGGTGAAAGAAGATACAGCGGCCGGCCGCCACCATGTCCAGGATGTCATAATGGACGGGTTCAAGATTGCGCTGAAGAAGGCTTGGTCCGGCTGGCCGCCGGTTATTTCTAACGAACTAGGAGAGTTGCCTCAGGACGCCGATCATGACCGCTCAGCGCTTTGTTTGTGGTTCTTCGAGTACCATCTGTAGCATAGTCTATAATTATTTATAGTGAACACCACCACAGGGTCCAAACCTAAAACGACCATGCCCGAGGCGCACGGGC
This sequence comes from Trichomonascaceae sp. Y4102, assembly GCA_023628915.1. Classification (NCBI taxonomy): domain Eukaryota; kingdom Fungi; phylum Ascomycota; class Dipodascomycetes; order Dipodascales; family Trichomonascaceae; species Trichomonascaceae sp. Y4102. Next base: position 375,391 of record JAMAJT010000016.1, on the reverse strand, counting down.
TGTCGGAAGCGCAGAATGAGCGGTTGCGCGAGTACATTGAACAAGAACTACTAAAAATCAATCGCAGGTATATGCAGAGAATCAATCCTGACTCGAAACCCCAAGATAGGTATCAATCGCTTCCGGACCTGCTGACTGATCTCAACAAGCTGCTGGATCTTATATGGTACTCAGTATCGAAAGAAGATGTGTATTCGAATACGTTCCAAGTTCCATACCTACTAAGAGCGGCAGACAGCCTCAATGACTACGTTATGGGATTTCATGACCAGCCGGCGCCAGGGCCCACTCTGGAAACCCTTGACAAGCTGGACTCCATCTTCAGCCGGGCCATAGCAAGTCAGCTAGTCACCAAGACAGAACAAGTACGCTTGGGATCAATTATCGAGAGATCGCGGATTCTGACGTCCAGTTTTGCCATTGCGGCTGACGACGACGACGACGACGACGACAGCGACAGCAATCAAACTCGGATCGGGTCGGTCTATGAGAAAACAATCAGCCGAATCGGCACAAATTCATACGCATGAGTTACAATCTATGTTAGTGGCGTTGAGTTTCGTTTGGTTTGGGGCCCATGCCAAACAGGTACATGATCTCGCGTCTGTCTAGTCGACTGAGGCCCGCGCGAGCACCTTCTCCTTCTCCCCAAGCGGCGTTAATGACCTCACGCTTGTCTGCCTGCAGCTTCAGAATACGATCCTCGACCGTGTCTTGCACCACTAATCGATGGACAAACACTGGTCGTCGCTGACCAATACGGTGCGCACGGTCCATTGCCTGATCCTCGACAAACGGGTTCCAGAAAGGGTCGAGGATGATGACATGAGACGCGCACGTCAGAGTCAGACCGACATTGCCGGCTCTCAGACTCAGCAGCATTAGCTTGATCTCTGGCTTGTCGAAGAAATCCTGCACGCTCTGGTTACGGTCGGCCGCCGACATCTGCCCGTCGTATCGCAGATAGTCAATGCCCTGACTGATGATGGGCACCTCGAGAATGTCAAGCATGGACGTAAACTGTGAAAAGATTAGAATCTTCTCCCCAGGATATTTGCGGTAGATTTTGTGAACAAGGTTGATGCACTCCTCAACCTTTGTAGACCCGATCCAGCCGTCAGAAAATAGTCGCTGGAGACCTAGTCCGTCGACAACAGAGTCCGCGGTGCGTTGCTCCGTTGTACTGAGCTGATGCTCGCGTTTCTCAGAATCAGAGTCCGACTCGGTGGTGTGTGACTCAGCAGGCTCCATCATATCGGGATCCTTTTTGAGTTCACGCTCGGCCATCAGGTTCTCGGTACTCTTATTCTTGAGGGGGGTTTGGGGCGCCTCATGTTTGACACGATCAGGATTGATAGAAGTTGACGCCTCGGGTGTAGTATCTTCGTCCTGGGTTTCAATCTCGTCGTAATCATCATCATCATCCGAGTCCCAGTTGATATGATACACCTTTTTAGGGGCGGCGGGCTTGACGTCTTCTAGGTCCGAGTTGTCGCTCTCAAATTGCTGGAGAAAGCTTGCCTTTTGCTGATCCAGGGCAGGCCACAGCTTGAGACTTGATGGAGTCCTGGCGCTCCGTGCCACGGCTACACTATCAACAAACATCTCGGCGTCCTCGTTGATGAGTCTTTCTGTTCGGAGATCCATCTTTCGCTGCTGCAGCAGCATCCGCTTCTTCTTGGACTCTGCGGCTTTTCTTGCGCGATCAGACTTCCACAGCTGTATGATTTGCGGATTCGACAGATGCTGCACATGCACTTGAGTGAACGTGGTAAAGTCAATCATCTCCTTCATATAAGATGGTTGGTCACACGTCAAACAGTTGGCCCTAGATCCGCGGTTTCCTCTGCTACTACCAGAGGAACCCTCAATGGCTTCGTCGTCTTCGACCCCAGTTTCTGCAAAGTGGTTGTGCATACAGTCCTGGCAGATGGGGTGACCACACGGGTAGAAGAGCAGCACAAACGAACCAGGACATGGTTCGCCGCACAAAGGACAGGTAAACATCTCCTCTCCGTCGACATGGGCCCTCAGTTCCTCGACAGTTGACTGGGGCAATGTCCGCGCGAGATTGATGGTTTGCTCAGTCATACGCCTTCGATGGGCTGTATCATGCTTGATCATCTCGCTACGCTGCAGCAGTTTTGGGTGGCAGCACGCCTGACGCAGACGCAGTAGGAGAACCAAGATGTTTTGGATATTCTTTGAAAACGAGTTCTCCTTGATGTATTTGTTCATGCTGAGCTGGGTCTTGGTCTCCAGCGCACGATAATACTCCTGTTCATCCTTGTCGAAGCTGCGCGAGACGAGCTCAATGGTCTTTTCTGGCAGCTGTAAAAGAGGTTTTCCATCCACCTTGCTGCTTTTTGTTCGCCGTAAGGCAATGGCCTTGAGTAGCACATTGAATTTTCTCACGGCTCGCGCGTCTCGGTGCTTGTCGATCCCACGAACAAAAGTGGCCGAGAACTTGTGCCATTCACAGTACGGCTCGATGCCTAGGAACCTCAGAATGGGGAATAGCTCTTCGACCTTGTTCTGCATCGGTGTACCGGTCAGGCACCACTTGTGCGTGCCGACGAGCTTAGCACATGCCTGCGATGTCTTGGCGTTGCGGTTTTTGATATAGTGCGCCTCGTCGAGGATGATCCGGTGCCACCTCATGCGGAACAGCGGCGATACAGCATTAGGATCAATCGCCCTACCGTACTCCTGCAGCACCGTTTGGTACGTAGTAATGACGCAGTCGTACTGCTTGAGATTGAGCTGGTCCTGGTTGCGCTTGAGATCCGGATTGGTGGCAAAGTGGTAAAGGAGCGTTTGGAGCTTGTACTGGGGCTTGACAAACTTTTCAATTTCGCGCGCCCACTGATGGATCAGCGCCACTGGCGCAATGATCAGGTTCCCCTTGGGTGTGTCTGGGGCGGCCCGACGCGACACCATTAATGAAATCAGCTGGATAGTCTTGCCGAGTCCCATGTCGTCAGCCAACAGACCCCCCTTGTTTTTGTGCTCTTCTGCCTTTTGGAGCCACGTGAGCCCCACCTTTTGGTGCTCATACAGCGGGACCTTGAGCTGTTCTGGTGTGCCCTGGCGCTGTTCCGGAGGGATTTCCTCATCCATGTGGATATTTTCAAGCAATGCTTCTAGGTTTTTGCGGTCCAGCTCAGTGTCGTGAAACACAGGCGCCCCAAACATGTCGTAGTCTTCGTCATCTTCCGAATACTCATCATCTTCCATACTCGTAGCAGCACCACGGTGCCCTTGTATATTATAACGCTGGCGCAACTCCTGGGTCGATAATGCTGTGTTGGACCTAGGATTAGCAAACAGCGATTGAGGTCGACCACGGCCACTCGACATAGTCGGAGTAACTGTGCCGGCTCTCCTGTTCAGCAGACTAGGTGTAGGTGCTAAAGACGGTGAAGAGGATGGCCGAACCATCTGCTGCAACGCTGGCGGTGATGGGAGTAAATTATCGCCGGAGCTGGTTCCAGACAACTGAACCACGTGTCTGGAGTATTCGGCTACTCTATGCGCGCGTGCATACCAACTTTGCTGGTCACTCTCCAGCTGCTGCAGCTGCTGTGGCGAAATGAATGCAGCAAAGTTGTAGTCTACAGTTGCAGGTCCACTGAGAGCCTTGAGGGCGTGCACAAACAGGTCCTTGGGCTGAATCGCCACCGACTTTGTCAACAAGTTTTTCTGGACCATCACGGTCTGTTGCATGTTGCGCAGCAGTACGGCTTTGTTGGACATTACAATGGCAATCTGGCGCAGAATATGCGACACGTTGCGGGCTTCTAACGAGTTGGGATTGCGCAGCTCAGGATGGCCCTTGAGCTGATCGTGTGCCCTATACAACTGGTTGAGTTCGTTGCCATTGCTGTGAACCTGGTGTTTGAGGGCGATACGTTGTGTTTCCAGACGCACCAGGGCCATGACGGCGTACTTTTTGTTTTCGTCATCGAATCCTGAAAGCACTTGTGCGAGAAATGTCCTCACGTCGTGTTGGTGGCGTGTGTTGGTGAAATAGAGCCTCGTGAACTCATTCTGGTAGGTGCTAAGCGTAGAGGGGCTGCCATTCATTAGAAACAGTCGGTGCAGTTCTCCAGGAGAGATGGGCTCTTGTTTGGGGACGGGTGGTTGGCCTCCCTCATCCTTAACGGTGATCCTTGAGCTGTTGGGTGGTGGCGGTCGCTGGGGCACTGTTCGTACCTCTGCAATCTCCATGTCGTCATCATCATCATCGTCGTCAACCTCAGCTGCTTCCATAGTGGATGATTCCTTAACGCGGTCTAGTTGTGATCTAGGCGTGGCTAAGGACCTGGACATTGGGGCCGCGGACCTGCTGGAAATACTGGATCCCGGGTGGGCCATGGCCACCAGCGTATCGCGGGTTGGTGGTTCACGTGAATCTGAACGACTAGAATGTCTGGATGGAGACAGGGTCTGTGAGTCGTCGAGTTGACGTGTGATGCGCTGGATCTCGAGTCGCAGTTGCTCAGCCTTGTCTTTATGTCCAGGGTCTTGGAGGTTCAAACCTAAAAGCAGACGTGCAGACGCCTCGCGTTGGGCCCTTAGCTCTTGTAGAGTGGGCTCCCGTGATGAATCCATGCTCTGACACTGGAGTGGTTTCTCAACAGCAAAAAAAAAACTCGTTGAGATCTATCCGCCACCACTTGATCAACGGGTAGGCGGGTTTTTATCACGACAGATTTGGTACTTCCACCTGGTGCGGCGAGCCATGTGACCACCGCCCCACGTCACCCCATAACAACATTCCACAGTGTGCTACTTTTAGCACCCAGTTTAGTTATAGCAACATGTATGTCTTGTATTGTCTATTCTATTTTTCGCCACGTGACTCGGCAAAGAGCTTGGCCTGGTTCATGTTATATCCTCCCATGCGCTTGATCTGCTCCTTGAGAATCCATGGATAGTCAAACGCGTCCAGGATCACCTCAACCAGCTGAGTTTTGGTGGTGTTTTCAGTAAACTCCTTGTTGGCAAGCAGCTCATCAAGCTCTTTACGGTTACGCACCACATAGTTGGCCACCGTCTTGTTGTTAGTGCCGCCAAATGTGCTGAGAAGCTCGGTCCACTTCCAGTGGGGGCAGATATCATTGTATTCCTGCTCCGGTCCCCAGATGGCGCGCTCGATCGAGTATCCGTCATTGTTGAGAAGGAACACAGTCACGGGAAGCTTCTGACGGACCATGGTACCAAGCTCCTGAATTGTCATCTGGGCCGATCCGTCTCCCTCGACCAGAATAACACGTCCCTTATCCGCAGAGCTGTAGCCCGTGGTCTCGCGCTTGGCAACGGCGGCTCCAAGAGTAGCCGGGAGAGCGAATCCAATGGACGAGTAGTAGATTTGTGTGAAAAACGACGTGTTCTCCTTGAACTCGCAGTCAGGCACAGCAAACTGGAACGTTCCGCTCTCCACCACAAGCGTGTCGTTGGGCTTCATGTACTCCGACAGCGACTTGACCAGCGACGTTTGTGTGATAATGTCCTTGTCTTCGACCTCGGCCGCAGCAACCTTGGGCTTGGACGCTGCATCAACCTTGGGCAGCTTGGATGCGTCTAGCGCTGCAACAAGTTTGGCAAGCACAGGCCCAAAGTGAACATTGTTATACTTGTGGCCCTTGACAATGCAGAACTGAGGGTGGAGCAGAATCAGGTTCTCGTCCTTGATCTCACGAGAGAATCCTCCCGTGTTGGAGTCAGACAGCAGGGGTCCAATGTTGATCACACAGTCAGACGCATGCACCGTTTCGGCAACACCATCGAGCGAAAACGCTCCATTGTACACGCCAACAAACGTGGGATCCGTCTCGTCGACGAGACCCTTGCCCATGGGCGTGGTGAAGGACCAAAACTTGGTCTTGTCCACAAGCGACTTGATGGTGGCGCGGCATGAGAATCTGTCGGCAATACAGTCGGCGAGAATGACAGGGTTCTTGGACGAGTAAATAGCCTCAAGCGCAGCGCTCACGACCTTATCGCAGTCGGACTCAGTCTCGGGATTGTACATGAGCTGGGTGCCAGCAGCCGTCACGTCCAAGGTTGCCGACTCAGCAGGCACTTCAACCTGGCGGAATGCCATGTCGATGGGAATATACAGGTATCCTGGGCGGGACGTTCTTCTAATCTCGTTGATGACGCGGTCGATCTGCTCAGGAGCCTTTTTGGGGTCGTTGATCAGCTCCGTAGCACAGCTGAACGGCTTGGATGTTTGCATGTATACCAAGTGATCTGCGTCCTCATCTGCACGAACAGGAGGGGAAACGTGGTGGATCCACAAGTGCTTCTCTTGGATGGCACGTCCAGTCATGCCAACAATATGCAGCACAGGCACAGTCTCAGCATGGGCTCCAGAGATACCATTGAGAGCTGACAGCTCTCCCACCCCATAGGTGGTAATCAGAGCGCCAGGAACAGGAGCAGTGGGGGATTCGGGATTGGACGACGGTGTTCTAATACGTCCGTATCCGTCAGCTGCGTAGGCTGCGTTGAGCTCGTTGCAGCATCCTACCCACTCCAAGCCAGGCTCCTTGTAGATAAAGTCGAGCAATTGGAGGTTGAAGTCTCCGGGGACACCAAAGATGTGGGAGATTCCTAGTTGCTTGATGCGCGAGAAGAGGAACGTGCCAAACAGCTGCGACGATTGTGCCTGGGTCATGTTGGTTGGTAACTGTTGAAGATTGTCCATTGCCGTACCATGCACGGAGTTCTTATAGTCGTCCAATGCCGACGTGGGGGTCCCTGTGGGGTAGTCTGTCCCACCAACCCTAAATACAAGGCTAACGGAAAGTCCTAGCGCCAGCATCTAACAGCAGTTTGTAGCGAACATTCTTGTTGGTTGGCGTGGGGGAACATTGTATCCACAGGTGCGTTTAGTGAGCAGCTTATCGTATGCTTGTTTTGGTTTGGTTGTTTTTTCGTGACGGTCGAAACATGTGCCGAATCTCATCTCTAGGTACATTTGTCGGCCCATTTATTGCGTGTAAAAGGCACCCGATTACTCAGATGTTACTAAGCACAAGGTTTCACGTGCTTCAAACAAGCAGGGCTTATTGGACATGACAACAACAAGCCACAATATGGATTCGAGGCCAACGACCTCTGGCAATTCCACAAAAGTGAATTCGCCGCGACCGGCTCGGAGGAGCAGATCCATCACATCCCTGCTGACGTTGGGCAAGAATTCTTTTTTGAAACGGAAACGAGACGACACTAGCGACGACGACGAGCCTCAGTCGGAATCAGCGCACGGAGTAGACGAAAAAGAACTTCGGCGTATTGACCGGAAAATCCATGGCCGCAAAATAGGAGCTAGCACGAGTGGTAGCTCAAACGCAACAGACGAAGAGGCGCCGCCTCCTTTGAAGCGCGCTAAGACCAGCCCCGAGGACCATGGTGCTCAGGACAACAGGGCGTTTCTTGCCCGAGAAGCAAAATTGGACGCGACTCTACCAGAACAGTATCGTAAACTAAGGCCAAGAGGCTACAAGTTCAATCTTCCGCCAACAGACCGACCGGTGCGAGTATATGCTGACGGAGTTTTTGATCTGTTCCACCTGGGACACATGAAACAACTAGAGCAGGCAAAGAAGGCGCTTCCTAATGCTACGCTTGTAGTGGGAATCCCGTCTGACACAGACACACACAAGTACAAAGGACTCACCGTGCTAACTGCCGAGCAGCGCCTCGAGACGCTGCAGCACTGCAAGTGGGTGGATGAAGTAATTCCCAACAGTCCGTGGCAAGTGGACGTGGAGTTTCTCAAAAAGCATAAGATCGACTACGTCGCGCATGACGATCTACCGTATGCAAGCAACGGCGACGACGACATTTACCGCCCGGTCAAGGAGCTCGGAATGTTTCTCACGACCCAGCGGACCGAGGGAATCTCAACGTCGGACATTATTACGCATATCATTCGTGACTACGACAAGTATCTAATGCGCAACTTCAGTCGAGGCGCGTCGCGAAAAGACCTCAATGTGTCGTGGTTGAAAAAGAACGAACTCGACCTCAAGCGGCATGTGCTACAGTTCCGCGAGTCGTTCAAAAAACAGCATCCCCGCACAGCAACACCCCGCGATCTGTATACGGAATTCATGGGCATGGTGAGCAATGCGCTGCATCTTAATGCCGGCAACTCGGACCAGAGTTTTTTGGATAATGTCAAGGAGTGGGTGAGCCAGCGGATTGACTCGTCGCATCCACCCAGTGACGAGAGTGACTAACTGGGGAATAACAAACTAAAAGATATTTATCATAACGTAAAATGCGTCAAATGTAATAAAAATGCAGAGCGGTTAGTAGTCGATTCGGCAGAGTGCGCCGGTGGGGGGTTGTCATCGTCGTCATCGTCGTCATGTGTGCTACGCTTTTTTTTTAATTCTTTTTTGCTCACCAATCAATCAGTCATACAGGTCTGGAACAAAGTCCTCCGTGTACTCAGGATTGTTGCCATATTTGCGGGCCCATTGACTAAAGCCACCTGTCAGCACATAGACCTGCTGTGCGCTGGAATCCGTGAGACCCTTTGATGCGAGAGCGCGTGCGTAGGCAGCAGCGCAAGTGGGGCCACGCTGCTGCGATAGCATACAGTGGAAGACAACCTTTGACTTGTCTCCGATCTTCGCCTCAAGCTCAGGAATGCGCAGGTCAAAGTTTGTAGCGGGGATGTTAATGGAGTTGACAATGTGACCTCCAATGTAGTCATTGTCGCGGACATCCACAACTGCCACGCTCTTGGGGTCCAGGTCTATCCAAGTACGCAGGGTTGCGGGAGTGATGTAGCTGAGCTGTTGAGGCATGACTGTGGTGATGGCAATGGTACTGGTGAGGGACATTGCCTGACAGAAGGCTGTTGCGTGGGCTATTAGCTAGTGATTTTGTTGGTGGCTGAGTATGGTGGCTACCCGTTCTGTTGACCTAAACAGCCCAGCCGATTGATAGATATCACCAACAAAAAGTGTGCTTGCTGCCGGTGGTTGCTTGCTTGGCACACAAGCTTCTTATATGCAGGAGTGAGTGTTCCATTGCCGACAGGCGCGGCTGACTTGGGGGTTAGCACTATGTGGTGGCCCATGGGTTTGAGTTGTTTCAGTGTGGAAGGCCGGCCCCGTTGGTTGTTGTGGTGCAAAATAGCAATAGCTTGTAGTAAACGAGCTGACCTGTGCGGCAGCCCACGCATTCTTTTTTGCTTTTTGTTTGCTCCCAACGGCATGGGCCCCGCCCATGCCACGCCAATTACAAACAAAAGCCATCACATACACTACAGCACGGACCGGAGGGTGTGTTGGCTCGTTGGGGCGTGTATATTTTCCTATCATAGCCTGCTGCTGCTGCTTGCTGTTCTCGTGATTCAGAAACAAATAAAGGACTCGTATAACAAACGTAATTTTTAATACACTTGACCTCAAAACTGATACATGGTGAAGCTGTCTGTCACAATAACGAACAAGGTATTAAACCACAAGATCAGGGATGGACGGTTCCGGCCGTAGTGTCCAATTCGCCGTTGTGGTGCATCTGTATGTACAGGTAGGCATGCCTATGCGGGCAATCGATGCATGAGGGTACAGCCAGGGCTAGAGACGCCAAACAACCAGGTCGCCGTCACCTCTCATTATTATTAGTGAAGTCCAATCGGTAACAGGATTCTCTCTTACAAATGTCAGCTGTTCTGCAATTCACGAGTCTTTGTATGGTACGACCTCTCGTTTCAAGTTAAACCACTCCACGGGCCGGCAAGCCCATTGCTGTGTTGATTCACATGCTACATATTTTGACAAGCCAAAAAGGTTTTTTACTTTGCTGTCAGTGGCCCGCCGCCGCCACCACCCCCTTTCACTCGGTGGCTGACACCGGCAGGACGGCCGAAACCTCTCCCATTGGGATAGAGTTGGCAGGATGAAAGATTTTTTATTGCTTTATTTTTTATTTTTCCTGTTGGGTGGTTGCTTTTTTGGCGCACCCTTTAGGGGCGCCTCATTCAGGAACACATGCCTAATTGGGTTTCGGATCTGCCCATATGCATCCACCATCCTCTATTCCAAGGCTTTCTTGAGATAACAAAATTGGTCTGGGCGACGCACAACCACTGCCTAGTCTCAAGATTTCCACTGGCCAATTGCTCGGTTCTGCTAGGGCTGGCCATGTGAGATTTATAGGGAAATATGGTGCCGTGGTACTGGAACTTTCTCTGATCCGGCAAGCCGTCCAATCGCGCTCCGTGACGCCGAAGTGGCATTCCGCCAAATTACAATGTACATTACTACTCAATTACTAGCGGAACTTGCTAGAACAGCACAAGCCAATAAGGCGAGACAAACAGGCTTTGTGAAGCTGGCAGAAGCTTGAGGAAACGGGGGATGAAACTCAGGGCAAAATAAAGTTTGGCGTCCAAATGCAATCTCCTGCAGGCCGTTGGGAGATGTGGCGTGACAAACGGAAATTGAAGCACCCAAATAAGCTTGTCAACAACGCGGGGCAATGCTGCGTTTCGAAACACATGACAGCCAGCAGCCTCTGGCTCCGATCCGAGGCAACGGAAACCCTGCCAAAAGCACAGCAAAAAGCTTAGCCAGGTAGCTGGATTGTTGGGGAATACAACGTCGATTGCAAGCTGCTCCGGGTGTGCTGTGTGGACAATGACCGCGTATAGTGGCTTCATATACCTGCCTAGAGACCAGACGCAATGTCCATATCATCAAGAGCAATTTGGCTGCATCAAAATGTGTCTCTAATTAATATCTGGGCGGATGTTTGTCGGATCGCACCAGCGGCGCGGACGTTGCAACGGTTTTTGCAGCCGGTAGGGTGCGTAACCCCGGCTAAAAGCTTAGCGTGTGCAAATTATGAGCAGGTCGTACATTACTTTTTCCAGCCCTGGCTCGTCGGCACCTTTGTGGTGAATCGGATATAAAGAAGCTAGAGAGCAAGGATCCATCGCTAGGGAATTCTAGCAACAAAGGTCTGCTCCGCAAAAAACTACATTGAGTTTCTTCTTGTTTGATGCGGAATGTCGCAAATCACATCGCCAACCCTTTGGCCCTACGGTGGTCCAGGATCGCCATCAACAGTAGCTAGCGGACAGCCGGAACCGGCCATCCCAGACCTGGATGCCGTTATCAGCCATGGCAGTCTAAGCGAAGTGAAGGACGACGTCAACAAGTACTTTGAGCATTACCATCAGGTATGTCGGGACAATGACACGCCCATTCCGCCACTACTGGACATTATTCATGGCAAAGCGCCGGCTCCGTACAGTTATGAGCAATTTTGGCAACATCTTGCCGAGGTCAATTGCATCGATGAGCTTGACTTTTTAGGAGCTCTCAAAAAGTACAAGATAGCATTCAACCGTTTCAATACCTCAGACACTGTGCTGCGCAAGCAGTGGTTGGAGATTCTCCAGACGTATATAGAACCAGGATCCAGCCGGGAGCTTGACATGGCCGATAATACAAGACAACATATTCTCGACGCCGTTGCCTCCAACCCAAATGTTCCTCTTGACCCCGCTGTTGTTGAGGAGGCGCGGAGTCAGATTTCGCAGCACCTTCGCACAGTAGGGTACATGACGTTTTGCAGCAAAGTCACGAGTCCTCGGTCCGATTGCATCAGCGAGCAGTCCGATTGGTCTTTTACACCCGAAAATGTCCCTCCATCTCCCGTGCTTTCGCTGCGGCAAGAGAATGTTGACGATGACAATGATACCATGCATGACTCTCTGCAGCTGCACGAACAGCTCACCAAGCATAATACCGCCATCACGAAGGCGACGGCTCGACCACGTCACAAGCGCATCTCCAGGCTCTTTTCAGGTTTTTTGACCCATTCGCAATCGCATTACACTCACTCTAATACCGCACATACCCACCCCCCACCGTACAATACACCGCCAGACTCGATTGCAAATGTCGAAGGCGCAACTAGTGCGCCGATTATGCGGAGAATGTCCAAGTTGACATGGGGGCGTAAACCACCGCATGAATAGTACTAACTATTATTTGTTTTTGTTTTTATTGTGGGTGAAGATGGTTCTGTTATTATTTGTTTTTGTTTCTAGTGTGGGGCGCCCGGAGCCAACCAACGTCTCTGGGTTTTGTGATTTTTAAGCTTGATGACAAATCGGAACGGATATAATTAAGACCGTCTCCTGCCGCCCACGGCACTTTCCGCAGACCACTCTGATGAAGCATACGACACCTGGTGGATGTTTGTAGAATCAGCATCCTCCAAGCTGGACCTCACGTCGCAGGACGTACTTGGCGAGGGAGGCGAGCCTTCAACCACTAACAACGATAATAACAACAACAACAACAACAACAACAACAAGACAGAAACCCCTGATGAACTAACAATACAAAAAGTCCGGCTGATTCAGCGACAATATAGGCGGTATGCCCTATGCAAAGTGATCAACCAACTAAAGAACGAACAACCATGGATGTTTTCATGGCAAACCAAGGAGCTTGGGTTCTATGACCTGCAGAACAAGATGCAAGACCCCTGTGTGGTGAGTCAGGTGAAACGGATGTTGGAACTCTTGGGCAGCGTCAACACGGCGTCGAGCTGCCACTCCAAAATGCTCCTCATGGCGATAATGATCAACCACTACAATGATGAACTGGGAGTTGAAGATAAAGAGCTGCTTTCACGGGTTGAGAGCCTGGGCGAGGCGTTTGTGCGGGTTTGCGGCGCCCCCTGCTGCTGGTTTAGACGCATGGTATTTATGATTGCCTATTCGCAATACGCAACCAAATTTCTCGACTGGAAGGCAACTGACGCCCAGCGACAGGTCGATATAGAGCTCGACAGGCTCCAGATGAGCCTCGAGCAAATGAGAGTCGTCAGGCGGCTTATGCGGCAGAAAGGGATTGCTCCTGAGCGCGGAAACGCATTAATTAGAAAGTTCCGTATGAAATCACAAATGCACTTTCTGCATACAGCAAAGCTGCTGGGCGGTGTTTCGCGCAAAGCCAAGCAGCTTGCGCAACGCCGCCTCATACGCTCAGTGTTCCTCAAGCAGTTGGCGTGTGCCATGCGAGAAACAAACTACAAACTCGAATATACCCGATGGGAGGAGACCGTCTCGGGTGTCCCGGAAAACACCAGTCTGCCGGCGCTGTCTTCTGCGGAGAAATGCCGCATGGCATGTGCACACTATCTTCTTCACAATCACATTGATCCCCCGAGGTTTGGGTCGCGCGACTTTTACGGCAAGATGGGCGACTCGCTCTTCACCCAATGGTACGGAGTCGACTTTATCGAATGGAAGGCTGTCAAGGCTATCATTGCCAAAAGTTCGCACTGCCTCCAGAACACTCAGCGGGCTTGGCTCATGCCTCTTGTAAACTACGCGTGCCACGCAATCACCAAGGTGCGCGGCCTAATCCTGAGTAAACATGCGCGGGGCGAGGAACTTCCGGCTAACTGTAACCTCGAAGCGCCGGCTCTCGACCGGGAGTTTCTTTGTCAGCAGAGCGTACTCAACAACTGCAATGCCGCCAAGACCATGCTGCACCTCGTGTGCTATTTCAAGGAGCTGGTGGTCGACCATTGCCCGGGCCTCGACACTCTCTTTTTGCTTTTCTCCAATGAGGGTGTCACTAGCCACAGTTTGAATGAGTTTGCCGACGTCATGTCGTGCATGTGCTACCAGGTGACGACCCTAGAGCTATCTGGTTTGGTCGAAAAGGCGCAGAAGCTGCGGCCACTGGCGGAGAACGAGCTGCTCACAGTAGTGGATGGACTTATCAAAGATCCGACCCAGTTTGATTTGGTCCACGAGACGGTGTATGCAGCCAAATCGGCACACCAGGACACATGCTGGGATAGAGAGGTGGTGCTGGGACTCTACTACATTGACATTCTGTTTGACACCACTGACAGTAAGAGCCTATCGCCGATGCTGGCGCAGTTCTCGCTGGACATTTTGCGCATCAAGCTCGACATTGCCGCGGTTGTAACAACATTTTCCATCATCCACTATCTTATAGGCGTGTCGCAGAGCGACTCGTGTGTCTGTGACATGAAACGCCAAATCAAGGACGCGCTGACGCTGGCTACCACTGAAGCGAAACTCACCCAGCTGTATCATGTAGCTGACTGCACACGTCCGCAGATGAATGCAACTGAGAAGCAGCTCGTTCGAAGCCTCATTCGGCGACTTGTCGAGACACAGGACACTGGGCCAGTCGTCAATTTGGCCAACACACGGATCCGCAACGCGCTGCAGCACGCAATGTGCCCCGCATCAATCGGTGGCCCGTTTGCTATTCTGCCCCACTTTGAGTGTGAAGTCAAAGATATTGTGGCGCGCGCTCTCAAAATTTGGGACTGCAGTCTTTGCACGTACCGTCCGGTGTACCACTGCATCGCAAAGACGGAATGGATCTGGGAATCGCCGTTCAATATGTTTGAATGAGACGTGATATATTTATTAACAATAAACTAAATCAAGCATCCTTCTCCTCCTGCGAGAGATAGTGCAGGTAGCTACCAAGGGTCTTGGTGCCCTCAATGAAGTTGGAGATGTTAATCTTTTCGTTGGTGGAGTGGGCTCCGTCGTCGCCGCGGCCCATGGGCAGCAGAATGACCGACGTCTTGAGGTTGTTCTGGAACGACAGAGTGATGGGAATGGATCCTCCCTCTCTAGTGAGATCGGGCTCGACTCCCCACACAGCCTTGGTGGCCTTGCGGGCGGCTCTGAAGCTCCAGTTGTTGGGGTCCGACACCCAGTAGTCTCCATCATGGATGAGCTCCACCTCAAGCGTGTTCTTCGAGTTGAGCTTGGCAAACTCCGCCTTGACGTGGGCAAACACAAGCTCGTCAAGCTTGCGGGGCTCAATGTCGGGAACGGTACGGATGGAGAACTTTCCAGTGACCTTGGCGGGGATGACGGTCTTGGCGCCGGGGTTGTAGAATGCACCCTCCACTCCGTGAAGCGACAGAGAAGGGTATCTCCATCTAGCCTGGAGAGCCTTCTTGACGTCGGTGTGGAGCACGGTCTTGGAACCAATGTTCTGCTCGAATCCCTCAATGTCAAACTTAATGTCGTCGTAACGCGCATCCTCCTCCTTGGTAAGAGGAGCAACCATGTCGGAGATACCCTTGATGCAGATCTCTCCGTTGGGCTTGACGAGCGAAGCCATGAGGTACGTGAGGTCCGTCATGGGCTCATGAACCACACCTCCAAACAGACCAGAGTGCAGGTCGGCAGCAGGTCCCTTGACGGTGATGCCGTAGTACGAGCAGCCACGGACTCCGTACGTCAGCACAGGCTGCTTGCTACCAAGCCAGTAGTTGTCGGAAATGCACACAGCGTCCACACCCTTGAAGTAGGCGTCCTTCTCGGCCTTGATTACGTCATCGAGCCCCAGCGAACCAGACTCCTCCATACCCTCAAAGCAGAAGGTGAGGTTGACAGGAATGTCGAGCTTCAGCTCGTTGTGGGCCTGCAGGATGTTGAGCCATGCAATCACGGGTCCCTTGTCATCGGTAGATCCTCTTCCGTAGAGACAGTCTCCGTCCTCAACGAGGGTGAACGGGTCGGTGTTCCATCCGTCCTCCTTGAGTGCGGGCTGCACATCATAGTGTCCATAGATAAGAATGTTCTTCTTTTTGGGGTCGGTTCCGAATCTAGCAAGAACAACAGGAGGCAGCTGCAGGTCTTTGGTTCCCTCCTGGATACCCAGCTCCTTGAGGACAATGTCGGTGGCGCCCAACTCGGTCAACTGGGACTTGAGCCAGTCGGCCATGGCAAACACGTGAGGACGATGCTCAGCATCTGCAGACACCGAGGGGATGGCGACAGCTTTGGCCAGACCGTCAATAAACTGGGGTTTGAGGTCGACGACCTTATCGAAAAATGTTTTGATTTGAGCGTCCATTGTGGTGTTGTTGGGACAGGAAACCGTTGTAATGCTACTCGTACTACGTGGGGGAAAGCCAAGAGGAAATTTGCACAATGGACGTGGGTCTAACTTTGTCCCGGTCGTCGATAGCCGAGACAGACATGCGCGGACAAGTACCCTGCTTGTCTGCCCTTGCATATACATCGTAGCAGAGTGTGGATTAATCCGAGTCGATGGAGATGAAATGGATGTTTGACTAGTCTAGCTCAAACTTGTCTCCTAAGGTCTCCAGTCAATATTGACAAAACCTTGCCAACCCAATCTTGTTATAGCTCCCACTGGATATACTCACACACACACACTGCCAAAGCCCGACTTAGGGCTTGGCGACCAGGGCAGCCGCTACAGCCTAAAACGCAACCCAAACGCAAACCCTCTCCTCAACTGATTTTTTTATTTTTGACATCTGATCGTCAATCTTTGAACAATCCAACATGAGTGCGCCGTCGTCAATGGCGGCAATGGTGTCTGGCATGCAACAGCAGATGAATTCAGGTGCAGACATGATGCCTCTAGCTCCGCCCAGTGCAAATCACCAACTTCTTGGGCAGCCATTACAGGAACAAGCACCACCACGCGCAACGGCATCGGGTCCCTCAGCGGGTGCAAGCACGACGACGACTCTGTCAGAAACAGCTCCTCTGGCACCACTGACGGTGCCCGAGATCACTGTTAAAAGAAAAGCCCGGCGTATGTGGACGGCAGATGAGGATGAGCGACTGAGGCTACTAGTCAGCTACTGGGGAGATCAGGACGGCCAGAACGGACGGTGGGACGAGATAAGCCAGCATTTTGAAAACCGATCCAAAAAAGACTGCCGCAAACGCTGGTTCAACTCACTGGATCCGAAGCTCAAGCGAGGTAAGTGGACCGAGCATGAAGACAGAGTGCTCAAAGAGGCCCACGAAAAACTTGGACCACTGTGGCACCGCATCTCCCAGCTTATTCCTGGAAGAACAGACGACCAGTGCTGGAAAAGATACAACGACGTGCTCGATCCCAATATGAAGGACAGGTTACGCCCCTGGACAGAAGAGGAAGACAGAAAACTGATGGAGCTGGTCAAAGAACACGGCACCCAGTGGAGAAAGCTTTCTGTGCAAATGGAGGGAAGGACAGGACTGACATGCCGAAACCGGTTTCGCAAGCTATGCGCTATGGCCGCCAAACAGAAGAACGCGTCCGGCGCTGGCGCAAAGGTTGCAGCACCCAGCAAGGAGACAATCACGTCTAGGGCAGATGGACTGTCTCCAGCGAATTCTAACTCACAGGTATCTTCTGACTCGTCTCCTGACCTACGACAGCAAGGCAATGTTCCCTTGATGGGACAAATGCGGCAACCATTAGGTCAGTCTGGGCTCATGGCAAATCATCAGCAACCACAGTCACAGTCACATGCAGGGCCAGCTCAACCTAACTTCCAAGGAATGACTTCCATGTTTATGCCTTCTGGATCGGGTTCTGCTTCTAATCAGGCTAACAATTATAATCGGCCGGCTGGCATGCCACCTCAAGTAAACCACATGTTTACTCCTAATATTGCTCCCCTGGGGCCGATACAGCAACAGCCTCAAACACAGACACAGACACAGACACAGACACAGACACAGACACAGCCACAGCCACAGCCACAGCCACACCAACAATCACAACACCATCAACGATACCCGTACGCCCCGTCAGAGTACACCACAACTAGCTACTCTGTAGCCGTTGGCGACGGCCAGAATGTCAACATTTCACTCAAAGATCTTCGTGTGCTCGTCGACATTGCTACCAAGTCTGGGCAGAAGATTATGATCCACCAGCATAACTACCACTACTATAGCCCTCCTCCGCCAGGAGTCCAAGCAGGTCAGTCCAATCATGTTGGGTCTGGCACGTCGACGCAAACTCCCACTCCAGTCATGGTGACAACTCCCATGGCTGCGCCGTCCCAGAGCTTTTTGGAACTCGAGGGGCTTGAGGTAGGCGGATCCGACGAGTTTGGCGCTTTGGACGAGCCCGAGATGGGCTTTGAGTTTGGCGACATTCCCTTCAACCCTTCCTAAAGTATACTAACCATGACCATTATCACCATCACCACCATCACAGCATGTAATTTCTCATTCATACATATAACGTAATATCAGTTAATTAAGCCGGGCCCTCGTCCTCCTCATCGTCGTCATCTGTCTGGCTCAGCGGGAGCCACATGTCGTTCCAGCCGCCACCGGCAAGCTGCACCTTTGACGGTCCCTCGCGGTTGAAGCCGAGCTTGGTATAGTAGGGAACCAAATGATCGTGGGCAATGAGGGCTATGCGGTCGGCCACGTGCTGCGTTGTGATGCGCTGGATATAGTCTCTCATCAAAGTGGTACCAATGTGCTTGTCGCGGAAGTCGGGGTGCACCACAAGGCTGTGAATTCCAATGGTGCGTCCATACTCGTGGTGTCCCTTTTCGGTGGGCGTCTCGTACACAAGACGGAACTCTTCCGGGAGAGCTCTGTCGCTGTCGCTGAGTCCCTCGCCCTCGCTGTCGGTGGCAGGTTTGCCGGCGGGGATCTCCATCGCTGTGTCAGTCACTACAGGGGTCGTCATTTTAGTGGCAATGATTTGGCCAACAAGACGCTCCGACTTGAGCACACTCTTGGGAGGAGGCATGAACTTGTCAAAGTGGTCTGGCTCTGATTTGTCCGACTTGTTGTTCAGAATCTTGGTGAGAAGTCCCTCACCGTCCTCATCGGACTGATCGGCCTTGCCGTCATGAATCGTTGACGTGTGGGATGCTCCAGCTTCTGTGGATTCAGCGCCTTCCGATCGGTCAGCGCTCGCATTGGTGCCATGGAACTCCCTAACAAATACACCAGCACATAACTCTGGGCACATACGCAGACGGTAGATGGCCTTTTCCCGGGAGCACCGTTCCTCAGGAGGGAACCCCAGCTCCTCCAATTCAATCACCTGATCAAGATCAGAGAGACATAGAGGGCGGATAACGGTATGTGGAGGCAACTCGGAGGTCATTATATGTGATCGAGCTTGTGCTTGCATGTAGGTGGTGGGACTTTTTGGGATTGCCGCTCTCAATGATATCATGCCCCACCTAGCACAACACTATAGAGTTCCCACCACTACTAACAATTTGATCACATGCCGGACCCATCGCCGCCGGTCAATGCGAGCACGGTGCTGCCACTAGAAATGGTCGATAAGAGCATCGGCCGTCAAGTCCGTGTTCTTATGAAGGGAGACGAAGGTAAGCACACACCTCGCAGTGTATATGCAACAAAAACAAAGCTAACAAGAATTCACCGGCACTCTACTTGGATTCGACGAGTTTGTCAACATGGTGCTGGAAAACGTCACAGAGCACTCTGTCGACGGCCGACAAACCAAACTCTCCAAGATCCTGCTTAACGGAAGCAATATTTGCATGATTGTCCCCCAGTAACAACAAAATGAGAATTTAATGTTAGTACACACCTTTTCTACGGCTTGCTCTCTACAATTTCAATATCTGTCGCGGCATATTTCCACATCAGCAGCTGGAATGCTGACCTATATGGTCGAAACCGATGCGCGACATACTCCATCTGGGCGGTCTCGATCAGTGCGGCCTTCTTGCCTTGTTTCTTGCTTTTTGGCGTGAGCGCCGCCTTGCGCGATGTGGCTTTGGCCGAAGTCCCTGGACAGTGTCTCGCTGTACTTGGCGATTGCTGGGTCTCGTCGGTTTCAGGCTCGGTTGAGCCTCCTAGTTCGTTGTCGGCTTCTAGCTGTAGTAACGTTTCAAGAGGCTGGGACCAATCCAGAAGGGCAAGCTCCTGCTTGATTGTAGGGTGTTGCGCAACATAGTTCTCGAATCCGCGACGGACGCCGAGGTCGCCAATCGAGAAAACGTCCAGCCGTTTGAGTCCAAAAAGCAGAAACATATCGGCGGACCACGGCCCAAGGCCGCGGATCGCCACCAGTCTGTCGACAATCTCATCATCGCTCCACTCTTGGAACTTTGCATCCGAAACACTACCAGACAGGAATGCGTCTGCGAGTCCCTTCATGTATTCGGCTTTGCGCTGTGAAAGACCCGCCGAGCGGAGCCGATCGATGCTAGTATTTGCCACTTGACTGCAGCTGGGAAACGGAAGTCTGTCTACTGCATCCAGAAGTGCACTATTAATTGCCGCTGGCTTCTTCTTTTTGGGTGATTTAGTCTCGCCGCCCCCCAGCATGGTGGCAACACTCTTTAGAGTGTACTCAGGTTCGTCGAGCTCTTTTTTCATGTCATCAGATAAAAACTCAGTTTCCAATAGCCTGAGCTCTTCCTGCTGTGCTTCAGACGCATATAGTCTCTTGAACTTGCGCAAAATGGCCTTTGCCGCTGCTCCAGATACTTGCTGTCCTAGGATCCCCCGTCCCAGACTACTAAACGAGTCAAGTCCAGAGTAAGTAGACGTTGGATCACTTGGCTCCAGAGATGCTGCCACATCTGATCTGTAAAACGCAGGAAACGTTGACTTTTCAATCATTGGCCCCAGCGTAGCATCAACCTTGACTAGATGATCCAGCGCCACCTGAAACTCAGGGGTGTATGGACTGTCTTTGGTCTTGCGGCGGCGTTTGGCAAGATCAACTCCACCGTCATTCTCTAGCTCCCGTTTGATCACGGTCATGATCCTGCGCACGTAAAGTCCTACCCCACTTGAACCCTAGCATATGTAAACATAGCTCCCCACAATTTGATTACAAACAACAACCATGCAACTAACAATCACGTACGCAGGCAACGATGACATGGTCCATGCTATAGACGTGGCTGACGATATGTCACTACTAGACCTAAAGGCGTTTATTGCAATTGAATCGGGCATTGAAGCGGCAAATCAAGTGGTCGTCTTCAACAACCACCCTCTGGAGCCCGATTCCAAGACCATTGGCGAGTGTGGCGTCAAAAACCACGACTTTCTGGTAGTGGTGCAAAAAGACATGCTCGAGCGTGCGCAAGCTCAAGTCCAATTGAATAGGCAACGACAGCAACAGCAACAGCAACCAGATATCCCGCCCAACATTGATCCCGACAGCGAAGAAGGTCAAAAGCTGATCCTTGAGAGGATTCGCCAACAGGCAGTGGCCGAGAACTTTGAATCCGCGCTTGAGCACAACCCAGAGGTGTTTGGAACCGTGACAATGCTGTACGTCAATGTCGAGGTGAATGGTCACCCAATCAAGGCTTTTGTCGACAGCGGAGCCCAGGCTACCGTCATCACCCCCAGCTGTGTCGAAAAGTGCCATCTGGCGCATTTGGTAGATTCAAGGTACCAGGGCGTTGCACAGGGTGTTGGAACCACCAAGATTCTTGGCCGTATCCACAGTGCCCCGATGAAGATTGGTGGTGGCTTCTTTTCATGTAGTTTCACCGTGCTGGATGCTGAGCAAAAGTTTGATCTGCTTCTGGGACTTGATATGCTGCGCAGGCACCAGGGTATTATTGACCTGAAGAACAACAGGCTGGTGTTTGGTGATTCGTCTGTGGAGTTTTTGCCGGAATCCGAGATTCCTCACTCGGTATTCTCTGGATCTGCTGCTGCAGACAGCGCTAACCTGAACTCGGCAATAGAAGCTCACAAGTCAACCGGGGCCCACGGTTCTACCAGTGCTGCACCACAGCCCTCCTCCACTCAAGTGCCCAAATATCCAGAGGAAGTTGTGCAGAACCTCATTGGACTGGGATTCCCTCGCAACCAGGTGCTTCAAGCGCTGCAGGCTGCAAACGGCAACGCAGAGGTTGCTGCTGCCATGCTATTTGGATAAATATATTAAGTACTAGTTAGTGGCTGATGTACTGGAAAACAAAGCTCAGAACCTCGTGGTCCAGCTCCTGTCGGAGAAGCAGATCCTGAATGTTGGCAAGCTCGGCATGCGAGAAATGGTTCCACGTGGTGGCATCTCCATACAACATGGCTTGCGAGCGGATGAACTGGCGCCCGTTGCGGCACCGCTTGCACTTGTAGGTATCGTGGGTGTCGCAAACCGTGTCATCCCGGAACTTGAACAGCTGGCGCAGGTTGTCCACAGAAAAGAGACGTTCAACATCCTCATTGTCGTCTACAACGCACGATGAGAGCGACTGCTTCATGCTCTGTCGCTGGAATATCTTCTCTTCGATGGACCCGGTTGAAATGAACCGGTAGACAAAACAGTCCTTCTTTTGACCATCACGCCACACTCGCGCCAGGGCCTGCTGATCTGAAGCAGGATTCCAGTCGGGATCCATAAGCACAAGACGGTTGGCTCCAATCAGATTCAGCCCACATCCTCCTGCCTTGCTACTCAGCAAAAAGATAAACGCATCCTGCTCGGGGTCGTTGAACTTGTCTACAAGCTTCTGGCGCTTGTTGATTGCCATAGTACCGTCCAGTCGAAGCGCGCTGTACCTCTTTCTGCGACACAGCTTCTCCACCAAATCCAGCGTCTTGGTGTAATTGGAAATGAGGACAATCTTGTCGTTGGTCTCTGCGCGGATTCTGGCAAGCATGCGGTCCAGAACAGCAAACTTGCCGGAGATTTCACAGTTGACCTCTCTTTTGGCCATGCGTCCTGTTCCGCCGCCGCCGCCGCTTCCCTCCAGCAGCTGGACGTACTCTTCAGGCACTTCAATTGAAAACTCCTCCAAAGAGTTGCCGTCTTCTAACAGCTCCGGGTGGTTACAAAGCTTCTTAAGCATGTCAATGACTTTAAGAGGCTGCGAGCCTGTGCCACGGAGAATCTTGGCCACTTCAGGAGATGCGAGAAAGTTGCGATAGAGCACTTTTTGTAGCGGTGTGAGATTGCAGAACACAACATGCTCATACTTGACAGGCAAGTACTTGGAGAGAATATCGTTGGTTCGGCGAATAATAAACTTGTTCACAACGGCTCCAAGCTCCTTGAGCTTGAGAGCGCCTTTTTCCACCTCATTGTCCGTGGCATCAGCGTCGCGTCCACGAAGAATGGCATTTTCATAGTTTTTGCGGAACTCTTGACGGCTACCTAGCAAACCAGGGTTTGCAAACGAAAGTAGAGCAAAGTATTCAGAGAGATCGTTCTGGATTGGCGTTCCCGACAGAATAACACGACGCTTGACGTTGAGCCTGTCGAGCGCAGTAAAGGTCAGCGACTCGCCGTTCTTGAGCCGATGGCCCTCGTCTGCTAGCAGGAGTCCAATCTCGGTACTTTCCAGGTCTGCTGCATTGCGGCGAAGCGTCTCGTACGAGATGATTAGAACCGGTCTCACAATCTGCCGCCCTGAGGCTAATGCCCAGCGACGCAGCGCACCCTTGAGCTCCGCAGCTTTAGTGGACTTTCCATCGGCAGCCAGCGGTGT
Source organism: Trichomonascaceae sp. Y4102 (assembly GCA_023628915.1). Classification (NCBI taxonomy): domain Eukaryota; kingdom Fungi; phylum Ascomycota; class Dipodascomycetes; order Dipodascales; family Trichomonascaceae; species Trichomonascaceae sp. Y4102. Next base: position 352,111 of record JAMAJT010000016.1, on the reverse strand, counting down.
GAGCACACCGGGTCCAAGCCACTTTTCGAGCTCGTTGGCCCAGTTGCGCACCAGACTTGACGGGCACACCACTACGCACTTTTGAATCGTGCCTCCCCGTCCGGTGGGACTCTGTTTGAGCAGCGTCCACATGAGGGAAATACACTGTAGCGTTTTACCCAGACCCATTTCGTCTGCCATGATGCACCCAAACGCGTTGGGGTCAATCATGCCGCTGGTGCATCTATACAGGAACTTGACACCCTCGACTTGGTGGGGTCTGAGGATCTTGGCCAGACGTGGGTCAATGACAATGGGCACCAGTTTTTCATCTTCCTTGTCGTCTTTTTTATTGCTGAGTCCCAGCAGATCACTTAGCGACTTTTGTGGTCCAAACTTGGACTTGCTGCTCTCTGTGCTGACGGACGAGCTGGACGATTCCAGTGATAAGTCGCCAATTTTTGCAAGACTCTCATCCGACTCGGCTTCTTCTTTAGTCGATATTGGGCGGATAAGATGCGCGTCAATGGTGGGATCAAACAGGACAATGGCAAACTCTCCAGACGGGTCATGTAATGGACGAGCAACAAACGGGGCTTGTTTGCGCATTCCGAGAGCAGGAGCAGGTCTATTTAGTGCATTAATGGCAGCCTCACTGGTTTTATCGCGCAGTGGAACGGCAAATCGCTTGGTGAGTGTTGTCACAGGGCATAGACCTTCCATTGCCTCAGACTTGGTCGACACTCTTCCCCCCAGTCTGCGTCCTCGGGAAACAGGTCTTTCGTCGTTTTCTTTGAACTCCTCGCTGAGACCACCATCCCCTAGTTCCAATCCAGCGTATGACTTTGTGGATTTAGTGGCGTTACGCTTTAGATGGGTTCTTGTCGAGGCAGGTCGGTTTGGTACATTAAACGGTTTTAGCAGGGTTGACAACGGATCCACTTCAATACGAGGTCTCTTGGGTGCATTGCCGGTAGAAACCTGTGTGTCGCCACTTTCACGGTCTCTCTGACTGGGTGCGCCAGCTCGACGCATGGTTAATGTAGTCTTAACTTACGCGACGCGACAATGTAAACAGAGCCACAACTTTATCACTTTATTGGCGCCGCGTTGCTAACATTTGACCTAGCTGGAATGTATGTTTCTTTAGTAGTTCAAGGAAATAATTTCGTCTATTATTTTCAGCTTTTCGGTTCCGTTACAGTGCCGCTTCGAGCAGTCCAATCTCACCACCGCCACGGTCCAACCACCATGGGAATTGAGAACCCTTCAATATGATGAACAAAATCCGAGTATTCAAAATTGATTGGAGTCTTACCACAAGGCAGAGCTAAATCCACCAAGAATCTGGCGGCTCCAGCTCAGCGTTCAGTCATCTATTAAGTAAGATGACTCAACGCAGGGACAAGGCATATAATGCGCCGCATCTGCCAAAATATTTTCAGTGCATGATACAAAGGTGTGTGAACAACCCGACCTCCCCCCACACTTTGTTGCGATTTCGATCTTTCACCCCTTTAGTTGCAAAACTTTTTAGACCGACACGCATACCTGCGCCTAGGACATACTCTGGATATAGTACCAACTCTAGTCGCCAGCCTTTACATTTCTGGAACCCTCCCACCATGGCTGAAATGGACCAACTAACTGCGCGCCTCGCCAAGCTTGGGGCCGCTTCCTTTGACGCGTTCCCTGGCTCCAACCCCGTCAATAACCCGTTCGACATTTACCGATCTTATATTTCGTCCGAGCTTGCCAAGATTAGCGGCGTCGACAGAGACAAGATCTTTCCTGCTCTTGAGTGGACCAACAGCGCCGACCGCGGAGACCTTGTGATTCCCATCCCCCGTCTGCGAGTACAGGGCAAGAACCCGGCTGAGCTTGCTTCCGAGTGGGCGGTTGCGTTTCCCAACGACAAGTATGTGTCTGAGGTTACTGCCAAGGGTCCGTTTATGCAGTTCTACTTTGCCAAGGAGATGCTTTCGGAGATTGTTCTCAAGGACATTCTGGAGCAGGGAGACCACTATGGAGACGCCAAGATTGGCGAGGGTAAGCGGGTTGTTGTCGAATTCAGCTCCCCCAACATTGCCAAGCCGTTCCACGCCGGCCATCTGCGAAGCACAATCATTGGAGGATTCATCTCCAACCTGCACGAGAAGCTCGGATACGAGGTTATTCGTATGAACTACCTCGGAGACTGGGGCAAGCAATTTGGTGTTTTGGCTGTTGGATTTGGCAAGTACGGAGATGAGACCAAGCTGCAGCAGGACCCCATCAACCATCTGTTTGAGGTCTACGTAAAGATCAGCAAGGACATCTCCGACGAGAAGGAGGCCGCTGCTGCGGCTGCTACCGAGGGTACTCCCGCCGCTGAATCTGAGACCGATGAGTTGGCTCGTAAATACTTTAGACACATGGAGGACGGCGACGCAGAGGCTCTTGCCCTCTGGAAAAAGTTCCGTGACCTGAGTATCGAAAAGTACAAGGACACGTACGGCCGCCTCAACATTCACTATGACCGCTACTCTGGAGAGTCTCAGGTCCCCAAGGAACGTATGCAGGAGGTTCTCAATATGTTTGACGAGAAGAATATGATCACAGACGACAAGGGCGCCAAGCTCATCGACCTAACTAAGGCAAACAAGAAGCTCGGCAAGGCCATTGTGCAAAAACGAGACGGAACCACGCTGTACCTGACCCGTGACGTTGGTGAGGCCATTGAGCGTTACAACAAGTACAAGTTCGATAAGATGATCTACGTGATTGCGTCGCAGCAGGATCTTCATGTGGCTCAGTTCTTTAAGATCCTCGACCTCATGGGATTCGAGTGGGCCAACCGCCTGCAGCACATTAATTACGGACTCGTGCTCGGCATGAGCACCCGTAAGGGAACCGTGGTGTTCCTTGATACCATTCTAGAGGAGACCAAGGAAGCCATGCATGCAGTCATGCGCAAGAACGAGACAAAGTACGCGCAGGTCCAGAACCCCGATGAGATTGCCGACCTCGTGGGTATGTCTGCTATTATGATCCAGGACATGCAGGCTAAGCGTGTCAACAACTACTCGTTTGACTGGAAGCGTATGCTTTCGTTTGAGGGAGACACCGGCCCCTACCTACAGTACGCGCACTCGCGTCTGTGCTCAGTCGAGCGCAAGAATGCTGAGCTCATTGGAAACGCTGATCTGTCCAGTGCGGACTTTTCTCTGCTCACCGAGCCCATTGCTCTCCAGATCACCCGCATCCTTGCACAGTACCCTGACGTGCTGCTTGCTTCTCTGAAGTCCATGGAGCCTTCTACTGTGTGCACATATCTCTTCAAGCTCACACACGCAGTCTCTTCCGCCTATGACATTCTTTGGGTCGCTGGCCAGGAGCCCCAGCTCGCTCTGGCTCGCATGGCTCTCTACACTAGTGCCCGCAAGGTTCTTAGTAACGGTATGAAGCTGTTGGGCCTTACCCCTGTTGAGCGCATGTAAGCGTAATTTTTTTAACTGGCAAATAGATTTAATTACATCTATACTATAGTAGCATGGACGTCAGAGCCCCATGACCAACAAAGTCCGTGATGACTCGGAACTTAAAGTCGCTGTCGCTCAGAGACGACTCAAATAGATCATTTCGCTGCGCCATTTCTTCCTGTGCCTTACGCAGCATCTTGATGTTATCAAAGTCTGACAGGCACTTGGGGCACGACGGAGAAGTGGATGATGTGGCGTGCGTCGAGGTATCGAGACATCGTTGGTGGTACAGATGTCCGCAGGCAAAATGGACGCACGGCAAGTCCAGAGTAATGCCGCAGCTTTCGCATTGGGTAGTCTGGTAGTCTATTGTAGCGTTTTTCGTGAGCAGGTCGTCGATCTGCTTTTTCTTGGCCTCGGACTCTTTCTGGTACGACTGAGCCAACTGCTCGTTCCTTGCTATTTCAGCCTCTTCACTGGTAATGAGGCCAACGAGATACTGCCGCACATTGCCCACAGTAACTACCGAATTTGTACAGAGAAGCTGAAATACCTGAAGAGCAGAAAGAGATCGACTCTGCTTGACGTGCGCAAGCACACTATCGAGTAAGTCTGTGCACTGATCAAGCACTTGCTTGGACGAAACAAGATACGTCAGGGCCAGTACGTGCAACTCACGTCGCGACTCCTTGTCTGCTAAAGCCTCTTGAGTAAGCGCTTTGGATAGAACGCGTCGGACTCCAGCAACGTCATTGCGAGCAACATTGGACCTAAGTTCGTCCACCTGACTACTCAGGCTGGTGTGTTCGTCGTCTTCCTTCAAGTTGGGGACAGTAGAGTCGGTGAGGTGGTTCAACAGTGAGATGGTGTTGGGCTTGATGACAGACCGGTGAGACCTGAGCAGACTGCATGCTTTGTCCTCCCACTCTTTCTTACCGGCTGGGTCCGATACAGAATCTGCTAGTCGGAGATATGACTCGGCCAGCCCACTGACAATATCGCCTTGATCTCGAGCGTCAGCCTCAAAGACCTCGGAAGACTCGAGGCATGCCTCTAGAAAAATAACAAACTGAAATGGGTGGTTGAGAAACGAGGCAAAAATCAGGCGTGGTCGTGGCGGCTGGTACGTAAGCACAAAGTCGTGGTCGTTGTCAGACGAAGATTGGTTAGTAGTGGCTAGCGTGCGGGGTGGCGTGTTGTTAGTAGTCGATCGGCTGGGAGTGCCGGTTGAGGAAGATCTAGTGTCGTAAGACGAAGCACGAGAGGGGAGAGGGTTTGTCAGTTCACTGGAAATGGTCTTTGACGCAACATAGTTGACAAACGCACGATAACTCTGCAGCACAGGTGCCGCGTAGCTAGCGTAGTCCACCTCGAGATCCCTCGAGTACTGCTGCGTCTCACCTCTGTCGCTGGGAGCCGGAACATACTTGCCCGTAAAAAGAGAAATTAAGATCACCGTGGTTTTAACAGGAAACTGGTCCAGAAACTCCCGCGAATACGTTATGAGGATTCGCAGAGCGTCCTTCACGTCTAGCGTCTCAATGTAGTCAAGTGCACCCTTGGGATCATGGAACTCTGTCAGGTGCAGCTGGACCGCAAGGTCGCAGTCGCCGTTCTTGTCAGCTAGCTGGGCGGCGAGCTCAAGACACTCTACCTGGCGGCAGAGCGAAATCGCCACCTCGTAGTCAATAAGAGACGCTGGTATCTTTATTGCAGCAGAGTCATTTTTGTCGAGTGCGTTAGACAGCAGGCTCTTGAACTTGTCGAGGTTCTTGGTCTTGGCGTAGCAGTTGAGCAGAAGCGACACGTGGCTTGTGGTGACAATTTCAGTAGACATAATGGCCTCCAGGTACTCTGTTAGAAGCCCTATATGCTGGGGATCGCGGTACTTGACAATGACGTCGCTTGTTGTGTACGCATCGATGCACTGGCAATACTGCTTCAGGGCGTCTTCCTTCTTGTCTTGCAGGTAGAGAAAGTCACCATACCGCTTGAAAATGTCCTTGCTGGACATCTTGTACTGTTCGGCCATATCAATCGCCGCCTGATACAATCTTGAGCGCTCCAGAATGTCTATTCTGCTGGCTAGCGACTTTTCCTGGAACTTGTACAGTACGCCATCAGCGCTAATAATGTGGAGTGTGTTCCACAGGCTAACCACATGCGACACGCCCTTGGAGATCTGTCCGCTATAAACAATAAACTTGGCAATGGTGTCGACAATTATGATGCGCACAAAGTCCGACTGCACGAGTGATTGGATCGTGGACGTCTGCTCAGCGCGCGGGTCCACCACAATCACAGAGTACTGCTTATACGAGTAGAGCGCTCGTTTGGGGACGTCCAGCGCAAAACACGGACCCCGTCTGCGAGACGAGTACCACGACAACTCCTTTGCGCGGGCAACAACCAACGGCATGTAATCTTCAGTGGGCTTTTCGATAACCGAGCGAGAATCGTCGAGCGCCACGCAACCCAGAGCTGCACCATCGGATTTGTCGAGGATTGTTTCTGGTTTGCCGTTGTTGAGCCCACCCGTAGACACCGTAAAAATCTGGTTTAGTGTCGATACAAAGATCATGGATCTGTCGTGGGGCTGGAACTCGACCGCCGTAATGGGAATCGAGCTTTTGTACACAAGCCGCTGGCGAGATCCTCTGTCGTGAGTAATGTCACCTCGTACCACAATAACAGCGCCATCGGCATACCCAAATGCAAGAACCGACTTGTCAGTGTTGTCGTCCGAGATGGCAAACGCAGACAGGGGAAACATGTTGGACCCATTGTGCACCGTCACCATCGAGTGCAGGTGCAGCACCCGCGGCTTGCTATCACCTAGGTGGTCATTTTTTTCGTTGGCAAATCTCTCCAAGTTCCATAGACGTACGGACACCGGTGCTCCTGTCTTTACTGAGACCGTCAACAGTAGGCCCGAGTTGGGAAGCCACCTTACATACTGAATCGAGTACCCTTCGCTGTCGCTTAGACTGTCGGGATGAATATTGTACACGTGTGCCAATTGAAAGTCCTTAGACAGCTGTTTCACCAGGCAATTGCTTGTGGCGAGAAACAGGCAGTCTTCACCGGCGCACACTGCGGTGAGGTATGGATCGCTAAATAGAGGTTCGCCATTGGCCGAGAGCGGATCTCGAATTGGCGTTGTCTCAAAGAAGTTGAATTGTCTCCACTGGTTAGTTGGTTACTTTGACAGAACCATCGATTCTTTCAAGCACTCACTTGTGTCAACGACATGCTGCACACTCAGGAGTCAACCCTAATACTTATAACCAACCTCACACTGAGAATCATTACCTGCATCAGCATTAAAATGCAGAGCGATAATCTTTACGTATGCGTTAGGAACTGTACAAACCTAGTTATTAAAACCTACAAGCAAATCTAGCCCGTCGATAACGTGACACCGTTCCCCATCAATGCTGGCCAAAAATGGCGCAGCCGGGGCCACCACCATATTCTCTTTGTTGGTTCCTGCTGAGCCGACCCTCTATAATGTTGCTGATTGATTTGTGGTTCCTCGGAGATTTTGGTCGCTTGAATGCCTGAATGTTGGCCACTTTTCAGTAAGAATGTGCGTCCTACTGAGCACAAAAAGTAGTGAAGTCAACGCCGCTAGACTCGATAAAAAAAATCGCCTTGCGTGTTGAGCTTCGTCCATTTGATCGTTAAACGCCTGCTGAGAAGGGGTCGGCGGCTCGAGATGCAAATTGGTGGATTTTGGCTTCCAAGGCACGAGAGTGTGGAGAAACAAACTTTAGGTGGACTGTCCAAAGAATGCGCTTAGTTTATCCATTGATGGACGCATTGTTGGGCCAGCCTTTGAAGCGCATTATGACCGAGATCGTTCCCACTTGTAAAACTACTTGCGCTTTGCCGTAATATCTTGGAAGATGGGTCGAGTCTCGAGTCGGGCATAGGGTTTTCACCCTTGGCTTGTAGCGCGCTCACTGCGTCGGAAAAGGCAATTGGTTTGAGTGACCCCATGGCCCCCATGATTTGACTGCTGCATCCCAGCAGAAGTGCCAAAATCGTCTCTAGGTTTACATCAAGTGGAATACCAGATGCAATGGTACATGCTTGGCCAAATCCAGCACTTCGTAGACAGAATATGCACTGGGGAGGAAGAACATGCCAGAGAGTAATAACAGCATGTTTCGAGTAAATATACTTTTTGGTGGCCGTGAGCGAACTGACGGCGCGGTGGTGTCGATGCGGTTACTCTCTAGATACAGTTGGGCTCTGCCCTAAACCACTCCAAAAAGGGCTGCGTCCCTTATCCGGTTTGGGGTAGGATTACGTGATGCACATCCTTGTCATCCTTCCTGTCTATATGCAACATGCAAGCTGCTGGCTGGGGCGGGCGGGCTAGCTATAGGTAGTAGGGTAGCAAGGGGCAAACGTCCTATATAAAGCCCAGGGTCGTCGAAATGTCGATCATTCATAACATCCAATGTTCAATCTCTTCCTATTCCGTGAAATCAAATCTGCAAGCATGCGCGTGCTGCCCAAGGCTCGCTGTACCGAAAGCACCTGGAGCCTTGACGAGTATGTGCATTTCTGCGAGATACTCATTTCAGTTCTCATGAATCCCATTGTCAGTGAGATTGACTATGCCTTGCTCCGCGCCGCGTCTTCGTCGCCTCGCAACTTCACCCTCATCCAAGACAAAAGTGCCATTGATGATACGTGGGAGAAGCTGACGGCTTTCTTGTATGATGACTCCACCCGTTCTGTCAAGGATCAACAGAGAAGACAGGTGGTTGCCAGCTCCAAGAAACTGACTGCGAGCTTGACCAAAGCTGCTGATACTGCTGCTGGTGCCGGTGCCGGTTCCGGTTCCATCGCTGATCAATACATTGCCGAGCTCAGAGCCCATGCTGCGGTGTTCAACTTGCGCGAAAAGAACCATTTCTGGCACCTCGACGCTCAGTCCAACACGCCTATGGGCCTGTATTACAGGGATAACGCCGAACCTTTCAGCGATGCCTTTGTAACCCTTGCATTCAATCTCAAGGTCATTGTAGAGGTGTCTACCGAACGCAATGGACTTGAGGAGGCACGGGCGGCCTATGAGAGAAGAGCCCGTCAGACTCTTCAGGCGAACGCAGTCCGGTCTCACATCTATGGTGTGCTTGTGGCCAACGGCAAGTTGGAGGTTCGCTGTACGAGCCGTAACGAGCGCAGAGTATCTAAACTGTACGACCTTGCCGAAGACCCAATCGTTCCGGGTGTCGTACTGATCCTCTTTGATACGATGTCAGCCTTGGCGTCTGGTGTCGGCTATGAGTTTAGAGGTGATCCTCAGACAGGGTACCAACTGTACACCAATGGCAAGCCTGTGCTCGAACTCGCCGACACTGTGTTTGCCTCTTACCACCCCGCATCGCAGCAGTGTAGCGAAGATGGTCGCTACACTGCTTTGTTCAAGAAGTCTGGTGGCACTGGGCTGGTCTACCTTGCCTGGTTGCGTGAGGACCAGGCCCCAGAGCCGGGGGTTATGGAAGCTATCTCGTCCGTGGACGGAATGGTTGGCTACAAGTTCTTTAAGCCTCTCACTCGAGATACTTCGGACTTAGGTGCACTCCTGGAGGTCTCCAATAGGGCCGCCCAGGATATGTTTTTTCAGGGTGGCGACAAGCATCCTAGACGTCTGTACGCTGGAGTGACGTCTGACGACCGCCGCTACACATTCCCGCAAGAGTTCGGCTTCCGAAATGTACCAAAAAGCTTAGGCTTTGTTCCTTTGATCGTTGGCAACCTTGACGACAAGAACTTTATGTATGGGGACGTTACCTTTCACAATATCGTTTATGTCGAGGAGAATGGGAAGACTCGTGCCATGTTGTTGGCAACGGAGCGTGCTGTCTACAAGAACAGCCCTCGAGCCAAGAAGGACGGTCCGGGCGGCCCCTTCTTGGGTCGCTCGGCAGACCCCTCGACTCCTCCCTCCATGAAGAGAGACTACGAGTCTTGGCTTTCCCTCCTTTCAATGGGCCAGCGCATGTTCAACAAGTAACATCGAGCATCGCAAACTAGAAAATAAGATGGATATATGGTTAATGCAATAGTCAAGTGACAAACCTGTGTGTCGCGAATAGAGACCTGATGAGAAGCGGCATATGCTGAGGAGGACGGGCCAAATGCTGATGCGCAGAGCCACCACTACGCGTCTATAATAATATGCGCCAGGGTAGCTGCAAAAAAAGTGACATTACCATAATCATACAGAATGACTGCAAAACACGGCCCTTCGTTGGACACACGAACCCAAATTGCGGGGAGCGATCTTGGACCATGTGATGGCATAGATCAATAAATGGCAGAAGCTGTAACTGCTTGGCTTGACCACCTAATTAATCAACGGGTTGCTAGCGCTGCCGACTGGTCTTTCGTGCAAATATTGCCAGCTACGCGTAGGCAGCGTATGATGCCACCACTCTCGGTGTTAGGAATGGCGGGGTGTTTGGTTGCTCAGTGTTGCCAAATTCCTACTACCAAGGAGCCAAGGAAACTTGCGCATGGTCATGGGCTAATCTGGGATCGAGTGTCACTGGGGAGATATGTTGTAGAATACTTCAATTAAAATATAATTATCGAGTTCAAAGAAAGATTTCCCAAAAAATGGATGTCTGCGGCGGGACCTCATCGCACGGCTACCCCTGCATTTCCCCACATGAACTAACGTCAACAGCTGCGGCTGAGGCAGACACGTTACCTGTACGACCCTTACGAAGCAAGGAAAATGCTTGCAAAGCCCTGAGGCGCTATCGTTCCTCCCATCCCATAAACTGCATCCACAGGGTCCGAGCGCGAGCGATCGTGAGGTAATGGCGAGCCTCTGCAGCACCATAATCGGTCAATCTAAGACGTCAATAGGTTGGGTGTGTCACTATTACCGTATCACCGCGAGAGTGTTGAAACAATGGTCTCATCGCAGCCAGATAACCCTCATGAGGCAAGCAACATGCAAGGAGCCCCAAGCGGTAGCGAGACAACTAGGAACGCCCATAACACCAAGCTTACTGTTCAGACAGAAGTTGGGCCACGGACCAAAGAAGGCGGCCAGCAGCCAGGGGATTATACAAAGATGCAAACAAACGCAAAGCAAACGGGATTGCAGAACAACATCCAGTCGGGCAAAACTGCGACCGCGGCAATCAACACTCTCCCCTACGAGCTGCTCGACATGGTCCGCCTATATGCAATGCCGTCGCCGTCTACCTCGTTGAGCTTTGTCATGCAACTGCGCAGTGTATGCAAAGTGTGGCATGCAGTAGTAGACAGCGGGCGCCGGTACTGGTCAGACTGGGCGCTCTTGTCACACTGGTACCAAAAGCTAGATATTTTCATGGAGAAGGACTCGCGGTCAATGGCTAGGTGGAGGAAAGCACCTGCGTGTATTTGGCAGCACCTACCGATGCTGGGACTGGTGATTCGGGGATTTAGCGAATGGGCGGATTATAATGATCGGTCGATTGACGACATGTATGACTTTATCATAGACGTGGCGATCAAACAGCACGGCTTGAAGGGGCTAATGGTACGGTTCCCTAAGTTGCACAACCTGCGCAAGATTGTATTTGGTGACGTGCGGGCGAGACTCGAGACGCTTGCCCTCGAAGGACTTGACGCGTCTTTCTTTACCTCGAAATTGCCAATACTCGAATGCGAAAGAGAAAGACCTACACAATATACAGGCGAACTAGAACCGCCGTACCCTACAACTGTTGGCCAGGCGATGCGTGAAAGCTTACCGGATTACCTGACCAAACTTGAGATGAGATTTGACAAAAGGAACCACGACCTGTGGGCCTACAATCGGGAACGTACCCCGTGGAAGCTGGACTTGTCAAGGTGTGTAAACCTGCGCGAGCTAAAAATCAGGGGATGCTGCTGTGAAAGGGGACATCCCGCAGACCATACAACCCAGATACACTTGGTTCTGCCCAAATACCCCAGGCGCACATTCCCCAGGCTCGAGGAGCTACAACTGACCAGTCCATATGTTGCACTCCACCTGGATGAACCTATGGAAGTCAATCCATGGACACTCCAACGCGTTCAGAGGGCCCGACTCAGTTACCTTCGGACAATAACATGCAGACGGCTGCTTGCACTGGGACTGGTAAGGGTGATATCGATGCATTTGCACTCGGAGTACTCGTATGTTTCCGAGGGAGACACCCGAGCTCTCAATAAGCTTATTTTAGCTCAACGGGCTGGCCGTATCGATGCTCTCCATGTCAAACAGGATGAGAGCCGCGACCTTGATAGGAATGCACTGTCCCGTGCACAAAAAGAAGGCCTTGAAGCTGCTCAGCGAAACGCTAGAGCCAAAAGTGTTGAGACTCTTCGTCGGCTGAAGTCCCGGAGACCTAAACTCAGTGCGTTCTGGGAAGTAGACAAGCACCTAGACTTGGAGTGTTCGTCTCCGCGGCCATCTGACAAGTCTGAGAGGAGGGTGGGTCTCTTTGCAAGGATTTTTCGGTCAAAGATCAAATGACGCGAGTCCGCCCTAGTCGAGAAAGCGAAAACAATAAAAGGGTCGATGCGTGCTTTAACCAATGGATCCACCGCGAAACTGAACAAAGCAGATGACACTTAGGAAGACAACCCATTGCACTATGCGAGGAGTACAAATGGACCGCCTTCCCGCACTGTCGAGAATCAGGGGTGCATTTTGGAAAGAGGCTGCCAAAGCTTCTGAAACTAGCAGAATAACTGAAGTGCTTGAGACGATGCAAATGCGGCTAGTGCAGACAATTCCGCAAGTAGAGTACCAAACAGCAGCGTTGTCGGCCAGCGAGGGCCCCCTGATGTTAAGAATTCGCCGATGACGACACCAGAACAGCGCCGCTTTGTTGACTGGTGACTTTCGTTGAGGTGCTTTTTGTTTCTATTAGGGAGCAGTTTTGGGTTAGCAAGTCTGGATAGAATGATCGGCAGAATCAGCTTGTATAGACAACATTTTTGAATAGTGTTCGCCGGACTAGTTGATTTGGTCGTTCAACCGCAACCCATCCACTCCCACGACTGAGCTTGAGAAGAACAGGCGATAGAACTTGAACGTTTGCCTTTGGGTCGATTATGGTGATGCGTCGTTAGGATTTCTAAAATCCATCCACTGGTCGCATCCTAGAGCAAGCTCTGGACATGGTATAAACCCTATCAGCTAGGCATCAATAAGAAGTTTGGCGCGGATTGTGCCTTACGCTTTAATACTCTCTTCAGTGTCCAGAAGGGTACTAATTTCGCTTGAAACGGCTCTTAAAAGCCCCGGCGTTCGCAATCTTGGAGAATGTGGTTACTGTTTCCAGTTTGCCGAACTGACATCCATGTGTCCTACTAAGTACTTCTCTAATAACAGGCACTAGGTATAGTCAAACATGCATGATTAGTGTACTATTCTACTAGCTCGAACGCTTCCTCGACCTTCTGCTGGGCCATTTTTGTTTCTTCCTCGGCCATCTCGGCCATTTTCTTGCGATCGTCGTCACTGGGTTCGTACATGTGCCATACAGTGTAGTGGACAAGACCACCCACCGAGTAGCCCATTTTGCGGCACATGATTCCAAACGCCTCAGTTTCTGCGTGGTTCAAAAACGCAAAGCCCGGGAAGTTGGCGCCCGACCGGAATACCTTTGCCTTGGCCAGAATCGACACGCCGCCGATTCCGTCCAGATCAATGAGTGTGTCTGGGTCTCCTTCAGGTTCGCGGAAATATGCAAGATGCGGTCGCCATGTCGGGTACTCTGCGTATCCCTCGACAATGACTTCATCCTCGTGCAGTGTCTTGGCAAGTTCGAGCGCGGGCTCCGACTCCTGCCATGAGTTGAGGTCGTACGGCTGCTCACCGCCGAGCCACTCGGGGAGGGGTCTCCACACGTTTGGAACAATCACATCGCGGTTGTGACGCATCAGATCTTCAATGATGGTGGGGGGTGACGTTTCAATGTCGGCGTCACGCCAGTACACCCATGCATGGTTGGGTTTTAGTGCGCTGTACAGCAGCCAGTTACGTGCTCGTCCCATCAGCTTCCGTCTGTCTCCCTGTACAGCTACTCCATGGCGATCGCTGAAGCCTTGTCCGATAACGGCACCAAAGTCCCGCTCGTAGACAGAAATGTCGCCAAATGCCAGTTGCGCGTTCTCTTCCTTGGCGGCATCGATGCTTAAGAGGTTGATGTGTGTGGCCAAGTCCTTGCTTGTCGAGTCATCGCAGTCGCTCACCAGAAACGCAAGATCAATCTGGGCGTGTGGGTATGTGAGGTTGCGCAGATGCGAAAACATCATGGGGAGCACCGGCGAGGCATTTCGTAGTGGAATGCAAATAAGAACTTTGTCTTTTCTATCCTTGTCAGCGGGGTGGGTATCGTAGTCGTTCAGGTCCCAGTATTCAACGGGAGTCGTGGTATCTTTTCCGGCAGCGGCCTTGTCTGCCGCGCTATTGGGTGTGCTGGTTGTAATGGCGGTGAACTTGTTCCAATTGATGGCTCCGGCTCTCTTCGACGAGCTCGACGTAAAATACAGAAATGTCACCACTAACAGGCATACAACTGCCCAGACTTGTTTCTTGGACAACACCAACCCGCTATCGCTGCGTTGTTCTATCCATGCTCGGAGACCGGTCCTCCTTCCTTTCGAGCCCTGCCTCCGGTGTTTTCTGTTGGGCGCATACTCATATTGGGGTAGCTGGTGACTTTTCGTCGACCTGCTCGGCAGAAAGGCCATAACTGATGAATGTGTAGAGAAGAGCTGAAACAAAGACAGGCGTCTTCAAAGGGTATGGTTCCACAACGCCAACAACGGCAGGGCCAGGGCTTGTAGCAGATTGGAGAACCAGCAACCTGCTGCAAGAGAGAAAAAAAAAAAAAAAAAAAAGGTCAGCTTCGTCTTCCCAAAGAATTAAAAAAGACGTTTCAAATAATCGGCTAAATTCTAAGAAGAATCACAACTTGCAACCTGCGTTTCCAGATGATACTCAAAGCCTGACGTTATCTGTCCATCCGTCCTTAAGGTTGGCTAAGGTTGTGCCCATCTATCTCCACAATCTCGCCACTCTAATAGCAGCAGTCTAGAGATGGGTGCACTACTATCGGTTCCGCTGGCTGTGACGCCCATGATAGGGTCGTTCATAGCCAGTTGCTGCGGAGCAGCAGCTTGCTCGGCAGTGACCTCACGATGTGGTACACGCAGCTTCTCGTCAAGTATCGCCACCCGTATCTCCTACGCCGTACTTTTTGTGCTCAATTCAATTCTATCCTGGATCATGCTCAGCGACTGGGCCATCCGCAAGCTTGAGGGACTCACATTCAACTTTATGAAAATCACCTGCGAGGGCAAAGAGTGCCACGGTTTTGTTGCCGTGCACCGCATCAACTTTGCCCTGGGGTTGTTCCACGTCATTTTGGCCCTGCTACTCACTGGCGTCCACTCGTCGCGAAACCCGCGGGCAGGGCTCCAGAACGGGTACTGGGGCCCAAAGGTCGTGGTGTGGCTGGTGCTGGTTGTGCTGACGTTTTTCATCCCCGAGTCATTTTTCATTTTCTGGGGAAACCACTTTGCCATGACCTTTTCGGCAATCTTTGTGGTGATTGGACTCGTGCTTCTCGTTGACTTTGCGCACTCGTGGGCCGAGCTGTGTGTCGACCGTGCCGAACACGCTGACTTTGCCGACCCCAACGGCCCCAACATGTGGAAGTACATTCTGATTGGGTCCACTGTGGGCATGTACTTGGCTAGTCTAGTGCTGACCATTCTTATGTATGTATTTTTTGCTGGCTCGGGCTGCTCGATGAACCAGTCCGCCATCACCATCAATCTTATTCTGATTGTGGTGATTTCCGGCATGTCGGTGCATCCCGTGGTCCAGGACTACAACCCGCAGGCCGGACTAGCACAGTCGGCCATGGTGAGCGTATACTGTGCGTACCTAACCATGTCTGCTGTTGCCAGTGAGCCCGACGATCGACACTGCAATCCGTTGGTTAGGTCTCGCGGGACGCGAACGGCTTCCATTGTGCTCGGAGCGTTGTTTACGTTTTTGGCCATTGCATACACGACCACCAGGGCCGCGACCCGCTCGGCCAGCATAGGAAACTCCGGTAGCGGCACCAGTGAAGAGTATGAGCCTCTGGCCACTAGCGGCGGTCCATCGCAGCACTCCATGGTCACCACCGAACCCAGCCGGGCTACCATGAGAGCAGAGGCACTTCGTGCTGCTGTAGAGAGCGGTGCTCTCCCTGCATCAGCACTCAACGACTCTGAGTGGAACCAGAACGACTCAGACGCCGAGGATGAAGACGAAATCGACGATGAAAAGAGCACAACAAAGTATAACTACTCCCTGTTCCATGTCATCTTCTTCCTGGCCACACAGTATACCGCAACGCTGCTGACCATGAACGTGGAGAAGGAGTCGATTGGTGACTTTGCCCCCGTTGGCCGCACCTACTTTTCTGCGTGGGTCAAGATTGTGTCAGCTTGGGTGTGCTTTGCTCTATATGGCTGGACACTAGTTGCGCCTGTTCTGTTTCCCGACCGGTTCTAACTATTTATATCAATTGAATATCAATATGTACTAGATGTACACAAAGTCATCATCAATAGGGTCGTCTTTTCAGTAGTACTCAGTCTACAGGGCACGCCACACGGCTGTCAAACTCACATATGTGCGTTGTCCGAGTTTGAGAGTGCCTTGCATGCTGCAGATGAGCTACGAACTTTCTGCTATCGCCGCCGAATACAGTAGAGCAAACCGATACTCAGCTTGCAGAGACGCCTTTTTTTTTTTCCTCCACTCAGATCAAACTCCTAGGTGTATCGGCGACTGATAAGATTCCAGGATCTACGTTAGGGCACTTCCAAATCGGGCACTTGGGTTGTTGGGCTGGACCCTGCGCCCAACACCCAACTTGGGTCCCAACATGAAAAATGTCGGTGTTTATATAGAAATAAAGTACGGCCGTGTTGGTTTCGATAACAACAACAAGAACAAGATGCGCCCCGAAGTCGAACAAGAGTTGGCGCATGTGTTGCTGACAGAGCTTCTTGCCTACCAGTTTGCGTCGCCTGTGCGGTGGATCGAGACTCAGGATGTGATTCTGAGCCAGTTCAACGCTGAGCGCATTGTCGAGGTGGGTCCCTCGCCTACACTGGCTGGTATGGCCAGTAGAACGCTCAAGGCCAAGTACGAGAGCTATGACGCGGCACTTTCTCTGCAACGCCAGGTTCTCTGCTATTCCAAGGACGTTAAGGAGATTTACTACACACCTGATCCTGTGGCGGAACCTGAGGCCGAGTCCAAGTCTGCGCCCGAAGCTGCTGCTGCGCCTGTTGCGGCTGCTCCTGTTGCGGCTGCACCCGCTGCTACTGCTGCTCCTGCTGCAGCTGCTGGCCCTGTTGCCGACGCACCGGTCAAGGCTGTGGAGGTGCTCCACACCCTTGTTGCACAAAAGATCAAGAAGTCGCTCGCCGAGGTTCCTCTTTCCAAGGCTATCAAGGATCTTGTTGGAGGTAAGTCGACTGTTCAGAATGAGATTTTGGGAGATCTCGGCAAGGAGTTTGGTGCTACCCCCGAGAAGCCCGAGGAGACTCCTTTGAGCGAGCTGGCCGAGCAGTTCCAGGACTCGTTCAATGGTCAGCTTGGAAAGGTGTCGTCTGGTCTGGTTGCACGTTTCATTTCCTCAAAGATGCCCGGAGGATTCTCCATTACATCTGCGCGCAAGTACCTGTCCACCCGCTGGGGACTTGGCCAGGGACGCCAGGACTCTGTGTTTTTGTGGAGTTTGACTGAGGAGCCCAAGGCTCGTCTGGGAGATGAGGCTTCGGCCAAGGCGTACTTTGATGGAATCACCCAGAAGTACGCTGCTGCCAATGGGGTCGATCTCTCCAGTGCTAGTGCTGGAGGTGCCGGCGGTGCTGGGGGTGCAGGTGCAGGCGGCGCTGTCGTCGACAGCGCTGCTCTTGATGAGCTCAACAAAGCCCATGACAAGCTTGCTCGCCAGCAGATGGAGGTGTACGCTCGTTACCTCAAGATTGGACTGCGCGACGGAGAGAAGCAGTTTGTTGCACAGAAGGAGGCCACTGCTCTGCTCCAGAAAGAGCTGGATCTGTGGCTAACGGAGCACGGAGAGTTTTATGCTCAGGGTATCAAGCCTGTGTTTTCGCCGCTCAAGGCTCGCACGTACGACTCTTACTGGAACTGGGCTCGTCAGGACTGTCTCACCATGTTTTACGACATTATCTTTGGCCGCCTGTCTAGTGTGGACCGTGAGATTGTCGCCAAGTGCATTTCCATTATGAACCGTGCCAATCCCGTGCTGATTGACTTTATGCAGTACTACATTGACCATGTGCCCACGCACAAGGGCAACACCTATGCTCTTGCGCAGGAGCTGTCGTCCAGACTGCTGGAGAACTGTAAGGAGGCCCTCAACGCCAAGCCTGTGTATAAGGATGTGACGTACCCCACTGGACCGCAGACCACTCTTGGTGCCAAGGGAGAGATTGAGTACAAGGAAGTTGTGCGCCCCAGCGTGCGCAAGCTCGAAAACTACGTTACCGAGATGACCACCGGTATGCCTGATCCTGAGGCCAAGTCCGACACGGCCGAGCTCGAGTCTATTTACAAGACGCTGCAGACCAAGCTGGGCGACACCAGCAAGCTGGAGGAGCTGTTTAAGGAGATTTCCGATATTGCTGCCGGCAACAACAACAACACGACCACCGGTGGTGCCAAGACCATTCCCTTCCTGCACCTCAAGAGCCCTGCTTCCCAGGACAAGTGGGAGATGGACCGCGACCTCACCGCTCAGTACCTGTCTGAGCTGGAGCTTGCTGCTCGCGAGGGTATCACGTTTGAGGGTAAGACTGCACTGGTTACGGGCGCTGGTATGGGCTCCATTGGTGCTGATGTGCTGCAGGGTCTGCTGAGTGGAGGAGCTCGCGTGGTTGTCACCACGTCGCGCTACTCTCGTGAGGTCACCGAGTACTACCAGGCTATGTACACCAAGTACGGAAGCAAGGGCTCGACGCTGACTGTGGTGCCGTTCAACCAGGCGTCGGCTACTGATGTGCGCGCTCTGATTGAGTACATTTACGACCCCAAGACTGGACTGGGTGATTTGGACTTTGTGGTGCCGTTTGCGGCGATTCCCGAGAATGGTATTGAGTTGGACGGCATCGACTCGCGCTCGGAGCTGGCTCACCGCATGATGCTGACCAACGTGCTGCGTCTCGTGGGTGCTGTCAAGGCGCAGAAGGCTGCTAGAGGCTTTGATTCTCGCCCTGCTCAAGTCATTCTGCCTTTGTCTCCCAACCACGGTACATTTGGTGCTGACGGACTTTACTCGGAGAGCAAGCTTGCTCTTGAGACTCTGTTCAACCGGTGGTACTCTGAGTCGTGGGGTAGCTACCTCACTGTGTGCGGTGCCATTATTGGCTGGACGCGTGGTACAGGTCTCATGAGCCAGAACAATATCATTGCCGAGGGCATTGAGAAGCTTGGTGTCCGCACCTTTTCGCAGAAGGAGATGGCGTTTAACATTCTGGGACTCATGGCGCGCCCCATTGTGCAGCTGTGCCAGACCCGGCCAGTGTGGGCCGATCTCAATGGTGGTCTACACACTATTGAGAACCTCAAGCAGATCACTCAGACTCTGCGCAAGGAGCTTATCGAGAGCAGTGAGCTGCGCAAGGCTGTTGCTCTTGAGACGTCGAGAGAGCACCGCACTGTTCGCGGCCCCAACGCCGACCTACCGTTCCGTAAGGCCGAGATTGAGCCCCGTGCGAACCACCGCTTTGAATTCCCCCAGCTTTCCAAGACCCACGAGCAGCTACGCGAGATGGCCCCTGATCTTGAAGGCGCCGTCGACCTCGAGAAGGTTGTTGTGGTGACTGGTTTTGCCGAGGTTGGACCCTGGGGTAACGCCCGTACTAGATGGGACATGGAGGCCAATGGCACGTTCTCGCTTGAAGGAGCCATTGAGATGGCTTGGATCATGGGTCTCATTCGCCACCACAATGGTCCTCTCAAGGGCAAGCCGTACGCCGGATGGGTCGACACCAAGTCTGGTGAGCCTGTTGACGACAAGGACATCAAGGCCAAGTACGAGCAGCACATTCTGGACCACAGCGGTATCCGCCTGATTGAGCCCGAGCTGTTCAACGGATACGACCCCAACCGCAAGCAGATGCTACAGGAGATTATTGTCGAGAGCGATCTCGAGCCGTTTGAGTGCTCCAAGGAGGCGGCTGAGCAGTTTGTGCGCGAGCAGGGCGATAAGGTCGAGGCGTTTGAAGAGGAGTCTGGCTCTGGCCAGTGGACCGTGCGTTTCCTCAAGGGCGCCCGTGTCTACGTTCCCAAGGCTCTGCGCTTTGACCGACTTGTTGCTGGTCAGGTGCCTACTGGCTGGGACGCCAAGCGCTATGGTGTGCCCGATGACATTATTTCGCAGGTGGATCCCATCACTCTGTATGTGCTTGTGTGCACTGTCGAGGCGCTTGTTTCGTCTGGTGTCACCGATCCTTATGAGTTCTACAAGTACGTGCACGTGTCCGAGGTTGGAAACTGCTCTGGTTCCGGTATGGGAGGTGTTTCTGCGCTCCGTGGCATGTTCAAGGACCGTTACCTCGACCGTCCTGTGCAGAATGATATTCTCCAAGAGTCGTTTATCAACACCATGTCTGCGTGGGTGAACATGTTGTTGCTCAGTTCGTCCGGTCCCATCAAGACTCCTGTTGGTGCCTGTGCTACTGCCATTGAGTCGGTTGACTCTGGTTACGAGCTCATTGTTGCCGGCCGGGCTAAGATCTGCATTGTCGGAGGTTACGATGACTTCCAGGAGGAGGGCTCCAACGAGTTTGGTAACATGAATGCCACGTCCAACGCCGTCACCGAGATGGCCCATGGCCGCACTCCGCGCGAAATGTCGCGCCCCAACACGTCCACCCGTGCTGGATTCATGGAGTCCCAGGGTGCAGGTATCCAGGTGCTGATGAACGCCCAGCTGGCTGTTGATATGGGTGTTCCCATCTATGGTATTGTTGCCATGACTACCACTGCCACCGACAAGATTGGGCGTTCTGTGCCTGCTCCCGGTAAGGGTGTCATGACTGCAGCCCGCGAGAACACTGCTGACCTCCAGCACCCTTACCAGTTGCTGGACATTAAGTACCGCAAGCGCCAGATTGCTCTCCGCAGAAAGCAGATTGCCGAGTGGGTTGAGTCCGAAATCCAGTACCTTAAGGATTCCTCGTCTGAGCTGTCTGACTCGTACGTCACCGAGCGCATCGGCCAGATCCAGACTCAGGCTCAGCGCCAGATCAAGGAGGCACTCGCCACCTGGGGTAACGACTTCTACAAGAACGACTCGCGTATCTCTGGCATCCGTGGATCGCTGGCTGTTTTCGGTCTCACTGTCGACGACATTGGAGTGTCGTCGTTCCACGGAACCTCCACCAAGGCGAACGACAAGAACGAGAGTGCCGCCATCAACGCCATGCTCAATCATCTCGGCCGCTCCAAGGGTAACCCCGTGTTGGGTATCTTCCAAAAGTACCTGACTGGTCATCCCAAGGGAGCCGCCGGTGCCTGGATGCTCAACGGTGTGATGCAGTGCCTCAACTCTGGTCTTGTCCCTGGTAACCGCAACGCCGACAACATTGATGAGGCGCTCCAGCCGTTCGACAAGATTGTGTACCCCGCTGTCTCCATCTTGACCGACGGCATCAAGGCTGCCACTGTGACCTCGTTTGGTTTCGGTCAGAAGGGAGCGTTTGCCCTGGTCATCCACCCCGACTACGTTCTCGCCACGCTCAACAAGTCCCAGTACGACACGTACCGCTCCAAGGTCGCCCGCAGATACAATGCCGCCTACCAGTACACGCACCGCGCCATGGCCACCAACTCGCTGTTTGCCGCCAAGGACAAGGCTCCCTACACGGACGAGCAGGAGCAGGAGGTTTACCTCAACCCTCTCGCTCGTGTTTCCGTCGACAAGAAGTCCAAGGGACTTGTGTTTGACCGCAAGTCCATTGTCCAGGCGTCTCCTGACGTTGGTTCTGCCCACACTGCCGATGTGCTGACCCAGATGACCAAGGGTCTTGCTGGCTCTGCTTCCAACGTTGGTGTTGATGCTGAGGATATTGCTGCCATTCCTATCGACAACCAGACGTTTTTGGACCGCAACTTTACTCCCGCCGAGCAGCAGTACTGCTTTGCTGCTCCTTCTCCCCAGGCATCCTTTGCCGGTACCTGGTCTGCCAAGGAGGCAGTTTTCAAGGCGTTGAATGTTGAGTCCAAGGGTGCTGGAGCCGAGCTCAAGTCAATTGAGATTCTGCGTGACGCCAAGGGGGCTCCTTATGTTAATCTGTCTGGCCCTGCCCAGGAAGCTGCTGCTGCCAAGCAGTACACCACCGTAAAGGTGTCTATTTCCCACAGTGACTACCAGTCTGTGGCCGTTGCCATTTGCGAATAATTAGACAATGTATTAGTTTAGTAAGTTTCTTTGTAAGTGGCTTCTACTACGATCTCTTGAAATTTCTAAATTGTAAGTCCCAGCACCTTAGGTTAGTGACATGCCATCGGCGCTGCCATTCACACCCCAGGTCCTGAGGTCCTTTAAACCAACAAAAGTCTTTCGAGAGCATAAAGATGGCGCCGCGATTCAGTCGATAGATTTTGATGACAATGGCGTGCACTGCCTCACGACGTCGTCCCACGACGAGAGTATTCAGCTCTACGATAGTAAAACTGGAAAACACCTCAAGACCGTCAACTCCAAAAAGTACGGAGTCAGTATCGCACGATTCACCCATCACACCATGAACTGTGTCTACGCGTCTACAAAAGAAGACGACACCATCCGGTACCTTAGTCTACACGACTACTCGTACATTCGCTACTTCAAGGGCCACAAGGGCCGCGTCAATGGCCTTGAGGTGAGTCCCGTCAATGATATGGTGCTGTCTGCGGCCGAAGACCACTCAGTTCGTGTCTGGGATCTCCGATCCGCGGCATGCCAGGGCCTTCTCAACATTCCTGCGCCATCCCTGATTGCATTCGATGCTACCGCCATGGTGTTTGCCGTCGCGTCGCAAAACCTCAGTATCGTCTCGCTCTACAACGTCAAGATGTATGAACAAGGCCCGTTTCTGTCGTTCAGAACCGCCGACATCCCGTCCTCTGTGTCATGGACAAAGGTCGAGTTCTCCAACAACGGAAGGTTTCTGCTTGTTGCCACAAACCTCAACCACTTTCTGTTTGACTCGTACACTGGAAAGTTCCTCGCCACTCTGGTGGTGCCCCGGCCTCTCTCTAATAATAGCTCGGCCTCGTGCGCATTCACCGTCGACGGATCCTACGTTGCTGGAGGCAGCGGCGACGAGGGTAAAATCTACTTTTGGCGGTGTCCAGAGACCCGCGCAGGCGATATCACTCCAGAGTTTGAGGTCAACGCGGGCACGTCGTCCTCATCCTCAGCCCAGTTGCTGGCCTTTTCACCAAAAACAATGCTTATGGCAACGGCCGACAGAGAACTTACGTTCTGGCTACCAGAAAATCAGTCTAACTAAAATGCATTATTTCTCGCTTATTCATACTCTGGCTTATTCATAGACTGTGGCGAAATCAGGGTACTCAATGTCGGCATTGTCTTCTGCCCATGCAACCCATTTCTTTAGAAAGGCTGACCCGTGGGCTACAGTCTCCGTGTCGCCAATCACGCATAAATGTTTCTTGGGCCGGGTGATGGCAACATTCAACCGCCGGTCATCGGCCAAAAAACCCACCTCATGCTTCTCGTTGCTCCGCACAAGACTCATGATAATAACCTCTTTTTCGCGGCCCTGGAAACCGTCCACCGTCGAAATCTCCACATTGGGATGCTTCTCACGAACAAGGTCCTTGATGGCACTGGTTTGTGCGCTGTACGGTGAGATGATCCCAATGCAGGACTCCTCAACCCCTTCATTGATTAGTGTTTCCACATACTTTGCCGCCAACCGAGCCTCCCCATCGTTCCACTTTGAAAGTGATAGGTTATTGCCATCTTCCATCTCTGTTGACTCGGTAAAGTCCCCGCCTTGAGTGTCCAGCCAGGCAACTTGACACTGTGTAACATCTGACGTAGCAACCCCTGGCAACTCACATAACCGGCCCTCGGCAACTGTAGGCGCAGCCACAAGCTTTCCTCCGTACATTGCCTCTGAAGGAAACTCCATGATCGCAGTGTTCATGCGGTACTGTATAGACAGCAGGTGCTTGATCTTGTCGCCGTGGATATCCACCAGCCTGTCGAACAGGGTTTTCTCCAGCATGGCGCGGAACTTTCCCTGCTTGATTTTGATTGTCGGCGGCAGCTGTTTGTTGTCTCCAGCAATCACCAGCCGCTTGGCGTTGGGTACCATCATCAGTGGTATCCAACACTGTGGTTCAAGACTCTGCGACACCTCATCGATGATGATGGTGTCAAACAATGGTCGGCCGCCTAGACTTGCCTGAGCGTTCTTGAGGCTCTGAGACCCGGCGCCGTGTAGTGTCGACACCACCACCTTGGCTCCTAGTATCAGGTCGCGCACAACATCTTGTTCGCGCTGTCGAAAGTCTTTGCGCAATTCCTTGATGTCGCCAAAAATCCGTCTTCTTTCTGCTCCCGAGCGGGTTTTCGACACTTTACCGAGGTTCTGGTCGATTTCCCGCCGAATGTCCGCAATTATGCTGCCGCGGTCGCATGTTCGGCTCACAATTTCCAACGAATGCACCAGGTTGCTCTGTAGGAGTCTTGCTGGGTGGCCCAATCTAATGAGCTGGTCGTCCAACTTCATGTGGGCGTGCAGCCGCTCTAGAACATTGTCCACAGAGATATTGGAGGGTCCACATACAAGCACCCTCTCTCCTCGGCTGACCAGCTGACGCACAATCTCCACAACAGTATACGTCTTGCCCGTTCCGGGCGGTCCATGGATAATCGAAAGCTGGTTTTCTAGAGAGTACTTGATTGCTTTTCGTTGGGGATCGTTCAAGTTGCTGTCAAAAAATTCTATTGGTTTGTCAGTGCTGCGCAAAACTGCTGGCTCCTGTAGCCCCAGCAATGCACTATGCAAAGACGAGCCCGACGAGCTTGAGTCCAGATCACGCACGGCATACTCCATCCTCTTGTATGTAACAGTATTCGCTAGGTACACAACCCACACTCGCTGCCCCCGCAGCGTTACCGCAGCCTCCTCGTACCTTTCGTCCACAGCAATTGAGATGATCTTGCGAGACAATTTGAGCACTGTCCCTTCTACTTCCATGCTGGAGGGTTCCTTGCCAGACGCTGCTTTTTGTACGTCCACTCTAACATTATCTGCTGTTCGAATTGAGCCCGCCTCTATATCACTGTCCTTGCCAATTGCTTGATCTGGCTCCAGTGCCAAGATGGTCCGGCCACCGAGCCCGGTTGAGATCGAAGCTACACTGAGATTGAGAATCGCCAGGCCCTTTTGAGCCAACTTTTTTGGAGGGAGCGTTGCCAGAGCTTCAGCGGTATCATCCATATCTGCACGGCGCTCTGCGCCTAGTGCAAGCAGGTAATTTTCGCATAATTTCTTGAGATCTGTTGGTTTGGGCATTGCTGTATCTGGAACATGGGGCAAAATGTCAGGGACGTGGGGCTCAATTTTTCTGATCAACTAAGTATCATGGAGAAACGGACCCGGCATGGAACAAAAAAGAAAGCCGAGTTCAACGCTGAGAATTACGCGCTTCTTGAAAACGGTCAGACAGATAGACTCATTGGTCACCTGACGACCGTCCATCAAACCGGTGATCTCGCACCACTACAACAATTCTTTGAATCCAACTACATTGACCAGGTGATCCAGGCTTGGTCGTATGCTGCCACGACTTCGAGCCATGTGAATTTTGCCAAGGCATCAGGTACTTTGGCCTGGACCTTGCATACAACCAGCGAATACCCTTCTCTCCTTCCGCTGGGTACTGGTCTTCTCAAGGCATTGCTAAGCAAACACTGGGACGTGGTTTACAAGGGACTCTATTTCAACCGGCCATATGCAACCAACACACTTTCAGCCCTTCTGACGGAGATGGTCAAGTTCCACCATGGATCCTACGCGCCCGATGTATACAATGCCTTTGACTTTACCCAGCGCTCACTTACACGAATCTTCAACCCCAAGACAAAACCCGAGATTCGGCCATTACCTGCAGATGAAGTTCTCAGTGAGGCATCCAAATGGACAAGCCGGCTGTTTTACGATACATACACTCCTCGCCAGGGATTAGTCCGCTTTTTTCTGGCGCTTCTACAGTACACGAAGAACCATCCAGCCACACGGCGCAATTTGATCAAGGAGAGGGTCGCCATAGGAGGCTGGCTCAAGTCTTTGGACTCAGATCCCGATGATCTTGTGCAGGATACACTTTCGTTCCTCTCAGAGTTCTGCTCTGACCCGTCTGTTTCCAAAAAACTGAAGCTCCGCTTCTTTAACGAGTGGGTTGTTTCCTCAGTTGCCCGCATTTTCAGGAGAGACTTTGATGAAGTCAATCCTGATAAGGCTCTCGAGTTCCTCACAATGCTTTTGACGTCGACAAAATCCGGAATCAAGTATGCCGACAACGGGTGGTACGAGTACATCAATGATCAGCAGCAGCAGCCATCTCAAGAACCGGAGCCCAACGAGAAGGATGAAAAATCCAAAACTAAAGAAAAGCTTCACGTGGGTGGTATCCGTAACCAGGGCATCTTTTCGATTCTCAAGGCTCTGAAACCATGGGACGATATCCGCCAGCAAACTCTGGTGGTTGACATCTTGCATGCGAGCCCGGAGCTGGTAAGGCCGTATATGACGCTTACGTTGAACGAATGGGGCACACTCAATCCCAAACTGTCGTCCTTTTGGGTATCGCTCGTGGGCTTTTTATGTAAAGTGGTTCAGCTGCCAATTCCTGCGCTGGACCATGCGACACCACCTCCAGTCAAGACTGTTATTGAAAGCATTCTCCCACACCTCATGAGTCGTAGCTCGCTATCGAAATGTTTGCAGTTCGAGAGCCCGCTCGTTCGCTACTTGGCTAGCCAGCTCATCTTCCTCACTATTGTTAAGCTGGAGCAGGTTCTCTATGCCTATGCAGAACACAAATGGGACGTACTGCCTCTGCTTGCTCAGTACAAGATGCGCATTCCGGATCTGCAGGTATTTGTCGCGTCTCTGGGCTCACTCGATCAAAATCAGAACACGAACAAGCTTCTCAAAACCGTCGTTACGTGCTTTTTGGCCAAATACGCCGAGATTTTCCCCGACTCTTTGTTGGAATCGTCATTCAATCTACCGTCAAGCATGACTTCACAAACATGGCAGGTCGCAGCCGATTCTGACAGCACCGAGAACCAAATCGACGGTCTGAGTCTAATCCAGATCCACTCTTCACTATTGCTCCAACTTCACGCCGCGGGATCGACGGGAAAGTGGTACAATCAAGCACAAGGCAGCAAATATTCCCTCGCCATACATATCCTGCAGCTCGGAACTGCAAACGAGTACTTCACGGCCCAGGTGTCACAGGTTGTCCAGAACCTAACAAAACTCAGCCTTTTGTTCCAAAGAGACTCTTTGTGTAGCCCGGTGGATCCTATCATTTACACTATACGCTGGAACCGCCCTCGTCTGTCGACTAAACAGCAAGGCAACTTGTGGAAAATGCTTAATGAAGCCATTGCCAGGTGCATGCGACAGCCATACAAGTATGTTGATGCCATTTCCGAGATAGCCGTAGAGCCATCCGGCTCGACGGTGTCTCCGTTGGTGCCAGCTCTTCTCGAACAGTGGCATTTTCTTGGCGGTGACGACAAGGCTGGAAAAGGATTCGAACTCGCCGATACTATTGCTCAAATGTTACGCAACATGTGTATTTGTGGTGAAAACTACGAGCTAATGACTGGATTGTTCAAGAGAAGCGAGCTTGGACAGGAAAATGGAAATCGTTGCTCGGACACAATGGACCTGACGAAACATCTACTGTGGCAGAGTGAGTCTGACGAGTTTTTTGACTTTGCTCTAAGTGCGCCTTCGAGCGCTATTCTCGAACGTGACGACCTTCAGTTCAAAATTGTCAGTCCTTTGGAATTGTACGCTGCCAGGTTCCGGTCATTGGCCGACGAGCCGTGTGCTCAGCACCTCCTGACTGCTATCTTCTCCAGCGACCAGTTTTCTCTAGCGCTGGATGCCAAGTTCGCCGACGTTTTTTTGACCAATAAGAATGCCTCCTTCTCGCGTGTGTTTTTCAAAGCGCTTTTTGAGCTCAAAGATGCAGTTGGAAGTGCCATGAACGAACACCAACGGCTATACCTTACAACTGCGGCACAGGAACTGCTCTGGAAGAGGAACCACAGATGGCCCGAGCTATTGTGGTTGCTCGACAATGCAGACTGCGAGCGTCTGCTCCTCAGTTCAAAGGACGCTTCTCTTGCTCTAGAGTGTCTGAGCTACCTTCAAAGTGCCAATGACGAAATACTCTTGCATTCATGTTCTTTGGCCAAAAAGCTGGATTCCGAATCGAGATTGGAGCTCGATTTAGCACTGCACAAGTTCATCTCACGAGTCGATTTTGTTGGAAG
The DNA here is from genome assembly GCA_023628915.1 of Trichomonascaceae sp. Y4102. Taxonomy (NCBI): domain Eukaryota; kingdom Fungi; phylum Ascomycota; class Dipodascomycetes; order Dipodascales; family Trichomonascaceae; species Trichomonascaceae sp. Y4102. The sequence continues at coordinate 324,033 of JAMAJT010000016.1, read as the reverse complement.
GGTTCCCGCTAAGACGCAGCGCAAGCTGTATAGTGCTGGACTACACAAGTCTCTGCTTGACGCTGTTGCTGTGTCAAAGGATGCCGAATCTGATCTTGTTGAATTAGTGGCAAACAACAAGTCAGAACCGGAATTTGTGATTGAGTTTGCCCTAGCTTTGCAAAAGATTGGACAATGTTCTACTGCTCTGCTGAACCGGGCCTGTGAATATGCCACTCTAAGCATCTCTGAGTCTGGTCTCGAGCTTCTCGCTTCCAACGTCCAGCTGGTTGCATCGTCACCCCGCCAACTGGAGCGCATACTGGAATTTTTCAGCAAAGTCAGCGGCACTATTGCAGTTTCAGCAGCAGCTGTTGGTCTGGCCGCCGCACTTATCTCTATCGATTCCTCCTCCTCCTCGTATCATGAACCAGTATCAAACTGGCTCAACAGGTGTGTTTTGTGGCTCACAAAAAGATTATCAGAGGACACCATTATGGGCCGAAAGGTCGTTGCCCTGGTTGAGGCGCTTGAATCTCAGCACGATTTGAACTTGTGGAGCTTTTCTAAAGCATCCCTTCTCAATGCGCTTCTCGAGTCGTCAGTCAAGTGGATCGGTCTAGGAGCACAGTCTGACAGTCTCAACAACTTATTTGCAAGATTGGTTCTCACGGCAAAGAAGAGGCAAATCGAGTTCACGAAGCTGCTCCAGAAAGTTTTGTTCCATGAGTCGGCTTTCCTCAACGATGCCCTCGCGGTAGCTGTGCATAGATTGTTCTTACTCAACGAAAAGGCACACAGCACCTCTGAAATTGCAAAGGCACTCCTCAGTCGTTGTTCCGGTACCATGGCACCCCGTGATGCCATTTTGATGGAGATGCTTCAGGTTGTCGAGGCAAAGTCTGGAATCTCCATTGCTGACAATGTTCTTTCATGGCATCATGTGGATACTGACCAGCCGCTTGTCAGTACCATTGATGGTCCGTCTGGCCGCTCGCTTGGCTTGGAAGTCTGCATCAAACCGACTATGGTAGAAAGGACGATTCAGTCGTTGATCGACTACAATGGGTTTGTTCTTGGCAATGTGAAAGATCTCGACTCGGCTCTACACAAGATGAGCGACTATGAGTCGCAGCTTTGCTTGACGGATCTTACGATGCACTACGACTGCGCGTTTTTGATGAGCATGCTCTTGAGCTCACAAGAGCTATTTGGACCAAAGAAAACTTTTGAAGGAACCCAAACAGCATATAACCAAGTCAACATTGGCCTCCTCATTGAGTCAAACGTTCTTTCTTTCTTTATTGCAGCGCTTTCTACTCCAAGGGACAGTCACCTGAGGCAGTTGGCGACGACAGCGCTGAAAGCTATTCTGCTGTCGCTGGAGAATGCTGAAGATGAAAGCCGAGGATTTCTGCATGCTCACAAGGACTCCATCGTGGTTCTTATTTCCAAGGCGCTCTCGACCCCTGAGAGTGAGGAGGTCCCAGATGTCGTCCCTTTTATGCAATCCCGACTACCCGCCGTCATTGTGAACCCAACCCATCCTGTGTACGAACCTGCCTATCAGTATCTGTTGTCAGGCGCAGACACTGTGGCGACGTCTATCCCATTGTACATGTCAATCTCACTGTCCAGGTCCCCACAGGCGTTTAAGCAAGTACAATGGCTATTTCACTCGCTCACTCTTTCCTTGAACTCCTTCAGCGGTGTCAGACTCTATGTCAAATTGGGCATCTTTCAGTGGGGTATCTCTCTTCGGAGTCGCTACCCTGAAAAGATTGCTGCGTATATTGATCCTCTCATAGCCAGGGCTCAAGAACTGGCCGGCGGTTCCATGGAGCTCGTCCGAGGAATAGGAGCACTGACTTGGGTGAACATGAATCTTGCTGATGATAATGGGCCTGGAGTTTTAGTGCGACGCCTAGGAGCTAGAACCCTGTTTTCGGCAGACCGACCACAACTCGACTCTTGGACCAACGGAACTTCTAACGAATACGAAAAGCATCTTCTAGTCTAACAAAATAAATATAAAGGTAAAATAATAAGGACCCTACGGGCCACTAGACTCGTTGATCCACGAGTTGAGTTCCTCCGAAATGTCTCCCATCCATGCTCCCTCGAGTGAGATTTCCGACCACAGATCGCCCATGTAATTGAGGAAATCCGCGTCCTTAACATTCATATAACTGTCGGCCACGGTCGGCAATGACTCCTCGATGACTTTGTTGGTATTCCTAGAGATTTGGTCCAGGCTCTGGGAACATGCGTGCGAGAAGTAGGCAGCCGTGTGATGATGGTCAGGATGAAGAAATTCAAATGCGGATATCAGGTCGAGCAGTTGTTTCTTTCGCGTAACGGCTCTTGCATTGCCGGCACTCACGCAGCGATGTATGATTGTCACTGCCCTCTCAATGGACGGACAGCACAATGCGCACTCGCCGAACGCAGCATAATTCAAAAGAAGAACCGATGCAGCCGAAAACACATGTTCACGATCAAGGTGCGTATTAAAACCAAACTGTCCTTGGTTCATGAGGTTGTACAGACACTGAATGGTCTGAATAGATGCTCCAATCGAGCCGTGGAGCAGAATAGTTAAATGCTCCCCTTGGCCATTCAAGCTGATGGGTTCGGGATGATCACTTCTCTCAAGAACCCTTTTGCGCACATAGTGGCACAAAAGAGGACGCACCGCGAGATTGATGCAATGGAAGAACTCGCAAAAGATGTTGGCAGCTCCTCTGGAGCAAACAAACTCGCCGCTGACATTCTTCCAGTCCACTCCCAGTTTGGCCGGCCACACGTCGCGCCAATCAAAGAACTTTTGAATAACCCGGCTAAGAACCGGGACTATGTCGATGGTTGACTCTGGCTGCGTACGATAAAACTCGTTAATAATGTAGTTGCTGATTTCCGTCACTGCAATCAATGCGTTGAGATAGACCGATGGCGGGTACATGCCATAACCACTCAGAGACACGGATCCTGAAGGGAAGTCACGAGGCAAGCCAGTGGTACAGCCTTCTTGTAATAGGCCCATTGGAAGTCCAGCCTTGGTGGAAATGTATCTATCCATGTGGTAGCCTGACCACCAGAGCCGTCTCCGATGCTCCAGCTCGTACTCGTCCATGGTGGATCGATCCGCGTCGACATGCAGGCCCAGCAGCTGAGCAACACGGATCTTCAAGCCACTGTACATGTAACTGCCAGATAAACTATCGCCCATTTGGCAGAAGAATGTGAGAATAGACAGAACCTCGACTGACCTAATGGTCGGGTGGGAATGAACTTCGTAGATGAGCATGCGCAAAAGAGTTTGAGCACGCCGCAAATAGCACATGCCAGGATACATGGATTCATCAGGCATGATGTCTAGCGCTTCTCGATACTTTTCCTCGTACATGGCGCTTCCAGTCAGCAGATTTTGTCCAATTGCCAAAACCATCAGAAGCTGTACAAACCACATCACGGTGTTGGTATCGAATTCGCCATAGTATGTGATCTTGTACGTCTCGTCCAGCTGTCGCTTGAACTCCGCCGTGTTGAGAAAGTAAAAGCAGCCCTCGGAGTACTGTTCGACCTTCTCGAAGCAGGTCAGAGCCATTTCATACGTAGGTAGTAGAAACTCCACAGAAACCGATTCCGGTCGGTAGTCGAGTAGCAGCTGGATCTCGTAGTGCCTTCCAGCACGCTGAAAAATGTGGGCGACGTACGGAGCCTGTTGATAGATAACCTCGTCCAGGTTCACTACCGTGGCCGCCTCGCGGGGCAGAAATTTTCGGAGCTCGAGGCCAAACATTGTTGCAGATGACCTACCCATGTAGCTGCCGGTAGAATTCTGCATCGTGGGCGGCACAGATTCACTTGAAATAACGAGATTCTGGATGCTGGGTATCATGTACTGGCCGTTTTCTGACGGGGATGAGCGATCCTGCGGAGGGTCTGAATCCGGAAGAAGCTTGGAGATTCTGGCATCGTCAGGAATGACGCTTGGATTCGCGGGGTTTACGTTCGGCTGCAATTGAGTATTCCCCGGGGCTCTGTTTTTAATTGGTTCAGCAGCCAGCTTTTCTTTGAGTTCTTTGTTTTCGCGCTTTAGCTGCTCGAGTAACTTCAAGCTGATCATGATCTTCTTTTCGCCCTCAACGTAGACGCACTCTATGCCTATTCGCTTACACCGGCTACAGGTAGGCTGACTGTCGCATTTGACGTGAAGCCGACGGCATGGCTCGCAAGCTATCGTGATTTTCCGATCCGACTTTTGCGACTTCTGCTGCGCCTTTGCACGTTTCGCTCGCTTTGTGTTGTTTGCATTGGGTCCGTCAGACGTCGTCGTAGTCTGCTTCCAAGTTGCAGTGTTATCGGACGACGACGACGACGGGTTGTCAGAGAGCGGGGTAGTACAAGAATAGTCTCCTGGCGATGGACGTTGTCCACCGATTGATATCTGTCCGTTTTGAAATGACGAAGCATACTCTGGGTTCATGGCAAATGTGGAGATCAACTACGCTTACATTAGGTTTAATCTCTTCAGCCATCTTCTAAATAGTGTATTTGCATACGAGTTTTTTACATAATGACAGTGCTGCCAAACTTCTCCTCGTAGCCAGGCAGGTCGTATCTGCCCTTCTTGACCATATCGACAACCTTGGCGTCAATGTCGGGGCGGGCCTTGATCATATCCTCGAGAGAGAGCTGCTCAAAAGGTCTGGCGCTCTCAATGTTCTCGAGGGTCTGCTGGAGGTCGGTGAGCTCGGCCTGAACCTTGGCCTTGGTCTGCTCGGCGTTCTCGAGAGCCTTGGCCTCAAAGGCCTCAATGGTCTTGAGCTGCTTGGAGGTGTCGTAGGTCACGGGCTTGAAGGCCGTGAACGCCTTCTCAATCTCGTCGACAATGGTCTGGTTCTTGAGCACAGAGCGGTAGTGAGCAAAGTCCACAGTAGTGGGCTGGTTGGACACTTCAAACACCTTCTTGGTGGCATCGTCATGGCGCTTCTTGAAAGCATGCAGAGAGTTGGCGGTAGCACCGGTCAGTCCAAGAGTGGACACGACCTTTCCCCAGTCGAGCTTGATGGCAGATTTCTGGTTAGTCGGCTGATTGATAGTCAAATGAGATGGCGCTTCGGATCTAGCCAAGCACATGGATACTTACAGCAACGGACATGATGAACGGTGTGTGCTGCTGGAACGGCCAGTGATTTTTCACAACCAATCAAACCGTATCTGGGTTACCCGGACGGTTCCCAGGGGACAGACATACAGCGCCATCACAACGGCTATTTCGCCTCTTACAAAGAAAAATGTAAAGTAGCATTCAAAATCACATATTGTTCTCAAATGGATTTTCATTGCTCGGCCAGCTGCTACTGACGGCACTTCCTTCAGACTGGTACTGCAGACTGTACTGAATAGGACGCTTACTCATCTTCGGGCAAAAGCGAACTTTATCAGCACGTGCGCAAACTCGATATATATTAGCATCATGGAGTTCCTCCAAGAAGGTGTGGGAGACGGAGATGGCATGGCTGACGAGGCCTTTGGCAGTTTTGGCAATATGAATCAACCCGGGTCAAGATTCTCGGTGGGAAACGCGGGACAGAGCGATCCGGCGACTTTAGGACCGTCCAATATGATGAACACGATGAACATGGCCCCTTCATCAATGAATCACCCACAGATGAACCAAATGAACCAAATGGGCCACATGAGTCCAATGAACATGGCCATGAACTTTAACATGGGTAACATGCAACTAATGAATGGCGGCGCGATGGGCCAGAGCCCGCGCATGTCCGGTATGGACCCCAGTTCTATTTCAACACCTGGGCCCACCAAATCAAACGGACTCGAGAGTAACGACATGCGCGCTCCGTCCATGAGTCCGATGGACTCTGATCAGGCGAATCACGCGTCTTTCCCCGGGCAGTTCCCTGCGAACCACTCGAGATCCGCGTCAGCCCTCAGCAACTCGTTTCCCAACACGTACGGACGCAACACATCCATCAGTCCAGTGATGCATAACATGCAAGGACCTAGCATGGGACCTGGCGATGCAACTTTTGACGCGAACAAACATCGCACACCGTCGATGGCCAGTATGCGCGGGCAAGCACCATCCAACCAACCTCCTCAACCGCAACAGCCGCAGGCTCAACCACAAGCTCAGAGCCACATCCAGTCGTCTCCAGCGCACCAGATGAGGCAAAAGCCTATGAATCAGAAGCCTCAGCAGACTCCACAGCAGGGCCAGTTTCCACAGAATCCAAACCCACTCGTCAAGGGAGGGGCTCCAACACCCGTGGTCATGACTCCTCAGAGACTGGCACTCGAGCAGCAGCGGTCGGCACTGGTGCTTCAGATCAATCAGCAGCTGATCCAGTGTGCGATAGACAATCAAACAGCAGAAAACAAAGATCAACCAAACAGCATATACACCAACTGCATCAAACGACTTCAGTTCAACCTCACATACCTTGTATCCATAGCAGACCGCAACAGACCCATCATGAATAACATGTACCCGCAGATCCTGACCCCTCCTCCCGATGTGCCTAGCTTGATCCAGCCATATAGGCGGCTTCAACAGCTATACCCGGAAGTGATTTTGCTCTTGAAACAGCAGGCCGTCAGGAGACAGATACAGTTGCAACAGCAACAGCAGCTGCAGCAGCAAAGGCAAGCGCCTGGCGGTGCAATGCCCGAGCAGCAGGGATTCAGCCAACAAAGTATGGCATCTGTTGGGGGAATGGGATATGGAGGGCCAAATCCTGGCTTGGGTTACAATGGGATTCCACCAGAGCAACAGGCCAATATGAAGCCACAGGGTGTTTTCAACCCACAAATGCAGAAGATGATACCGAACCAAATGTCTCCTCAGATGAACAGCCGTCCCAGCCCAATGAACTCGGATATGGGCAGCAATGCATCGCCTCAATTTGCCAACCAACAGCTTCCTGGCCAGCAGCAACAGCAACAGCAGGGACAATCGATGCAGTTCCAGAATATGTCGGACTATATGATGCAATGAGCACTATTTATCTAATAAACTAACCGATATCACACCATGGTCAGGTAGTTTTGTTAGCGTTAAGACCGTTGGTGCCTGCGCACGCACACGCAGAACCCTAATCCCAGACGCCACAGCACCCAAGTATAAAGTCCAGCCCACGGCGAAAAAAAAACTTCACCTTTGTCCACCGCATTCACTTTGCCTCAACCGCAATGCGATTGCGAGACATTCCTATACGTGTGGCCGGTTTTGCTGATTCGTTGGCAGACTGCGGAGTCATTGTGTTCCATTTCAGTGGGTTTGTCGCACGTATAGAATATCAAAGGTCTAATCCACCCTGGTACTTCGCAGTGAAGTTATCGGGACTAAGCCAGGACCAACAAGTGTTTTCTGCGTAAGAGTTTTTTATCCATAGCTAACGGGCTTCTTTTTTTCTGTCTCTGCTTTAGGTCTTAGTTGTCGATAGTCCGCTTCTGTCTATCTAACGGTTATTATCTCCACCCAGAGATAGACCAGCAAATTGTGTAGCATACTATATTGGGAGAACTTTGACTGAAACCATCTCAAAACGATATAGCTGGGAGGCCGGGGCTAGCCCGATCTAGTTAGGTCAATGGAGATTTGAGAAACCCGTATTCACCGAGGAAACGACGTTTACGACGAAGAGACATGATCGAGTGGGACGAGTGCATGCAGCTAGGTTTACGCGGGGCCGTTATACGATAACTGTCTGAGCTGAGGCTTACCGATGATTTATGACGCGGACAAACAGGGATCCCCATATTTAGGCATATCATCACCTAGGGTGGCTTTGCACAGGGTCGAAACCGTGAAAGACCGTTGCTTTTTCCGAACCTTTTTTTCACGAGAAAAATAAACTATGTTTCTGCATTCCTGCGGCTGAGCTGAACTGAGCAGAGGAGCCCAGTGCTGCCTTGTCCTACTTAGTCTTTGGCTTGTTGGCGGAACCCCAGACACTCCACATACATATATCTGAGATTTTCTCGGCAAAAAATCAGATAGAAACAACATGTCGTACAACCACAACAATGGCGTAAGTGCACTTTTTATCTGGTCTTTGGACGGCAGTAGCAAGCTTAGACAGAAACTAACCAGTACGGCAACGATATGAAATCGTATGGGTATGTGCATCCTCATTTTTTTTTGAATTTCGTCTGCTCGAGTTATAAGGACTGTTTTCCGGGATGCAAACGATATTTGCGACACAGAGAATGAAACGACAACCAAGTGGCGACGATCCGGTGATGACAGAGTAAGTCAAAGCAAGTGACTCGAGAAACCTGGCCAGGCGAGTGCCATCCGATTGCAATATCCCCACTATTCAACCGTCGAGAGTCGAAGCAGCAAGCCAGGGCTATATTTAGACTCGGCGCAGCTTGCCTCGAGCCACATACGGGACTGCTTTGTCGTATTTGAAATCTTGGTGGAGATGCGCATTTTGAGATGGGCCGCCACACAACAAACGCTCACCACAACGGGTTCATTGCAAACGGACTACACAAACAATCTCGACAAGATAGAGCTGGCGATAGCCATGCATGTTCCCTGATGCAGCCCATGTGTCAAGCCACAAGAGTGGGATTTACCCTAACATTCTGTACGATTTGTGTGGGAAAAAAGGGGGCCCGAGACAGCAAAACGCATATATCATCTCAGGGGACAGCGCGCTCGACTTGACAAAAGATTGACGTCAAACGACAACAACATGAGTCGCTCTGGAAACCGAGGATATTCCAACGTAGATTCATACTCGAACCGCTACGGCGGCAACAGCAACAACAACAATAATGGAAACAGTTTCCAATATAACTCGCAGACTAACCGTTCAAACAGTAGACTAACACCTTTCAGCGATCAAAACAGCTCTGGATACGAGCTTGCAGACGTCAATCCCTATGCTTCGGGATCCAGTAACGGCGGAATGGGCCAGCATAGCGATGAGATGGTGACGTTCTTTGCCGATATTGATGACATTAAGCGCAGCATTGTGCAGTACGATGACAATGTGGACCGCGTTGAGAGCCTGCACCACAAGTCACTCAATGAGGTTGGCGTCGAGGACCAGGAGTTTACGCAACGCCAGATTGAGGGGATGGTGCGCGACACGTCTGCTCTTGCCGACACCATCAAGTCCCGTATTAGATTGCTCCAGTCCAAATCGCAGCACGATGCGACGCGCATGAGCCACGTCGACAATGTCAAGAAGCAGTTTATGGAGGGCATCCAGCGCTTCCAGACCATGGAAGCCAGCTTCCGTCAGCAGTACAAGGAGGTTGCTGAGCGTCAGTACCGGATTGTGAATCCCGAGGCCACTGAGATGGAGGTTGAGGAGGCCATTGAGAGCAGCAACACACAGATCTTCTCGCAGGCGCTCATGAGCTCGAACAGAAGAGGCGAGGCCCGCACCGCGCTCTCTGAGGTCCAGGCCCGCCATAGAGAGATTCAGAAGATTGAAAAGACCATGCAAGAGCTTGCTCAGCTGTTCCACGACATGGAGACGCTTGTCGCCGAGCAGGAGGAGCCCGTCAGACACATTGATGAGCAGGCCACGCAGGTCCAGAACGACATTGAGCAAGGTGTGGCCCACACAAACAGAGCCATTCTGTCGGCGCGTGCGTGGCGCAAGAAGAAGTGGTGGTGTGTGTTTATCATCTTTATCATCGTCTGTGTTGTTGTGGCAGTGCCCGTTGGTGTGGTTGTTGGTGGCCGAAACTAATTGGGCTGACTTTTGGCCCGCTCAATCCACACATTTCTCTGCCTGTCTCCTTTTATAGAACTAATGTGACAATGGCCTCGGCCGCTAATTTATGATTTCTGCTTCTATTAATAATTATTCAGGCTTGAGCCTTTTCGTGCTCGGCTAGACCCTTGATGTACTGGTCCCACGACGAAAGCTCAACGTCGCTGAGACCCAGGTTGTCGCCATTTTTCTGCGCTGCGCACAAAGCGTCGTTGATCTGGTTGGATGTTTTGACGACATTGCGGATAATTTCATTCTGGCGCTCGATATCCTGCTTGACGGCGCTTGCCTTAAGCTTCACGTCGAGGATCTTGGACAGTTTTGCAATTAGAGCCTCGAGACGTCCACGGACAATATACGCCAGCTGGTTGGCGCTGACCAGCCGATCAATGATGATACAGCTGAGAACCTTGATGTCGTGATCATCGTCAAGTCCTTCCATGACCCGAACAATGAGCTCGCCCAGCATACCATAGTCGCGAAGGCGAGAAGGTGAAAACGCATTCAGTAGCGCATGGATGGTATCGTAAGCAGACTTGCGCAGATCCAGGCCGTCGTCGATCTTGTGCTTAAAAGGACCCATCTGGACTTGATGCACCAGCTTCTCATTGATCACAGTCTCCCGGTAGAGTAAGGGGAGAAGACGTTCGAGATGGCCTGCAATCAAGTAGGACTTGTTATGAATAGCAGATCCAAGGGCATTGAGTGCAACCTGGCGGACGTTCAGGTCAGCGTCATCCATGAGAGATAAAAAGTCTGCAACAATTGGCTCCAAGAGGGCATCGTACTCGGTCTGGGAGCGATTGAACGTGAACCGGATGGAAGCAACAGCCATGGCTCTTGTAGCAGCGTTGGGCGACTTCAGCAGGCTCTGAAGCTCTGGTAGGAACTTGCGGGGATCAATGAGTGAAAGCCGACCCAAGCACTCGGCAATGGTGGTCGTCATGTTCTTGCTCATCTCTTTGGTCAGATCCAACGACATGAGTGTTTGCCAGATAATCGACAGGTATTCATTCAGTTGAGACGACTCGGTTCCTCTGGTTGACGCAATAAGGTCCTTGATGGCGCGGATGTAGGCGTACTGCGCCGAGGGAGACTGACTTCCGGCTTGGCGAGCCCTGTCAAGCAGAGTTGGGGCATAGTTAGCATTGGAGGCCGAGATCTTGCCGATTGTTTCTCCTGCTAGAACTCGAGTCGACTCTTCAAGCGACTCGTTGGCAACAAGGTCGTAAAGTGCATCGAGAGAAAAGTCACACGTTGTTAGGTCACCAACGCTGCCCAATACCAGAAGAGCCCACTCAAGATTCTTGGCAGATGCACCCTGTCCAGCAACAGCCTGCAGCAGCTCGGCAAGCTTATCTTGCAGGTTTCCGCGGATCAAAGCTGTAGCACACGCCATGGCAGCCATTTTCCGGCCGGACTGAAGTACACCCTGAGTAGAAAGGAGCTTATAGAGAGCCTTTCTTTCTTCAAGGTTGCCCTTCTGCGCGAGAGCCGAGACAAGTTGCAGACAGGCCTGAGCTGATGGGGACCCCAAAGAACACTTGTCAATCACAGAGAGCGCATACCGGGATAGACGCTCATCATGGATGCCATGAATCTCCACGATATACGACAAGACGACACTAGCCAACTCAATGAGTTGGGGATGGGCGACAATATGAGACGCATCGGCCGCCGTCAGAAGGGTACTGACAAATCCGTCCACCGAACCAGCAAGGTACTGGGCACAAAGCTGCGGGTGACCCGACAGAAGAATGCGGGTGGCAGTCAGAGCGCTGACTATCAGTTGCTTATCAGTGGACGAGCATGCGTTTGCGGCGGCAGTGAAAATACAAGTGGACCAGACTGCAGGGTCACCCAGAACTGCAGAAACCTCAGCGTCGGAGCCAGTACAAATACACGCAATGGCGTCGAACGCAGCGCGACGAGCCGAATGAATCTCGAGCAGATTCAGCAGCACCTTCGCTTCAAGTCCCAATTTCAGTGACAGGCGACCCAGAGCCATAATTGCCTTCTCGTGACTCTCGTCGCTGAACGAACGATCCAAACAGATCTGCTCCACACGACCCTTGACTTGAGTCAGTTCAGGTAGTCCAAACTGCGAATAGCTGTACACAACGTCGAGGGCTTTGTTGCACACCTTATGGTAGGGCTGCTCCAGTCCTGTTGCCATGATCTCAACCAGCGCAGGAGAGACCTTGGCGAGTGCATCTTGCTTCTCATAAAGATGGAGCGCTTCGACAAAGTCCAGTACTTCGTTCAGACTAGCCTGCTTTGTCTTTACAAGTTGAGGTAGAATGTTCTGGCATAGATCATCCAGTTCGTCTTTCGGAAGACCATTCAGGATCATAAGCAAAGGCAGAAGAGCATCTCTAATGTATGACTGCACCACGGAAAGAGCAGTACCTTTCGCACGGAGATGCTTTCGAGCCACTGAGATAATACGTGGTGCATAGTCAGAGAGATGATACTGTGGATCGGCAACAGCGTTCATGTCTGCATCAGAATGACGACGGCGTTTGCGCGACTTGAATGCCTCAGAGGTAGCAGGCCGTACCCTGGGGGTACCTGTACTCGGACTGGCATACCCTTTGTCGAACAAGTCGGGGTCCACTTGCTGAACCATGCTGATCAGTGTAGCAAGTAGCTCGATCTGTACAGAGTCTTCCGACTCTACAGTAAGGCCAGTTGTTAATGGAGGAAGCAGCTTTGCGAATAACAGTGGCAGCTGAGAGCTGACCTTGCAGAGAGCAGAACCAAATTTGGCGGAAGATCGGCGAATACGCCAACTCTGATCCTCGTCGTCTGAGAACGTATCTTCACCATCAAAGTCCTCGTCATCCAGTCCAAACTCATCATCATCGGACCCACTGCCATTATTGTCGACTTCCATGGCTCCATTGTCGACTTGGCCATCTTCCTCCTCCCCTTCAGCCGGCATCACAGTATTGGGGTTGAAGAGCAATAGAGTCGCAGTGATGTCTGCGAGCTCGCTTACATATGGCTCGACTGCTTGAGTATTGACTGCGACAAGACACTCGAGTGTGTTTAAGGCAGCCTCGCGTAATTGCACAATCACTTCATCAGCAGGATCATAAGTATCAATGTGGCCCATGTCGAGGCTCTGAACCGTCAATGTGAGGACCTGGGGAACTTGACCCCAGAATCTTTGGGACTCATTTTTCGCCAACACGCCACAAAGCTGGATGTATATGGTTAGATTGACAGCGCTGCTAGAATCGGGCCCGTTGTCTGGGTTTAGCTGTTGAACACCATTGGTGAGTTCCTGCACCAGTACATTGCACAGCCGTACCCATTCCGCTTCAGAAGTATACCGCGACAGAGCTCCTAGGCACGAAACAGCTCTCTTGCGGATCAGACCCTTGCCTTCACGCACCACTTTAAGTGACAGCTCCTGGATCTTGGTTGTGTCGGACTTGCTCATCGTGGGGCCAAATCGTCTAATAAGGTCGCTCATAATCTCCATAGTCTCCAGGTCCTGCTCGGTGCCTGCAGCAAGCAATCGGGGGAAGATTGCACCAATAAATAAACGGCCGATGCTTTTGTTGGCATCCACAGCGTTGAGGACGGCTCGTACCGCCATGATGGTCACAGACACACTGGTTTCCTGATCTGCCGGGTTTGATGTTTGAGCCTTGTTACCGGAGTTGGCAGGCGCGTTCATCCGCGCCTGTAGCTTCTCAACAATGAACTTGACTTGTGGCTCAGGGCAGCGCTTCACAATGGCTTCCAGACATCGAACTGCCTGAGTCTGGACGTCTGATATCTTGTCGTCCAGTTTTTCCAGGACTTTGAGAATGATTCGCTTCAGCGTGTGGTCGTTCCTCATCACATCATCGGTGTTTGAGCTGATTGCCGTGTGGATGTCGCTCAACGCCATAAACCTGAGATCCGAGTCCCAATTGTTGAGGTTCTCAAGAGCGTCGCTAATATTTCGTGAATTATCGCCCATTATTGCTCGATCAATTGACACTCAAATTCCAACGATATTGTGCTGGTGGTGGACGGGTAGATGGGTTGGCCATACCATAACCGAGCACAGACCCCAACCCATCAACTGGCATCATCAACTGCATTAGCAAATCTCGTCAAGTTTTTAAAAACCAATTTCTCATTCCGTATATATAACTTCACAGGTTGTGATAGTGGTCGTCCTCATAACCGGCATGGTCACCTCCATACTGATAATTCGGGGGAGCAAATCCCGGCGGAGGACGAATATTGCGAAGGTACGGTTCCAGACCGGTATCCTTAATGACCTTGGGGGCCAACAGAGCAACAGTGCTTGCAAGCTGCTTGACCTGTGGGTCCCTCATGTTCCTGCTAACCGCTCCCCTGACAAATGGCCAGTACTGATTCATCGTCTGAGTAGCGTCACTGATAAAGCGCGACACATCAAAGTCACGAATGTGCTGACTCACGTACTGCACGTAGGGAGAATAGCTTGGCCCAGCCTTCCACTGGTTGAAGGCATTGATGCCGTCGTGACCATACTTGATCCCAACCTGCTTCATGCGATCCATGTCGTTCATGTTGAACTGCTCATTTGACATATCATTGCAAATCTTGGCAAAGGCAGGGTACTTGGCAATGTCGGTCCAGAATTTGTTGGCCTCCGAAGAGGCACGGCCAGCATCGATATTGGGTTGCTTGTAGTTTGTCATCACCTTGATAAACATCGACGAGGCGCTGCTCATGTAGTTGCCCGCATTGACCGCAACAAGCATGCAAAGAAAGACAGACAATAGCTTCATGTTTTTAGCACAGTGGAATAGAGTACAGAAACACAATTGAACAGCATCGCTGCCTTATATACTCAGACAATAGCCAAAAGCGACCGGATGGCCTTTTTGGCCTCATAAAACTCTTTTCCAACCCCTCCCTCTAGGCTAACGCGACCTTCTGCCGTTTTGCGTATAGCCACCTTGTCATCGCAAACTAACACACCCTCAGCCCGGAACTCGGCCCGGTGGCCATTGGCAACCAGCTTTTTCTTGAGCTCGGCCAGCTTGATGTCACCCACGTACAATTGGGTTGTGCGAGGAGCCTGGGCCAACTCTTGGATGGTTTGCAGCGGCATGAGTGTGTACACTTCCTTGGGCTTGCTGTTTTCGAGGCTGCTCTGATTTTCGCCTGGCTCTAGCTCATTAACCTTACTCTCCGAAGTGGAGGAAATTACATTCGGGGATTGGGATTCGGCCGAGGCCTCCACTTCGGTGGAGACCTGCAGGCGGCCAATGACGTGAGCGACATTGGCATTGCCCAGAACCCTCTGCCATTTCATCAATTGCGCCAATTCGGGCGAAATGACAACACTATACGAATGGGTGTTGGTTCCGGTGCTAACCTCCACGTTGGGCTCAACCACCGTCAAAGAAACTTGAGCACTTTCCAGAGACTCGACAATATCGCAGCCGTCCAAGCTGCGCGACGGCAGCAGGAAAATATTGCTCGCCTTGAGTTTCGGCAAAATCATCTTGAACGATGTCTCGTCGGTTAGTCCAGTAAAGTCAACAAAGTTGACGGCGCAATTAACAACAATAGTCTTGGTAGTGCTCTTGAGTCGCGTGGGCTGATTGTATGTGATTATGCTTGTTTGGGCCGCGTTATTAGCCTCCATGATTCCTTTATTGTCCAGCTCCATTTCGTCCTGGCCATCCTGCCGTGAAGCCTCATATCCTACAGCCGCGTCATTTGCCCACTTTCGCTTTTCGCCAATCTTAGCTGGCTCCACTTTCGAGCTGCCAAGCTGGTGGTGGTGCTGCTGCTCAGGTACCGTACCCTCCACTTCGTCCTCCACTTGCTCGATTGCTTTTGAAAAGTCCTCGAACCTAATAATTTGTCCGTAGTCATCGAATCGCTTGCGCTTTACATGAAACGGGAACATTCTTGTTCTGCCCTTTGGGTCGTTGCGCAGGTCGTAGTCAAATATGGATCCAGTGGCCAGTGCGCTGACATCAATCTTACCAGACATGAGAAGTTCGTCGTGCTCCTCTTCATCTTCTGATGATTCGCTCTCTTCTTGCTCAAGAATGTTCTTGTTGCGCATGTCAATGGCACTCTGGAGCTCTTCTTGTCTTCGTTGCTCACTCTGCTGCTTGTTGTAGGTTTCGAGCTGTGAACCCTTGAGCGCTTCTTCCTCAAAATACGTGAGCTCAAACCGGGTCTCAGCAGCAACCGATTTTTCCACGTACATTTTGTACAGTGTGTCTGCCAGCGTGCCCGGAGCCGGAGTTTCCGTCAGAAGCAAGTGAGTGTTGGCGCTAGATGCAAGCTCGGCAAACGCCAATCTTGCCCACCCAACCTCCAGGTTTTCGCCCGAGGCCAGAATGACTTTGGGACCTTCTTCTATTTGGTCTAGCGATGTGACATACTTGATGGTTGAGTGGCCAAATGGTATCTGGTTCGTTGACTCCCAGTGGTTGATGACGGATTTGGACATCCACTCAATCAATGTAGATGCCTGTGTGATGCTACGAGCACCAGTGTATGACAGAAAGTAAAGTGTTGCTTCAACATTTTGTTCCACCCACAGCCCATCCAGAATGTATGCCAACTCTAGAGAGCGCGCACCGTTAGATGTGGGCAGAAGCACTGTTGCGTTCCTATTCTTCTGCAGGGCCGATTGGATTTGGCTCGTAAAGTCACGTCGCCGGTTTTTGAACGATCCGCTTTGGCTCAGGTTAGTAGAAGACACGATCGCGTCGCAATTGGTCATGCTGTCGTACACATCGCCTGTCCTGCTGACCATTGAGCCGTTATGCAGTGCGTCACGAGAGTGGTTCCATTCAACGGCATACAGGAACTTTTCTTGGTCCTTTGTGATTTTCCAAATGGTCCCTCCCAAGCTGTGACCCGAGTTGAAGGCACAAATCACAACTCCAGTCAGTTTGGCTGCTAGAGAAATGGGTTGATGATACTTGAGTTGGCTGATATGGTCAAACGCAGCCTCCACTTCTTCGATGCTTATTTTAGATCCCTCCCGTGGTCCCACCAGACCAGCAGATCGGTACATGTCGAGAGTCATTAGCTTTCCGAGGGCCACCACTGGAGCAGTAGCGTAGACGGGTATTTGAGAAAGCTCGGGGTATTTTGAGTACAGATATGCGTAAGCACCCATATGAGCAACTGTTGCGTGTGTAAGGAGCACAAGGTCGGCATTGTGAATATGCGAAGCGAGGTAATCGAGATCAAGCGAAAAGTCCGCATTCCACCCCAGGTCTATGAGAATCGAAATGTCAGGATCGACAGTGACCAAGGACTGATGTACGCTCTCTAGGCAAACACCAGGTGGTGATTGACTTTGCCCTGACTCGTCGGTTTTAGTCGGGCTCTCGAGAGCCGTGTAGGTAAACATGTCGGCTTTGTGAGAAGTGGGATTAGCTTTTACTGTCGGTGCGGCGAGTGATATTTTGTCGGCTGGGCGATAAGAATCTCAAAGTCGAGGAGCAAGTTGTAATTTAATCAAGATAGATGGAACTTGGATTAAGCTGAAGAATATGTAAAAGATGAGACAACTTATTTTCAATTGCGAGCGTCTTTAAACTACTGGGCCAATTGCGACTGCAAGATGGCACATTGGTGAGCAAAAGAAGTGGGTCCAATATAAGGAAATGACCAAGACATGGTAGCAGCATTATTCCACTCTACAGGGACCCAAAAAGTGGGCTCAAGTTGTCGAAAACGACTCCAGATTCGGTGAAAGCAATATCAACCGAGGTTAGGGCCAACGCGTACCCTGGTCGAGAACGCGTTATACACCTTACACGGTCTCAAAGTTCAACGGAGACGTCAAAGATGAACCTGGATGAGGACTTTGAGGTTCCCAACAGCGAATGGTGGGATGAAATCCCCTCAGATTATGAATTCGAAGACCCCCACGAGGTAATGCTGAATATTCTCGTGCAAGAGTGTAATGAGCCAGTAGCGGCAGGCAGTCCAATATCACAGCGAAGCGATATTCCAGAAACGCCTCGATCAGAGCGGATGTTTGTCGCCGACTCATTGAGCCAAGAGATATGGACGCCTTCACCCACCAAAGCGCAACACTTTTCTTCCAACGCCCATGCCTCGACTCACTCGAGTTCAAGTAACTACTGGACGCCCGAGAAAGATGTGTCGCAAAAGTACGTATTGAGGTCCGTCAAGACGGGAGATTTCAACTCCCCTGTCACACCAAACACAAGTTGCAGCCAAGAACCTACACAGATAGCGCTTAGCCCGAGCCCTCAAGTTGACATGTACGGCGATTGTGCCACCGTCATACCAGAAACCCCAATTCCAAGTAGGTACCAGGATCGAGTAGACGACTCTCCGGATATTAGCGACGACGTACCTAGCAGCTCGGTCGCTACCGTCGAATCGCCGTCTATTGTTTTTGCCCACGAATTGGACGATTCCCGCAGTCCAAGTAATTTCTATGCAATTGAACAGGACCCAGACACCCAAACGACCATTGACGGAAAGGACATTACGGAGGTAGGCGCTAAGAGAAACATATCGGCCATGTTGCAATCTATGGACAGAAGAAGCAAAAGAACACTGACGGGCTAGAGGCGAGCCCGCACAATACTAACACATTTACAACAGTTCAGACATTAAATAACATAATATTGTAATGCAAGTTATTGCATATGGATACAGGTAGATGTGACTGACATACACAAGACACCTGGCCAATGCAAAAAGGGTTATGAGGGAATAATGCCAAGTGAGAGGGGGGGAGACCTTCAAGCTTTGACAAATAGCTTGGGTCCCGTCAGTATGA
The DNA here is from genome assembly GCA_023628915.1 of Trichomonascaceae sp. Y4102. Classification (NCBI taxonomy): domain Eukaryota; kingdom Fungi; phylum Ascomycota; class Dipodascomycetes; order Dipodascales; family Trichomonascaceae; species Trichomonascaceae sp. Y4102. The sequence goes on along the minus strand of JAMAJT010000016.1, from coordinate 305,493 downwards.
ATCGTGCAATGGACAGAAGGGTGACCGAGAGACAAATAGCAATGCCTCCAAACACTTTGGCGTAGAGGAAGTCGCCATTTTCGCGCTGAATGATGGCACCGGCCACGGGAGTTCCTGCAAGCACACCAAATGCACAAACAAAAAAACTCATGCCCATGCGTGTTCCCAACTTGGACATGTCTTTCGTCAATGAAGCGAGGCATGCAGGAGGAAGAGAGACAAATGTTCCAGAGAAGAATCCAAAGAGAACCGCAAAGGCAATGATCCCGCCCTTGTCGTTAATGGCTATCCAGGAGAAGGTCAGGACTCCTGAGCAGGCTGTGAAAGGAATCAGCACGTTGAGAGGTCCAAGCAGGTCGGCCAGGTAGTTAGGAATAAGACGACCCATGATGGACCCAGCGTTAAGCATGGAGGTCATGTAAAATGCAATTTCGGGGGTGACATGCTTGTGTAGGGCGTAGCTTTGGATGAAGAAGATAGGGATATAGACACCCATGAAACCAAAGAAAGCTCCGGCAGTGTAGAGGACGAAAGGAATGTCTTTCAAAGATGGCGGATCAATAATGGGCCCAGACCTTCTAGGTGGCAGGCGATTCCGGAGAATGAGACAGGGAATAGAGAGGAGAGCTAGAATCATAAACGCCAAGATACGGGTAGCCCAGCCAAATCCAACCTCATCGATCAACCTGTGAATCATAATGGGGTAGATCACACCTCCCACAGAGGAGCCACATGCGACAATGCCCATGGCGGCCGCACGTTTAGTGGTAAAGTACTGGGCCACAAGAGCAACGGATGTGAGGAAAAGCATAGAGCAGCCCAGTCCTGTGCAGACACCTTGAGATAAAAAGAGCTGGTAGAACTCGGAGGAGATAGATGCCATCATCATGCCAAAGACAACAAGGAAACTTCCCGTATACAGGAGATAAACGCTGTAGCCTCCGTCGACCAATCGACCAGCGATGATGGCACCTCCAATGACAAAGCATCCTTGTATGGATCCAATCCAAGCAATAGTCGACGGACTCTCGTCTTTGAGAAGCACCGATTGGTAGTAGGCTTCGTATGCTCCAAATGTATTGACAACACCCCAGGAATTGAACAGTGCAAAGAACCCAGCGAAAACCTGCAGCCACGCTTTGAACCCTCCATTCGGGGCATCCTGCATCGGAGGCAGCACCACCTCCAGCTCCTCTTCGATCTTGCTTTGGCTGCGGTGTATGTCATGGCCCTCCTCTTCATGGATACTTACGGCTCTCTCGGACTTGATCTCATCTTCATCATTGTGAAACTCCGAGCGTGGGGTGTTGAGCTGGGTTGGTATTTGCTCATTATCGCCCTGTGGCCTGTGCTTACTTTCGGTGGATCGTCTGGTAGATGCAGACATTGTGCTTTCTTGCGAAGTTGCCGACATATCTCGAATGTTAATGAAAACTTCTAGTTTAAGGTGAGTCAGGCTGCAGTTTGGCGGCTATCGTCGAATAACGGCCCAGATAGAATAGAACCCTTTAACCGTGCACAGCGTTGATCTTCTTTTTCGTAGTCTACTTGGTAGTGTGACTCAGCAATGGGGCCGGATCGCGATGTTGTGATCGCTCGCAGTGCTTGAAAGTCGAATGAGATTACCAAGGGGAAGATGAGAAATCAGTATTTATCTTAGCCAAGGCGCGCGGGAGTCATGGCCGGTTTGCTGACAAAAAAAAAGTGCATCAATGCAGTGTAAAGGGGACGGGGGAGGCAAATGTCTAGGGTTTAATACATGTTGGGAAGTCCGCGTGCATGAGACAACATAAATGTCCCACGCAGCGTGGGGGTCTCTAAATATTTGTACCTCAACTCGGGTCCCGGGCCGAGACTTTAGAATCAAGAGCCGATCTTCACTGTATAGAGCACAGCATCTCGCCCATTGCAGCTTATCTCAGACGTAGATGGTCTTTCGGAAGGCTGGATGTTCGCACGGACTCTGAGCCTAAGATAAGCTTATTGTTTCAGCCTTTCGCGAGCTTCCTGTCTTTAGTTTCTCGGCCGAGTATCAGCCGTCCGCTGCTTCCCCACACTTTGGAAGATCAGAGTCATGTCGGGTCCGAATGACATGATGGACAACGGCATATTGTTTACTTAGAGGATCGGCTGCCAAAAATAAACACTGCCATCGCCGAGTCGGCTTGCTCTGCAATTTCATGGATATTGTATTTCGAGAAGACATAGTTGAGGTAACATAATAATGTGTGCACCTGCCTTCAACAATGAGAACATACCGGGAAGGGCACACAAGAAATGCCTCAGTGAGCGGTCTGTCGAACCAGATACTGTGAATCCTGATGGCAGCAAGCAGACCCAGCAGCATCTTGATCGGCAGCAGATACCCTATTAGCTCGGCAAGAGAAATACGATATTAGAAGTAGTGGAAGACATCACTATGTGTGAACTGAGTGGCATATCCAGGAAGTGCATTGACTCCATCACTTATGATTCACCAGATGTTACTCAAGCATGGCTTTGACGATGACCCGTACGTGTACTAGTTCCCCACGTTTATAACGGACCTCGATGCGGCAAGATTGTAGATACAAGCAAACTTCATGATATTTTTACTAGCTTTGTTGATGACAGTGGCGTCCAAAGCTGTCGCAGTCCAACTGTCACCTGCGAAATGGTTGTTAACTGGGTTTTATGCCATAGCTCACGTTAATTTGCGGGCGGGTCCGGTTCCGCATGGCTCGTAATATCCATGCGCCTGACGTGCATGTGGCCGTTGAGTCAACATTGCTTTTGCAGCTACTCATGTCCCAAATGTGGGGTAAACATTGGGCGAGTGACTTCAGTAAAGAAATTTTCTGTTATAGCCGATTAATTGTAAAGTAGTAGTCACCTTCAATCATCCAATTGCTCCTCAACTTGGGTCTCCCGGGTTCACGGCAGTTTGTCGCGACAAACATTTGGCATATTAAGGTTGCATGGCTGTAGAATCGTCCATGATTCGCTCCGACCCGTCAGAAACTAGTAAAGAATTTGTTTTTTCATTGAAAAAATCAGCGGCTTTCGGCTAATGCTCAATGGCTTCTCTGACCGTTGTCCGATCGCCCATGGCTGAACACTGCGGGAGCCTCATACCTCAACTCGGACCCTGATGCAAGCGTGTTCCACAACAGAAACGAGAATCATGCCAACCTCAATCCGAAAGGAGGCATGAATGCCAATAAAATCTAACATGTTCTCAGCAGCTTGAGAAGGAGCCGAAACAATCCTCTCTGAAATTGAGCCCCCTCCCTGCCATGTTTCCGTGGATGCTCCAGTGGTGCTGGATTCTTCATCAGATATGGCTGCTCTTCAGAGGTAACTCTCGACGAATGACTGACACTTCCATAGCGATGGTGCACCGAGCATGGCTCTGCTTGTGCAAAGGTCACCGGATAGCATATCAGACGGTTTGGCGTACGATGGGCTGGCAATGTGTCGACGACTCTAATCCCATTTCGAACGACCCCGCAATTTCAAACACACCCCTATCATCCCGCAGCGGCTCTGGACGCCAAAGAAGCAGCGAAGAAAACGAAGCGGTGAGGGTCAGCTTAGTGCGACAAGCCGTACACGACACAGTCCGGATCTCCGTCTACGTGGCTTGCAGTTCTCAGTTTGCCTTGTCATGGTACACCTATCTTCGCCGTGTTACGACAGGTCATTTAACTAGCGAAAGCTATGGGCAGGGTGCTCTATCTGTCTTTTATTACAACCTCTTAACGGTTTTGATCTATATACTGCTGGACTGGTCGCTCGATGTGGGGTGTGAGACACCGCGCATCCTTAATATGCCCTATGTCCGCGGATACCCCATTGTGGGCAGCCTATTCCAATTGGGCCCGTCACAATCGCTGACTTACATCAAGTGGACTAGTAGGTATAGCGACGTTTTCCAGATGAGGCTGGGAACAAAGCGCGTCGTTGTTGTGAACTCACACAAAGCATCCACACACATGTGGGTCGACAAAATGTCGGCAAACAACTCTCGCCCTCTATCTTACACTTTCCACAAGGTAGTCAGCTCATCTCACGATCTAACGATAGGAACTACCCCATGGAGTGATACGTACCGCCGCAAGAAACGCGTTGCTGCCAGCGCTCTAAATAAGCCGGCCATTCAATCATACATGTCGGTCATTGACGCAGAGAGCACAGAGTGCATTGATGCCATGAGAGACTCTGTTGCCGTAGACATTGAGGTCCATCCATTCTTCAATACCTATGCACTCAACACCAGTCTAATGCTGAACTACGGTATACACATGGAGAAATCACATCGGTTCATGAAAGAAATCTGGCAAGTCGAAAAGGAGATTAGTAGGTTTCGGGGTAACTTTCACAACTACAAAGACTACGTACCTCCACTCCGCTGGATTCCTGGGTCCAAGAAGAAGGCTCTCGACTGCCGCCAACGTCGTAAGGCGTACATGGACTTTCTGTTGGAGTCGCTCAAGCTCAACTTGAGAACCGGCCCATCTTGCATCACGGGCAATATCCTGCGCGACAAAGACGCTGTGGTCAGTGAGAGCGAGATCCAGAGCATTTGCCTGACAATGGTGAGCGCAGGTTTGGATACTGTTCCATCGATGCTTACGCTGTTTATTGGCCACATGTCGCAACCGTATGGCCAGCGAATCCAAAAGGTCGCTTATGAGCATATCTGCAAAGCCTACCCCGACGGAAGAGCATGGACTCACTGTCTCGAGGAGGATCGAGTGGCATATATCCACGCACTGGTCAAGGAAACGTTGAGATTTTCAGCAATGCCCATCAGCTTACCACGGGAAAACAGCACCGAGCTAATATACAACACACACAGTGTATCCTCAGACCTTTCATCCCCATCAAAACTGGTGGTCATTCCTAAACACACGACTCTTTTACTGAATGCCATGGCAGCTGACTTTGACTCGAGAAGATTTCATGACCCATTTCACTTTTACCCGGAGCGGTACCTCGAACCTCAAGGAAAAGGTCCGGCGCACTTTGCCTTTGGCGCAGGCATTCGCATGTGCGCTGGGAAGAACCTAGCAGAGCGGGAGTTATACACGGCTGTTATCCGCATCATATCAGCATTTGAGATCTTGCCGCCGACGAATCCAGCCGATCTTATGCAGAACGATCCCTTTGAAATATTCAAGGAACACAACTCACTTATGGTTGAGCCACCAAAGTTCAAGGTCCGACTGATTCCGCGCGAGGAGTTCAATAATAAGTAAATGATTTTGTATGTTTTTTTTTTCTAGTTGTTGTTTCTAGTGGAATCAATGGATTTCACTCATCTGTCGTTATTATTTATCCGCGCCGAACCCTCATAAAAGGTATAATCTAAAAGCTACCCCTGACAGATTGTGACGTGACAATGACGGTTGGATCTGGGTACAACTTTTCGGTTGTGACTGGTGCGTTTCGACAAGATGACCGAGAAACAGATGACAAGAGGTTTGACCATTTGGCTGAGCCAATGTTCGGGCTAAAGCTGGACTCATGGGCCGACTTTCATGGATGGTTTGGTAATGTCTGCAAGGAACACGAAACCACGGGAACCAAAGTGAAGCTCATGTTTCTAGCCAGACATGGACAGGGATATCACAACTGGGCTATTGAGCACTATGGACAAGAAGAGTGGGATAGATATTGGTCTAAGCTGCCGGGAGACAAGAATGTTGTGTGGGGTCCCGATCCTGAATTGACAGAGCTGGGAGAAAGCCAAGCGGCAGCGAACAATACTGTTTGGACAGAAGAACTTCAATCCGGCGCACCACTTCCACAACGATTCCTCGTGTCGCCATTTGTTCGAGCTATAGAGACAATGCGACTCACCTGGAACGGTATTGGCTACAATGGAGACGTGCCATTGGTAGTCGAAGATCTGCACGAAGACTATGGTGTCCATATTTGCGACAGGAGAAAATCTCGCTCAGAAATCGAACAAAGATACAAGGATCTGGTCCGCATTGAGGAGGGGTTCACCGAAAACGATGACCTATGGAAACCCGACCACAGGGAAAACGACATGGAACACGACATTAGATCCCTTCGATTTATGGAGCGACTATTTGATAATGTTCAAGAAAACATTGTTTCAGTCACCAGCCATTCAGGAACAACCAACTCGATTCTAAGAGTCATTGGACACAGACCATTCCAGTTGCCACCCGGGGGCATGATCCCAGTTGTGGTTGTCGCTTCGCGCGCTTAAATCACCCGAAAGAAATCCCCTGTGATTTAGGCTTTGAGTCGGCAACTCCGTCCCGATACCCGGACCCATGAAGGCGGGGATGGCGGGGCGCTGGTTGCGCTTAATTGTTGACTTTCTACTGGATGAGGTCGGGGGTGCCGGTGTCAAAGCTTCTTTGAGCCTAATCGAGCAAGGGCCCGAATTCAATTCCCGAAAAGTGCCGTTCGAGGTATATACGAACAAGACATAACGTGATATTCGGCGAGCGCGGGTGCAGTATTTACCATGATTTTGAGTCATCATATTTATCATTCCAGGGCTGAGAGGACGCTGACAAACAAAGAAACAAAAAACGACAAAAGATATCGAAAGGTGCAACCCTCGGCTGACTAGGTGTAGTCTGACGACCCGACCCAGCTGTGATATTCCAGAATATACGAAACCTTGAGCATCAGGCAACATTAAACAAGCTTTGACATCTGACTGTAATGACCGGCCCGTACTGTGGGTGGTTGACGGGCTCCGTATTCGCCGGAACCAGTATATAAAGGCATGGTTTGCTTAATGCGGAGACACACGTACACAAACTCACATGGCTCCTGCAATTGTTTCTGAGATTCTCAAACGAAATAACGTCCTCGACGTTAACACCGTTGCGGGCGTTGATATTCACATCACTTCGCATGGCTCCGACTGGTACTGGACCGCCTTTTCCATGTTTGCCGTGGCAACCCTGTGCTTTATCTTTGTTGGATTACTGACCAAGGGTCCCTCTGAGCGGGTCTTTTTCTACAATTCTATTGCCGTGGGTATCTTCATGGTTGTCAACTACTTCACCATGGCGTCCAACCTTGGTTGGGCTCCCGTTCAGGCAGAGTTTAACCACGCTCAGGTCGATAACTCGAGTGTGACCCCGGGCTTGCGGCAGATCTTTTACTGTCGTTATATTGCCTGGTTCCTAGCTTTTCCTCCGACTCTGGCTAATTTGGCTCTCTTTGCTGCCCTGGAGATTCCCACCATTTGCTTCAATGTGTTTGCAATCGAGGTCATGGTCATCACCTTGCTGGCTGGCTGTGTGGTGCACAGCACATACAAGTGGGGTTACTTTACTATTGCTGCTGTCGCATACCTCATTGTGGCGTATCAACTTGGATTTGCCGCGGTCAAGGCTTCTGCAAACGTCAACGCTCGCACCAAGAAGTGGACAACCATTTTCGCATGGTCTATGTCTCTCATTATTATGATTTATCCTGTGGCATGGGCTCTATGCGATGGTGGCAATGTGGTGCAGCCCGACTCTGAGGCCTTCTTCTATGGTATTCTGGATATTTTCATGTTCCTCATCTTTCCATCTGTTTTGCTGTGGGTCACGCGCGATGTAAAATTGGGCTCCATTGGCCTTGCTCCTCCTGTGGCTCCATTGTGGCACCCATCTGAGAAGGACAGCCGATACTACTCGGGAGCAACGGAAAGTACAGTTAACAGCAGTATCCTCAATACCGAGGTCCAATTGCCGCCCCCGGCCGATGATACACCTACCGGCCGTGATGAGCCCACGACCACCCCTCAGACTGCTGTTTGATACGAGTCGAAGCAGACTTGATAATATCAATAATATACCTAATTATTTCGATGGTTAGTACTTGTCCTCCTCCTCCTTTTTCAAAATAACTCGCCGACTGGAGCGCCGAAGAGGCGAGTTCTCGCCCTTGATTTCCTTGATGGCCGGGTCATACTCCTCGTCTGTCTCATAGTCAATTTCGACTCTGCTCCGCTTTTTTGTGGGAGAAATGCTTGTTTCCTTCTTGATGGTAGTTCTCTTGACGGCCATCGGCTTTGAGTAAGCGTATTTGCAAAGTGAGTCTCGAGCTAGCGTGCACTCGTCGCAGTTGTGCGCCCGAGGCTTGCAAATCACCTGTCCAAATCCAACGAGCATTGGGTTGATTTCCAACCAAAGATCCTTTGGTAGCCAGGACTCAAGTGCCTTTCTGGTCTTTTCCGGATCTTCAGACTTTGGGGCCCAGTCCCACATCTGAGCAAAGCGGTGGACGTGGACATCAACACCAATTCCCTCGACTTTGCCCCATGCTCGCGGCATAAATAAGTGCGCCATTTTAGGACCAACGCCTGGAAGGGCCATCACTCCTTCGAGAGTATTAGGAACGTCACCACCATACTGCTCCTGGAGAATCTCGCACGTTTGTTTCAAATACTTTGACTTGCGGTTGTGGAATCCAACTTTCTTGATGAGGTCGTCAATTTCTTTCTCCGTAGCCTTTATGACAGACTGTGGTGTGAGCCCTCCGTCCAGTTCTGTCCGCAGTCGAGCCATGGCATCCATTGTGATTTCGTCCCGTGTTTGGGACGACAGCATCAGCGCCGTCAACAGATGAAACCGTTCTGTTTTTTCATCTTGCTGCTGCAAGCCATGCTTCTCACCGGGCATGCTGTCTACCGGCGCCAAAATGTTCTTGCGCATCTCTTTAACATGGTTGTATATGACCTTCCATTTCGCAGGAGGTTTCATGTGGGACAGCTCAGTTGGGACATAAGCTATTTTAGTCTAAAGTGAGATGATCAACACAACGACTCACGCCATTACAATGCAGTTTTTAGCTAATTGATTTTCTTTTACATACATGTTCACGTCTTTCGCGAAAATGTGGGTGGCGGCGGCTTTGCCGAAGGCTCCTTGACCTTTTTGAATGTAAACTTGGTGGCAATAGGAATATGGTCAGAAGGATGGTGTGCGTTCGGAAACCCAACAAAATGCTTCGTGTACTCTTCATCGATTGGTCCCAGGAGCCCTGTCACGTTGATGGTAGGAGGTGTGTACCAAATGTAGTCAATGGCCTTGACAAAGTTGGGTGTATAGTTAGTGAACGGTAGCTCGCCGATTTCTTCGTAGCTCGACTTGATCTGAAGCGAATGCTTGATTCCATCTTCGGTGTATTTTCCATACACCCTGCCCTTCAAGTCGTTATGGTCTGGGGGAACTTTGTTTGCCGAGAAAAGCTGGTACACTCCCGAACTTGCCGTTGAGTTATAGTCGCCACAGATCGCCATGGGGATGAGCTTCGGGTCGGTGTACTTTGGAAACTTGGATCCCTCAGGAGTACTGTTTGATGCATACCTATCGAGAATGCGCTCAAGCTCTTCCAGAAGAAGTCCCACCTGGACCAGCTTGACGTCCTCAAATGCAGGGTTCCAGTGCAAGTGCGTATTGGCTAGTACAAATAGCTGCTGGTCGGGAGGGGCATTTAGCCGCTCAAAAACAACCACCCCAGCAATGTTGTCTTTGTTCATGACTCTGTTGTAAATATCGGCGGTTTTCTTGAAATCCTCGCGCTTGAGCGCCAACGTGTTGTACTCAATGCCATACTTGGCGACGGCCCTCAGCTTGGATCTGCGCCAGAATGTTGCACATCCGTCCACCTTACGGGCGTCATTGTCATCCATGGTTTTGGCTCTTGTTTTCGGGGTGTGGATTCCATCGTATCCTCTTGCTTTCAGTTGTGGCACCCAAAAGTCATCGAAGGAGTTTCGGTCAACTTCCTGCATACAAATGATATCAGTATCGAGAGCAGCAACTTCTGCACTAAGCAGATCACTTCTGTACTTCCATCCCAACGCCCATGACGGCGTGTATCCGTACAATTGAGGCGTTGCGTAGTGGTCGCACAAAGTGTTGTAGCTGAGTAGTGAAAGTGAGTCTGCATCAGGTGCATCAATCGAAGCAGAGGGTGCCATTGTAGAGTCTTGATCATCAAACAAGAGCCACTCTCGAGGATGGGACTCTACGGTGACGGGCGCCTTTTCTCGTAACTCGACAATAAGACCACGAGTGCCCTCCTTTGCCAGCAAATCTCGCATGTGCTCATTCAGAGGGTTTCCCTCGAGCCCGAGCACTTCTAGCTGGAACAGAAACCCAAACTCAAAGGGGAGGGTCTGGATGCGATTGTCAAAGCAAAACAAAAATCGTAGGTTGAACATGACTCCCAGCTCTGGCGGCAGTTCTGTCAGTAGGTTGTCGGATAGATCAAGCACCTTGAGCTGGTTGAGTTGCGAAATTGCAGACGGCAGCACCATCAGCTTGTTGTGATTGAGGTACAGCTTCTGGAGAAACGAGTAGCTGAATAGCTTATTCGAAAGCCTACAGAGGCCCTGACCACCGAGGTCGAGGGCTGTCCAGAACTGCTTGTTAACCTGTTCGTTGATTCGTCGCTGGCGCTCTTCTTCGAGCTTCGCGTTCTTCTGCTGAGGATTCAACGTACCGTTAGGAGCACTGCGCGCGTTGGTGGCCGGGGTTATCTTTGAAGTGGAACTAGTCGATGGAGTGGACTTGGAGATCGAAGAAGGCGACTGCTCAACCAGCTGCACGGCCAGCTCAGTCACAGTGAGTGGAGCCAGGTTCCCCGATCGAGACGCCATAGCTGCGCTGCGGGCGTATGTGTGGGGAGCATTGGTTTGCCTGGACAGTTGGGCGAGCTTCACCTGTTGTTGCCAGTGCGGTGATTGTGTGTAGTCTGTGTCGAAATTTGAAGCTTGCATGTTGATGATGTTTGTAGTAGCAGGTGATTGCGTTGTCAGTTGCTGATCGAGCACCAATAACGTATTATCGCACCGATTTAACAATAGGTTCGGTGAATTCGCTTAAAAGCAAAGGATCTTGTCGATTCTGTTGTAATGAAGGAAGAATAAAACGCCGGTATAGCGGTAGTCATGTATGTGACGATGCCACGAATACTCACTGACAGAACAACACAATGGGATACAGCTGGGCCGGCTGTATGAGGCTGGGTAAAAGCAAGAGATCGAGTGACAAGTTCGACCAAAGGTCAATCCTCCTGGATGCTGAGTTGTTGATTGTTTCAAGTCCGTTGCTGTCAATGACCAAAAGTGCAGGCTGCACTTGCTGAGAATGTGGTGAGGGTACAGGACACCGCCGCATGGTGCGGCACCACGTCAAATCCTTGTCACAGGGGCAACGCGATATGGCCATATCATGCCCTTGTCCATGTGTTTGCCCAGGTAGAATCAACATGGGCTTCTTCTAGACCCAGATACAATGTTGCAATGTGGTTTTGGCTCTCAACGAGCTCTGGTTCCCATGATGAGTACGCCAGTAGGTTAACACGGGTCAAATAACAAAACGATCATCTATATTCGTTTATTTCTATTCACATGGCATGGAGCCTTTTATGTATTGTTCCAACACGCTTAGGCCTTGTTGACCTTCTCAAAGTACTCAGAAGCCTTGGAGGTGTTGATGGTGGCATCACCCTTGTGCCAGTTGGCAGGGCAGACCTCACCGTACTTGGCGGTGAACTGGAAGGCATCAACAAGTCTGAGCGTCTCGTCGACAGAGCGTCCGACAGGGGTGTCGTTGATGGTGATCTGGGACACAACTCCCTCGGGGTTGATGATGAAGATTCCACGGAGAGCGATTCCCTCCTCCTCGACAAGAACACCGTAGTCGCGGGACAGAGAGTGGTTGGTGTCGGCAACAAGAGGGATCTTGACGCCTCCAAGACCACCCTCGCTTCTGGGCTGGTTGTTCCAGGCGAGCCAGGTAAACTCAGAGTCTGTCGAGGCGAAGAGAACCTCGGCACCACGCTCAGCAAACTTGTCAGCAGCATCGGCATAGGCAATGATCTCGGTGGGGCACACAAACGTGAAGGCCAGAGGAATAAAAGCAAGCACAACCCACTTTCCGCGGTACTGCTCGAGCGAAACCTGCTCAAACACGCCGTTGACGACGGCAGTCTTGGTGAAGGCGGGGGCAGGGTGTCTGACAGTGGCTACCATTGTTATGTTTGTTGTATGAAAGTAAAGTTGGCTTGACGCGTAATCTCAAGCCACAGAGCCTATTTATATAGGATGGTGGAATCGAGTGGAAAACTTGCCCTATCGGGAAACCCTGGGCACGTCCCCGGCATACCCCATTATCCCACGCTAATCTAGCAAGGGTAATGCTGGGGTGATTACTGATAAACTTGGCCTAGGCCGTTCAGATTAATAGAGGTGACTTGGATGATTCCAAATATATACTGCATTAGTGAGTCCAATAGCCTGCATCGTGGATACTCAGATAGGATCCCAATAGGACTGGCAAGTATCGTGCAAGATCACTTGAAATCAGTGTTATCGGGCCACAGATCTCATACCTTTGAAGTCGGTCTCCGACTAGATGCTGTCAACGCACTCACAGCCACATGCAGATGCACCTCCCAACAGCAGTCTAGACCCAGTCTTTGATCAAGCAACAAATAAATTAATAATTTCAAATATCGAAAATCAAATAAGCTCCGCCGGATCCACGTCCAGACTGATGGCGATCGGAGCCGAGTGCCTGCCTCCAAAAAATAGCCTGTACTTGACGGACCCGCGGGCAATTAGCTCAAACGGATGGCTGTTGACGCGCTGCCATTTCTTCTGACCTTCGTCTATCGCCTCGGTCGACACGTTGCGCCCAGGATTGCGTAGCTTCACGTCAGCTAGAGCCTCCTCCGGCCGACGGTCAAATAGCCGTCCCTCAAATACAAGAGGCGAATCCAACTTGGTGACGGTACCAAGAAGCATTGTGTGCTGGCCGTTACCCGACCCGGGCCATCCCCATCCGCCATTACTGCTGCTGAGAGTACTACTGCCCTCGTCGTCAACATACTGCGATCTCGCAAATAGATCAATCTCGACTTGGTCGGTGGATATATCGAGGAACCCGGGGTTGGAACCCTGGATCGAGAGTTCAAAGGCTAGGAGCTCGTCGCTCACAACAATATCAAACAACTTGACTGCACTCACGTCGCCCAATGGCTTGGACGTGGCCAGCAGGAAGCCCAGAATAAATCCGCTGCTCAGCACAGACAGTCCCACGACGAAAATGTATAGCAGTAGTCGGAAGTAGTACAGGGGCCTCGATGGGGGATACTGCTTGCGCTGGTAGTTGTGTGGCGAATAGTTGTCGACGTTGCCGCCCTTGCGGCTCCCGCGTCGAAGCCCCGGGATGATGTTAGTGTTGTTAGTAGAGTTGTACTCGTCGGTATAGTTGTTGGGCTGCGCGGCCTCGACGTCCACGTCAAAGTTGGTTGAGCCGTAGTTAGTATTATAGTGATGGTGCCCATCTCGCGTGTCGCCGCGCCGGCCCATGCTTCCTCTTCCCTTTTTTGATAAGTGGCCCATTGTGTTTCCAGAGTTGCTTCCACTGCCGCTGCCACTGCGACTTGGGCTGCCACTAGACGACCGAACCGTGCTGGCTAGCATCTTGCCGCTGGGACGTCCTCGCACGCTGCCTCCTCGGTCCGAGTTAGCAGGACTGCTGAAAACGCCACCCCCGCCACCGCCACCAGGACCAGGACCAGGACCAAGACCACTGCCGCTACCTCCAACGCCTGAGCTCACACTACCGGCACTTGATCCCATAAACCCGCCAAGTCGCCCATACCGCAGTGGTGTAGTCTCAGTATAAGCATAGTCGTCTTCGTCACTGGCTCCTTCCGAATCAAGGGAGTCATCATCCGTTGGCAAACAATTCCGGTTCCATCGGCTGTAGATAGATTTGTGAGTGCTGTGACCACCACCATCTGTTATCCGGGGAGATACAAGTGGTGTGGACGCAGCAGACCAATTGCTAACACTGATGCCTTGTGGAGCTTTGTACCGAGTGAGTCCTGCGGATGGATGCACCAGTAACGGTGCGTTGGCTAGTGTGTTTGTATTTGCGACGGGTTCAGTCTCTGCGTCGGTCGTCTGGACTCCCAGAGCAGCCACATTGGCGCACGACGTGCCCGTTGAGTTGGAAGCAGACGCCATGTTCATCACCTGGGCCAGCGGGTGATGAAAGTGCTCGGTGTCGGAGACAAGGTCGTCTGCTCCTGTGGCGGGTGTGGATGGGCAAGGCAGCTGTTGTTGTTGTTGTTGCTGCTGCTGCTGCTGCTGCGCAAGCGCAGCCGCAGCTCTGTTGGCATGCAAAGACGAAGATGAAGCCTGACGTGACTGGAACCGTGGCCGCGCGCTCTCATACACAAACATCTCATCGTCACTACTCTTGGACTGCTCGTCCATTGCCGACGCGACCCGCGCGGCAAAGTTTTCGGCTTTGGTGTTTGCCTTTTTGCGCTTACGCTGTTTTGATGTGCCCATGTTCCTACTGCTGCTGTTGTTGGCCAGTGACAGCGAGGATGTCGACGTCGCAGCCGTCGCAGCGCCACTTGCGACACCGGCAATGGGATTGTGGTTACTGGAATTAGTGTTAATGTTGAGGTTAGTATTGGCGTTTGCGCCGGTATTTGTGTTTGTGTTGGAGCTGCCTACTATTGACAGATTGGATGAAGCACCTGGGCCACCAGACTTGCCAAATGCTGGGTTGGAGTCTACCACAACTTGCTGGGGACCGTCTCCTGACGGACCAGAATTGGCATTTTGTCCGGGCGCTGCCTCGGTCGTTGTCGACGACGCAGAGTGGCCAGCACTAGTAATGTTAGCGTCGGTCAAATTGTTTGCAGGTGTAGACAATCGCTCGTGCAGGTGTTCTTCCGATATACCAGTGTTGTCTGACAAAACTCCAAGCGTGGCGTGAGTCGGCTCCACGGGACTGACCTCTGAGCTTGGTGCTGGTGTCGTCAGCACTATGGTGCCGACTGCCGGCACTGTTTCTGTCTGCACAACCATATGGGAGGTTTTGCGCTCTTTATCCTTTTGTTTCGAGGTCTGTTGGCTCTTTTTCTGGTCGACGCTCTTTGGCGTTATACTCGTCGATGCTGCTGCTGCATGGTCGGCATAGTCCTCGGGCACAATCGTCGATACACTCGAATGCTTCGAATGCGATGAACCAGATACCGATGCGCGGGCTGGCGGCGGCGGCGGTGGCGGTGGAAACACGCCATCGATCTGGTGCGCTAGCGACAACGGACTCAGATAGTTTGCAGAATCCATAGAAGACGATACCTCGTTGCTGCTGCTACTCTCGCCATGACTTTTGACCCTATCCTCGGAGAGATAGGTCGAAGGAGTGTCGGGGTACCGGGATTCTTCGTCAATCTCCGACGACGACGTCGCAGAGCTCCGGTCATCCATTGTACATGTACTCTGTTTCAGAAACAATAAAACAAGATGTCGTGCTGAGCTGAGTCTGTTGTACCCCCGAATGCGCCGTTTGCTCGTATAGTGCGCAGCAAGCTTGCTTTAGGTTATAACACTATAGCAACGAATATGATAATTGCCTTGTTCTAGATCTCGGGTTGCCGATGTTTTTAAACCAGTTCTCGTTGTATTTCCCCCCGTGTATCAGTACGTCTATATTACATTATTTACATCAGTTAAAGTCTCGGGCCTGAAGGTTTCGGGTCATGGCCGGCAGCGCCACCCTGACGCCATCCAGCTCCTTGGTCATTTTAATCTGGCAACCCAGCCGGGAGGTTTCGGTGAGTCCGAATGCTAAATCCAACATGTCGTTTTCGTCGTCATCAGGTTCCTCCATCTTGTCGTAAAACTCGGGGTCCACAATGACATGGCACGTCGAGCACGCACATGATCCTCCACATGCACCCTCCATATCCAGGTTGTTAGCCTGCGCAATATCAAGCAGATTATCTCCCTCCGCCACCTCGACCTTGATCTGCTCTCCTTCCTTTGTGATGAATGTTACATGCAGTTCTTCACCGGGCTTTGGTTTATGCACATGCCCGTGATGCCGTATACTGCTAGATTGTGCTTTGAAAAGTGGAACAGCTCTGAAGCCAAGATGAGAGTGTGCTCTTGAGCACTGCGCCAGAGCTCGAAAGCCTCCACGAGCTACACTTCGTCCAAACATGTGTGGGGTATTTGTCGGTGTGTGAAAAGTCGGGTCGGATCGACACAATATCCCTAACCTTGGCGCTTCCGAGTAGCCACGAGTCCGGACCGAGACTGCTTCCAATCTGACCTGATCTACCATAGCGCTGGCGCTTATTGTTATTTTTTGCCACTTGCAAGTGTTTCTTGTTAGGAATTGGCTGATACGGCATCCTGGGTTCACGAAGGGCTGCAGACCCACTTATATTTCCCATGTGGTTTCCGACTCTTTACTGAGTGTTTTCTGCAATAGCGTAGAGACTTACTCAGCGCCAGCTGTATCGCAATCATTCCAATGACCCCCAGCGTGTTAAAATCTCCCCTTGAATAGACGCTAATAGTCCATGTCAGGGACGCACGGCTGTGCGCCTATAAACTTATTAGGGCGAAAAATATATTTCCTCACCAACGACATGAAGAAAAGAGACGCAGACATCAAGAGTGAAAGCGAAAGCGAAGACGAAAAGCTCGACATCAAGTCAGAAAGCGAAGACGATGTCGAGCTAAACGACGACGAGTTTGACGTGGACGAGGCAGATGACGATGATGACGACGACGACGAAGGAGAACATGACAATACCCACCCAAAAAAGAGGAAAGCCGAGGAAAGCTTTGCCCACGCCATGGACGCCATCTTTGGTAGCAGAGTTAAGGCCCATGATAGAGACAATCCTATTTTGATTCGTGCCAAAAAGAGAGCCAAGATGATTGCTGACGCAAAGCTCGAGTACAATGCCAAGAAAGCTTTGGCACAAGAAAAGAAAGAGTTTCTCGAAAAGGGCCACGACAAAGATGTGCTTCCCAGTGGATCAGATGCCCGCCTTGTTTTGGAGAAAGAACGAACCCTCCGGAAAACTGCTCAGCGAGGCGTTGTTCAGCTATTCAACGCTATTATGAAGGCTCAGGCCGCAACGACTGCCTCCAAGCCGGTGGGCGCAACAGCCGACAGAGTCAAACAACAAGTGAACGAGATGACAAAAGACTCGTTCCTAGACGCTATCCGCTCGGGCTGATCTGTATACTCACCTACCATTTTCTTTATTTAATGCATTTGATGATGATCTCACTCTGTTGATAACCCTGAGGGCTAGGGCAGGTTCATATCTTCCCAAAGCACGGGTTTGTTTACTACCTTGCTCACCAGCCGAGCAAGAACAAAACATCTAGATATAGCCGTATTATGGACCGCCGGCGCTCGCTGATACCCAGATCAACAATCCTCCATACACAGCAGCGCGCCGACCGTACCATTCCCTTCCAACCCCGTCGTCGACACTCGTTAATTCCAGCTGCACCGCCCCCTACCGGCCATTGCATAACCACAAAAACCCGCGGACTCACCAAGATCAGCAAGAACCGCAAATCAACTATCCCTCTGCGCAAGCCATTGATTGAAAGTGACTGGACCAATCATCGTGGCGTGGCAAGGCTCTCGAGTGTATCTGAAAGATCCGAAAGTAAAGACATGAACAGCAACCCAAACTCACCACGACGACTGGTCTACGCGTCAGCAGCACCCATTGATGAAAATCACACGGTGGCTACCAGCAGACCGTGGGTGCGAAACACCGACACCAATGGTATGCCATCATCAACTAATAAGACCGTATATGCGGGAATGCCCCTGGTGTCCCACCACCACTCACGCTCATCTTCAGCAATGAGTCTAGATTCAAATCCAAAACCACACACGTCGACTGCAAGACCGCATCCCGAGCATGTGCGTGCGACGACGACGACCGGGGATACCAACAAAGAAAACGACAAGATGAAGAAAAACATGCAGCGGTTTGTCCGGCAGACAGAAAGTATTCAACAGCGCGCCATGGCATCCCAAATTGACTATGAAAGCGACAATGCCACGCTACGCACCGAGATCCATGACCTGAAGATAGACAAGCAGAAAATGAAGGACCATCTTGATGCGTACCATACCAACATGATTGAGCTGCGGCAAAAGCTAAAGGAGTCCAACAACAGAGTGCTAGCACTGGAGGAGCAGCTCTTTGTGGAAAAACTCGAAGCTGAGACCAACCATCTTGCCACAGACGAGCGGGTCGTCGAGCTGGAACGCCAGCTGACCGAAACACAACTCAAGTACGACGCCCTACTGGAGGAGGTGGACGCTCAGGCTGCCGAGGAGACGGAGTCTCTAGAAGCGCTCAAAGCGGCATTTGAAGCCCAATCTCTAGAACTGGCCAAGAAAACTGCCCGAGTCACCAAACTCGAGACGATCCGTCGCCGTCTACACAACGAACTGCAGGATCTCAAGGGCAATATCCGAGTTTACTGCCGGGTGAGACCATCAATTCCCTCGGAACACGGCAAACCACTCGCGAGATTCGAGTTCCCCGACGCAGACGAGGAGTCATCTCAGCTGGTGCTGCACGACAACAAGTACGGACAGGACCGCCAGAACCTGTTTACATTCGACCGTGTGTTTACTCCCACTAATACCAACAACGATCTGTTTGTGGAAATGTCACAGCTTGTTCAGAGTGCGCTCGACGGACACAACGTCTGCGTGTTTGCATACGGACAGACAGGATCGGGTAAGACCCACACAATGTCTGCTCCCAACGAGGGTATGATCCCCCAGGCTCTGACCCAGATCTTTGAGACCACACAGGAACTGGCATCCGATGGCTGGGAGTACCAGCTTACAGGAGAGTTTGTGGAGATATACAACGAAACGCTCCGTGACCTACTTGCTCCGCAAAACGCAAGCTATAGTGATGTGAAGCTGGAAATCCGCCACGACGCAATGGCGCGCACGACCAGTGTCACCAACCTCACAGTCAACATTCTTGACTCCATTGAGGCGGTTCAGCGTATGCTGCGTACCGCCGATCTTAACAGATCGGTGGCCGCGACCAGACTCAACGAGCACTCGTCCCGCTCGCACAGTGTTTTCACGCTCCGCATCAGGGGATCCAACGCAGAAAATGGCAAGTCATGCCAAGGCACACTTAATCTCATCGACCTTGCTGGCAGTGAACGTCTCAGTGATAGCCAGACTGTTGGTCAGCAGCGTCGCGAAACGCAGCATATCAACAAAAGCTTGAGTGCCCTGGGTGACGTTGTCTATGCTCTTGGTCGCAAAAACACCCAGAAAGAGGCACATGTGCCGTATCGCAACTCAAAGCTCACTTATCTCTTACAGTACTCGCTCAGTGGCAGCTCCAAAACCCTCATGCTGGTCAATGTGTCACCGCTCCACAACCATGCCGACGAAACACTGTCGTCTCTGCGTTTTGCTGCCCACGTCAACTCCACGCGCCTTGTTTAACTAACTTGCATATTTTTTTTTCATCTAATATATGTTTATTGCTGTATAGAAATTACTCTTCATGCTTGGCCGAAAAGTACCCGCTCTCGAGCTCATCGTCGTAAGTGAGGTCCTCGCCAAGACGCAGCTTTTCCATAACCTGCTTGACGTGCTCCTCGGTATCAGGATGAGATGTGACCTGTCTGGAGATTGAAGGTCTCTTGCCGGAGTCAACGGTGGCAATACTGCCCGAGGTTCTGGTTCTGCGGTGGAATCGCTGTCCCGAAGCAGCATTCTGGAACTGAGACGAGTCCTTGTTGTATGCCAGGATCTCATCAAAGTACATGTCGGCGGCCTTGGCAGGGTCCTTGGGAGTTCCAGCCTTCATCTGTTGGTGAGAGATACCCACGTCATGGATCAGCTTTGCAACCAGTCCAGTCCAGCCATTCTGGTGCTTGGCTCCCAGACCACGACCAGTTTCACAGTCAAAGAACTCGTAGAACAGCACATAGTCTTTAAAGTGCTGATCATAGTCGTACACATCATTGCCGCCATTGTAGGGTCTTCTGTCGTCATCAGTTTTGGTGAACAGATTGATGAGACGGTGCTGGATATTGTCGGCCACCTTGGCCAGGCTGACCATCTCGCCAGAGCCCTTGGGGTACTCGACACGGAATTCGCTTCCATAGTACAGGAAGAACCGCTGCAGCGATTCGATAAGCAGAAATGTGGTGGGGAACCACACAGGACCTCTCCAATTGGAGTTTCCTCCAAACAAACCCGAGTTTGACTCACCCGGCACAAAGTCCACGGTGAACTTCTGCCCATGTACGTCCATGCTGAACGGGTGTTCCTTGTGGTACTTGGACATGGATCGGATGCCATAGGGACTCAGGAACTCCTCGGGATCAGACATGTACTCGAGGATCTTTTGTAGTCTGTCTTCGTTGACGAGCGACAACAGAATACGTCCCTTTTCTCCTCGCTTCTTCATGGACGCCATGTTACGCGCAGCCATGTCGGTACGGTTGTCCACGAACCAGGCGACCCGCTTGGCAAAAGATGGGCACTTCTCCAGTACCTCAGGCTCCAGGGTCAGAGTAGCATACAGCGGAATCAATCCAACAAGTGATCGGACAGGCAGCTGTTGCGACCACGGGCCACCCCACGAGATGGCATCGTAGTAGAACCCGTCCTCGTCGTTCCACAGAGGTTTTTCAATGGATCCAGCCGACCGGAACGACATGGCGTCGGCAATGAAAATAAAGTGCTCAAAGAACTTGGACGCAATGTCCTCATACACTCGGCGGTGCTTGGCCAACTCTAGAGCAATGTTGAGCATCTGAAGGCAGAAGAATGCCATCCAGCCAGTCGAGTCCGCCTGCTCAAGAACGCCTCCAGTGGGAAGAGGCTCGGACCGGTTGAAGAGACCAATGTTATCCAGTCCCAGGAATCCCCCTTCAAATACGTTCTTGCCCTCACGGTCCTTGCGGTTAACCCACCAAGTGAAGTTAAGCAGTAGTTTCTGGAACACGCGCTCCAGGAAATCCAAGTCCTCGCGGCCATACATCTTACGCTCGATCTTGAACACCCGGAACGTGGCCCACGCGTGCACTGGAGGATTCACGTCGCCAAAGTTCCACTCGTACGCAGGGATCTGACCATTCGGATGCATGTACCACTCACGGGTCAGCAGATCCAGCTGCTTCTTGGCAAACTCGGGATCCACCATGGCCAGCGGAATGCAATGGAACGCCGTGTCCCATGCCGCAAAAAATGGATACTCCCACTTATCTGGGAGTGAAAGCACATCGTCAATGTACAGGTGGGGCCACTCGGTGTTCCGGATCTGGGCTCTCTCGGGCGGAGGAGGCGGCTGTGATGGGTCTCCTCGCCGCCAGTCCTGCTGCACAAAGTGGTAGAACTGCTTGGTCCATAGCATACCGGCCCACGCCTGACGCTGGATGGCGCGAACATCGTCGGGCATAGGCAAAGGCGACAGGTTGAAGTAAAAGTCGTCGGCCTCGTCGGCCTTCTCGTCAAACAGATCGTCGTACTTGTCTTCAGCCTCAACAATGTTGTCTGGAGTTCCAACGAGTTTTTCCTTCTTGTTGGTGAATTTGAATCTCACGCAGACGCTGTCATCCGCAGGCACGTTGAACTGGTACCATGCGCCCACCTTGGTGCCTTCGTTGGCGGGGTTCACCTTGGACTCGTCGTTGTCGACAATTCGCTCGTGGAACCCATCCTTGACGTACTGGGTATCGTTTTTCTCGCATTTATACAGCTTGGCTTTGTTGGTGGAGTTGTCGGTGAACATAATGACAGGGTCGACTCTGTTGCCCTCCGAGTCCTCACTGGAAAGAAATTCCAGGTATCTGGTGCCCAGTTTGAAGTGCGAGCTCTCTGCAGTGCACTTGCATCCCTCAGCTAACTTGATGTTGGGTTTCTGCGACTCGGCGCGATCGTAGCCCCAGTCCCATGTGTTTCTGAACCACATTTGCGGGATAATGTGCAGCGGAGCAGAGTCCGGGCCACGATTGAACGCAGTCACACGGAAATCAAGCTCCTCCTCATCGTCGGACGGTTTGGCCATCTCAATAAATATGTCAAAGTACCGGCCATCGTTCCAGATCCCCGTATCGACGAGCTCAAACTCAGGCTCATTGCGGTTGCGGCGCCCATTCTCGTCAATCAATTGCTGGTAGGGAAACTCCCGCTGCGAGTACTTGTACAGATACTTCATGTAGCTATGCGTAGGCGTATTGTCGAGATAGTAGTAGTCTTCCTTGACGTCCTCTCCATGATTGCCCTGGTGCCCAGTCATGCCAAAAAGACGCTCCTTGAGGAACGGATCTCGGCCATTCCAGAACCCAAACGAGATGCACTGGTACTGATGGTTGTCACTTACTCCCGCAATTCCATCCTCTCCCCATCGGTACACTCTCGATCGGGCATGTTCGTGCGGAAAGTCGCTCCATGCATCTCCAGTTGACGAATAATCCTCACGGACGGTGGCCCATTGTCGCTCACTCAGATACGGACCCCATCGTTTCCAGTAGTGCGTCCGTTTTCTCTCTTGCACCAGACGCTCCTCTTCCTTGGACAGGTGCTCTTTATTGTTGTGCAGCACCATGTTGGATCAAAGATTGGAGACCAATTGCCAGGCAGACAAAGACTCTATATTTATACGAATCTCGCTAAAAACGTTAACCTAGCCGGAAGAAGCAATGCAATGCAGGTAACCTAGTCTTACTTACTTGTTGGTGGGGACAGGTGTTGTTGACAAAACTACCACTTGTTGCTGTTGTTTGCCCGGAAGAGCTGGCTCCACCACCACCCTGCTGATAGTGCATACCCTGAGACATCCGCCGCACTAGGTGGGCGACGCAAGAACGCTCTTGTCTAACCACAAGTTCGTGTTGTGTGTATTTGAATACTTGCAGTCTGAAATTTACCCCTTGAACTTTCAATTGATAGGCGAAAGTTCCTCATTCACTCTGATATCCACAGTAACGGAGTTAGCTTGGGTCTGTTTGCGGCTGTTTGACTGCAGTGCCGGATATGTACAAAAGATAGGTATCGGTCCTCCATATTTGTTGGGCCTTGCAGTAGCACGAACCCTTGTGGAAGCCCTGACCAGCCACCCACCTTCCGCCCCAGCCGGCCAGCCGCGCACCATCTGATATATATTATTTTAGTTAGCATGTATCATAAAACCATAGGCACAAATCGAATTTCTCGACTGTCGGCTGACTCGTCTTAATATAGAGAGACAAGGTCGTCATAATATAAAACAGGTTGCGATCATTTGTATATTAATTGAAGTTGCTTAATTTACAGGCAGTGACTTTGCTTGCCAAGCACTTTCTTTACTCTTTTGAGGTTACATGTGGTCGAAGCGCGATGAAAGCTTCGTGATGACCATTCCAATAAATATGTGTCTAGCCCCTGGATGCTAAGAGCCCAAATCTAGCAAGCTATCAATAGGTATATGACTCCATAGCCAAGTTTGTCAGGTGCGTCCCCCCTGCCTCGGACCCCGATCATGAACTTTGGCACTGGTATATGCGGCACTGGGGATCCTTGCGAGATAATACTGGCGGTTGGATTCAAATACTAGAATGAAAGGAGCTCTATCGACGTAAATAATCAGACAAATCCGTCACTCAGATAGATGCCATTCCATGGGAGAAAACTCCATCCTGGCCGTTAGGAAATATATCAGGGTACGCTTTGCGTCGCGCCGTACGCCCCGCTCACTCTATCTTGCATTACATGCAGTAGAGCGGCCTCGCCAGCATATAAAAATCATTTGATCCGCGACACACAGCTCTTCTCGAGTAATCAAATGGACTTTGCCGCCAGATACCTGTTTCGTGCGCAGGATGAGGCAGGAGTTGGCGGCGGCGCCCGCAGCCTGCCCCAGGACTGGCACAAGGTCTACTCACTCACACTTGCTGGTTCCAGCCCCGGTAACAATGACATTTCCAACACAGGATTCTTTACCGGCGGAGGAATTGATACCAACCGGTACATTTGCAAATCCCATGGGTCTTGGGACTTTCTGGACAAATCCAATTATTTCAGTTGGTGCTTGATGGATCGATACTTCACCGCGCTGCCCAACGTTGTGTTCTTCTTTGCGTTCTCCAAGACAATCACATCCCTGCGCAACGAACCAGCCAAGTACAAATTCTCCAAGCAATGGGACCACTACGCCAGGATGACGTTGCTAGCAATGTATCTTTTCACCCTGGTTGGACTTGAAGGTCTGCTGCGAGCATCTGGCAGCGCTGACGACTCGTTCCTGCCGCTTACCGCTGTTATTTCTGTAGCAACATTCGGTCTTGCAGCTGTGACTCACTACATGGAGATTGACCGGACAATTGTGCCCAGCGACGCACTGCTGTGGTACTGGGTGATTTCTGTTGTCACCAATGTTCTCAAAATGTTCAGCTTTGTGTCAACTGGCCACACCGACTCATGGCTCTTTATGCTCCAGTGCTTCCTGGCGGTAGAGTCCATCTTCATCATGTACCTAGAGTGGTGGGTGCCAAAGTCCCGTGTGCGACAAGACAAGCCGTCAATGAAGACCGCCGACGCTTTCTCGCGAGCTTTCATGATCTGGCTCAACCCGTTCATCACATATGCTTATGATAACGAGATCAAGGAGCGCACCCTTCCAGAACTCGAGCAGGGCTTCAACATTCCTGATCTGTCGCAGAGCCTCAGTGAATCGTGGGAGAAGACGGCAAAGAATGGATGGCTTTC
Organism: Trichomonascaceae sp. Y4102; assembly: GCA_023628915.1. Classification (NCBI taxonomy): domain Eukaryota; kingdom Fungi; phylum Ascomycota; class Dipodascomycetes; order Dipodascales; family Trichomonascaceae; species Trichomonascaceae sp. Y4102. The sequence goes on along the minus strand of JAMAJT010000016.1, from coordinate 280,918 downwards.
TCTGGCCCGTGCCGTGTTCACCTCGTTTGGTCACTTTACCTTGATTGCCATCATTGCTGACGCAGTTATGGATCTGTGCGCCTATATCCAGCCATTTGTGCTGCGCCAGCTCATTGCCTTTGTCACGAACTACGGCACAGAAAACGAGCAGCCTGTGGTTGTTGGTCTGTACATCTGCGTGGCGATGTTCCTTTTAACGTTTTTCAAGACTTTTACCGAGAATATCGAATGGATGAGTGCCATCCGCATCTATGTGGGAATCTACGGGTCGCTATACGGCATCATCTACCGCAAAATCATGGTCATGAGCCCCAATGCTAGAGACGACTTCCCCAACGCCAAAATCATGAACTTTGTTACCGTGGATCTCAACGAGGTTACATACACTGTTATGCAGGTCTCCACGCTGCTCGCGGCGCCTCTGCAGCTGGTCATGTGTCTCTACGCGCTGTTCAAGTTTTTGGGAGTCAGTTTCATGGCGGGATTTCTGGCCCTGCTTATTGCTGTACCAGTCAACACCATCCTTTCCAAGCGCATGAATAAAACCTTTCGCCAGATCATGGAACAGAAAGATAAGCGAGTCAAGTTCACCACCAATCTGTTCACCAACGCCAAGAGTCTCAAGCTCTACGGATGGGAGGAGGCGTTCCTGGAGAGGCTCGCCAATGTGCGCAACAACGAGGAGCTTCCCATGGTTCGACGCAACAGATTCCGCGGTGTCGTGATGACCGGCATGTTCCAGATCCAGCCCTATCTTGTTTCCTCTGCTGTATTCCTCTCCTACATCTACATTGCTAACAAGCCTTTGGACGCTGAGATCATCTTCCCTTGCTTGATTCTGTTCAATCTGTTGAGTTCGTCGCTCACTCAGATTCCCGACGCCATTATGAATCTGCTACAATCCAAGGTCTCGTTCGAGCGTATCTCTGGCATCCTCATGGCTCCTGAGGAGGATTGTTCCAAATTCTATGCTGATCTCTTGAACGCTGCTGAGGAGTATGGCGATACTGCTGTGGAGCTCAAAGACGTTACCGCCGCGTGGACCGATGGCCCTGACGCCGTGGTTGCTCTGGAAGATGTCAATTTCACAGCCTCCAAGGGAGATCTTTCGTGTATTGTTGGAAAAGTCGGTACCGGCAAGTCGGCGTTTGTCAAGGCTATCTGTGGCCGTCTGTGTCTTCAAAAGGGTACTATCAATGTCAAGGGGCACACTGCCTACGTGCCTCAGGAGCCCTGGCTACTCAATAGAACCGTCAAGGAGAACATTCTTTTTGAGAGCAGATACGACCCCGAGTTCTATCAAAAGACCATTGAAGCCTGTGCTCTTCTGCCCGACATTGAACAGTGGCCCGATGGAGACGAGACTGAAATTGGCGAGAAGGGTGTTTCCCTTAGTGGTGGCCAAAAGGCTCGTGTATCCCTTGCCCGTGCAGTCTACTCTCGCGCTGATGTCTACGTTATGGATGATGTTTTGTCGGCCGTTGACGAGCATGTTGCTTCCCATTTGATTGCTGGGCTGCTCAGTCCCAACGGTCTGCTTGCCTCCAAGACGATTATTCTGGCCACAAACAACATCAAGGTTCTGTCCGAAGCCACTTCTATTATCATGCTGGAAGGTAAAAAAATTGTCGAACGGGGCTCGCTTCCTGAAGTCATGGCCGCCCAAGGCTCTCTCTACAAGCTGATCAAGGAGTTTGGTAAGAAGAACTCCGACCAGGGGTCTGACACCGACGGTACCTCCAGCGAGGAGATTTCCATCAAAGACGAGGATGCACGTTCTCAACGCAAGAATATCCGCGACACCCTGCGCCGTGCCAGTGACGCATCTCTCAAGTCCATCTCTGAAGAAGTCACAAAGAACTTTAAGAAAACCAAAAAGTCCGAGGAAACAAACGAAAAGGGCGGCGTCAACAAGCGTCTGTTCTTGCGTTACATTGAGGCTGGCGGATTCAAGTTGGCTATGCTATCGATCTTTGTTTTGTTCACCTCGTGCGCGGTGTCCACGTTTTCTTCCATCTGGCTTAAAGAGTGGTCCGACAGCGGTGCATCTCGTGGCGACGCTGCTGTGCGGTACCTTGCTATCTACTTTGGAATTGGAGTGGCCTACACGATTCTCGACGTGATCAAGTCAATCTTGTACCCGTGTATTCTTGCCATCCGCGCTTCGCGCAAGATCCACAATGACATGGCCCGTGCTGTACTGCGATCTCCAATGTCCTTTTTTGAAACCACTCCGCTTGGACGTATTCTGAACCGCTTCACTGGAGACATGGCCGAGGTGGACGCAATGATGGTGTGGGCTGTGGTGCAGTTTATGACTCTTATCATCCAGCTTTTGTTTTCGACCCTGATTATCTTTATCTCGACGCCGTACGTGCTTCTATCGATCCTTCCTCTGTCTCTTCTATACTGGTATTACCAGCAGCATTACGTCAGAACATCCCGTCAGATGAAGCGAATCTCCAGCAGCACCAAGTCGCCCTTGATGGCGCACATGGACGAGAGTCTCAAGGGTGTTGATGTCATTCGCGCATATTCCAAGTCCGGCCACTTTACTCACATGAGTGAGCTTCACGCTGAGCTGCAGCTGAAGGCGATTTTCACCTCTCAAATAGTTGACCGATGGCTAGGTATGCGTCTCAACCTCATGGGTGCGTTTGTGGGGCTGTGTACCTCTACCAGTGCTGTTTACATGACGACCCAGGGCCGCATGTCTCCTGGACTTGTGGGACTTGTCATGGCCAACGCCATGCAGATTACTAACTACATGTCTCGTGCTGTCAAGATGACTGTTCTTCTCGAACGCCGTGGAGTTGCTTTGGAGCGTATCTTCCAGTACTCGGACTTGCCATCCGAAGCACCCGAGTACGTTGATGGCAACCGACCCCCGGCGTACTGGCCCAACAAGGGAGAGATCAAGTTTGAGGACTTCTCTGTGAGATATCGCAACAACCTAGACCTTGTGCTCAAGGACATCAACCTCCACATCAAGCCCCAGGAGAAGGTTGGCGTGGTTGGCCGTACTGGTGCTGGTAAGAGTACCCTCACACTCTCATTGTTCAGAATCATTGAACCTGCTTCGGGTAAAATGGTGCTTGACGACGTCAACACATCCAACATTGGACTTATGGATCTGCGCCAGAACCTATCTATCATTCCGCAGGACGCGCAGATTTTCCATGGCTCCATCAAGGACAATCTCGACCCTTTGGACCACCATGATGATGCCAAGCTTCTACGTGTTTTGGAGCTTTGCCATCTCAAGGATCACGTAGAGAGCATTGGAGGACTTGGTTCTCGGCTGACCGAAGGAGGAACCAATCTTTCCAAGGGTCAAGCACAACTCATGTGTCTTGCACGTGCGCTGCTTCACCACTCGAATGTTTTGATCTTGGACGAGGCCACTGCGTCGGTGGATGTGGAAACAGACAAGATTATTCAGCAGACCATTCGGTCCGAGTTCAAGCACAAGACCATTGTGACGGTGGCGCACCGCCTCAACACCATTATGGACAGTGATCGCATTGTGGTACTGGACAAGGGCGAAGTGGCGGAGTTTGACACCCCAGCCAACCTACTGGCCAACAAGGACTCATTGTTCTATGGTCTATGCGAGAAGGGTGGATTTGTATAGTGTACGTAAAGTTATGAGATATTTTTAGACTGATTCAAGGGTTGGATTTGATGCAATGCATTCGGATATCGGAAAAGGACCCTACGTGGGTCTCTGGTGGCGACAAGGCCAGTTGCCGTGTCTCTTAAAGCTGTTGGATGTGTCACTTTTTGGCCCGAGTCTCTGGATTTTCATAGCCAAGTAGATCTTTTTGACCCACCAACCTGAGACCACCACCACCACAACCAAACCACCAACATCTGGGTAAGGTGGAGAAGTGTGGGCACGGCTCACCCAATGATTATCACGATCTTTCTTTCTGGCTTCCTTCGTTGATTGTTGGAACCCGCCAAAAATACGACGCGTTGTACCTTTGGGGCAGTTGTTCTCAATGGACCCGTAGGTCTTTGAGAGAACCCTTGGCTATTGGCATCTCAAACAGGCATTTAAGCACGATTTTTTCTGTTTCAAGAAAATACCCAAGACCATTTTGCGCGTGCCGGGCCGCATGCCACCGCAACTGTATCAAAAGTGAATCCAATACATACATGCATGCATGCATGCATGCATGATTGTGACCGTTGGGAGTTCTTCACCCCGGGCCAGGCGACGACGGGCCAAGATTGGCTTTAGCTTTTACATTACCGAAGCTCGTTTCGGGATCAGCAGCAACGGCTGGGTGCGGCGCTCCCCTTTTTGGGTTGAACGGTACGCAGCCCCTTTTTACTTTTTCGGGGTGAAACACAACACCGACACGGTCTGTGCTCTTGACTAGAGCCCACCCACATGCAAAAACAGATTGGCGGCCAACGATGTTGGTAACTCGTGGAAAATCCGACTCAGCCATCGATGGTTATGAGCTGGCCCCGATAAACCTCTCGCTGACAGGCTACGTTCCTCCCATCGGACCGTGCCCCTGAAACTGATACATGCATGCACGGTGCATGCATCGCATGCAGACCCCCAAGACCTCCCAAGAGCCAATCGCCCGGCTGACCTGAATCAGCGGCAGCATGAGAGACACAGTTGGGAGACACTGCGTAAGTCAGATGCGTCCGGGCGCATGAAGCTATAACACCCACGCCGGCTAACGTTTTGACCTTCTTTTCTTCCCCCCAACGGCCGTTTAATCCTCAGTCACTCGTTTTTTCTACAACAACAACTTCAGCAACCGTCCGTCTACTTGGAATCTATCCGTTTATTATTTCAACAAACAGATAATTCCCGTCCATTCGTTTCGTGTCACGACCCCCTAGATCTTCACCAACCGCTCGTTCCATCACTACCGACCCAAGAAATGAAGTTCTCTTTTGCCTTTGCTGCTGTTGCCGCTGTGGCTCTTGCCCAGGCTCCTGCTGCTGCTCCTGCTGCTGCCGATGAGCTCACCACCACCATTTACTCGACCATCATCGACTATGTCACCATGGTCTCTGGCTCCATCATCATCAAGGAGACCTCCACCTCGCTCGAGCCCCTCACCACCGAGACCATTTCTGTTAGCTCTGCTGCCCACACCACCTCGGCGATGAACTCGACCACTGCTGCGTTCTCCAACTCCTCGGTGCCCACTTCCACCGTGGTTAACACCACCACCGTCATGTTTCCCAACGGCACTTCTATTGTCACTGTTCCCTGCACTGACCACCACTGCCACCACACTTCGACGGCTGTGCCCGTGGTCTCCTCGGCGTCTGCTGCCGCTGAGTCGACTTCTTCCTCGAACCCTGGAGCCACCGTCAAGGGCTCTAACGGAGCTGCTGCTGGTTCTGTGCCTGCTCTGTTGAGCGTTGGTATGGGACTTGCTGCCCTTGCCGTGGCTTTCTAGTTCTTTTTTATTTGTTAAGGGATTTAATAAATATTTTGTCTAGATGTGTGTTAGTATTCCGTCTTGAGCACCTCGAGAAAGCCCTTCATTTGCTTGAGGTAGTCGCCGTCTGCCTGCTCGATTGTCTTGTCGTACGACTCTGGAGGCAGTTCCTTTGTGCCCTTGGATCGAAGATACTCTTTGACCATCTGCATGTCTCTAGTCCGTGTAATGTCTTGCGGACGCCTGGAAAGGATTACTGTTTTTATGTGGAACTCATGGTTTCCGCTCTTCAATGTTTTCGTAGCATCTTCCTCATCAATAAGGAGCATGTGCTCCAGCCGACTGATTGACTCGGGCTTTGATGTAAACGGCGCTTGTAGCTCGCCATGATGGTATATCGTCTCGAGAGGATTGCCATTTGTGGTGGGTCGCTCGGGGTCATATAGTACTGTTCTCACAATATTGGTGCGCTCCTTTGTGACTGGGCATATATCATTGTTGTATGACACCATCTCGGCACCCGACTTCTTTGCTATGGTTTCTATCGCATTGTACAAATCGAGGCTGTGAGTCAGCGATTTGGGCCGTGGTTTGATGTAGAACTGCGCATAGACGCTATGGCGGATGATTTTCTGCACCGTGTTACTTTTCAGCATCTGTGGTGAAAGTAAAACTGAAATAAACTATCAAATAACAGCAACAAACTTTGCGGTATTCTCATAGAGCGAGTTCCACTAAAGAATAAAAAAAAAACTAGCAATAGTGCTTGTAATATATACTAAAGACCGGCCTTCTTAACTGCCTGCACTGAGGCATAGTCCTCGGTGTTGGGCTTGAACACAGGCTTCTGCTTGAGGTGGATCTGGTTGTCGGGCTCAACCTGTGGAATGCGCTTCTCGAGGTTTAGTTTGTCAAAGATGCACTTGTTGAGCAGCTTTTCTGCTGGCCGGCAGCCCCAAAACTGGTGGTTCTGCTGCTCAAGGCACTTCCAGTGCATGCGGAACTCCTCGAGACAGTGCTTGTTGATGTCATCGAGCACAGAAATGGCGCATCGCGTGACCCTTCGGCCCTCCTTGAGGCAGTCGAGCTCACCCGTGCCGTTGGCTTCCTTTTTGCACAGCATGTAGTCGTCATTGTATGGGAGGCATCTGGCCCCGATGAAGTAACTGGCCGACTTGAGCGGTGCCGACGTCGCCCCTATTTCCGAAACCTCAGGAATGTGCTCGGGCATGGGGGTTTTGTCCATGTAGAAGCCATAGTCGGCCTGTGGTTCATACTCGTCGGACATGGAGGTGGTTGTATGGTTGGTTGGATCAGTGCGGCACAATACACTCACTGCTCGGTGTTTGTGTGGGCTTGGGACAAGATTGCATAGTGAATATTTCCACCACCAAAACGCCAGGCAGAAACACTGGTGCCTCTATAAAATGTTCGGACAAGCACAAACATCCACACAAACGCCGTCACAACCGTCGTTTGGTGGCTTTGGCCAGGCACAGCCCAAACCGTTTTCGCTAACTCCATCGGCCGCAACAACTCAGCAACCACAGCAGCAGTCGTTCCTGTTCTCACAAAACAAACCAGGCATGTTTGGCCAATCGCAGCCACAGCAGCAGCCGTCATTATTTGGTGGTCAATCGCAGCAGCAGCAGCAGCAACCGTCACTCTTTGCTGGTCAACAGCAGCAACAACAGCAACAACCATCACTCTTTGGTCAACAACAATCACAGCAACAACCATCATCACTCTTTGGTGGTCAATCACAGCAACAACCACTTCAACAACAACAACAACAACAACAACAACCACTACCCCCCTCAGTATACACACTTCCTAATACGGCATTGGGCGGCACCCAGATCCAGTCTGCGCCAAGTGTCGTCGACCAACTGCAAAAAATCAAAGACTCGTGGGACCCAACCAGCCCCAACTGCGCGTTCCAAACGTACTTCTATAACAAGGTCCCACAGGAACAGGCTCTGCTAGTCCAGAAACCCCCCAACGAGCCCCAGGACAAATGGGACCAAGCAATGAGCAACCGGCCGGACTCGACCTCGGTTCCCGTGCGAGCCGTGGGATTTGCTGATCTGCAGCAGCGCGTTGCTTTGCAGGCCAACCAGGTACAGTTGTACCGCACGCGTATGCACGAGATCAACGATCGGCTCAACACCATGTCGCAGCACCACGACTTGACGGTATCGGTGAAGATTGCTGAGATGAAGGCCAAGCAGCGCGAGCTTGTGCACCGCACACTCAAGCTGGCCATCTCGCTACAGGTGCTTCGATCGCGCAATTACCCGCTGCGTCCCGACGAGGAGGCACTTAAAAAGACCCTGGCCGAGCTGCTACAGTCGATTGACGATCCGGCCACTTTTGGTCGCATCACAGAGGTGTGGGCGCGCATGCGTGTTCTGCGCGAAAAGGCCCGTGTTCTCGACGCATCATCGTCCTCGACCGTCAGCCACCCTGACCGCCGTCACGTTGACTGGCAGCAGGACGAGGATCAACTTGAGGCCCTAGCTTCTGTGCTCAAAGCCCAGCAGCAAGGTATCCAGTACTTGGCGCAGATCTTGGCCAAGGATGAAGCCAAGATTAGCAAGTTGACCAGTGCTAGTTGAGTCTGCCACTAGATTATGTACTGCCAGTGACGTGTATGATAATGCCTATAACCTACTACTACTGATCCATAAAATAGACAGCACTATCCAGCCAGAGTAAAAGAAAACACGTAAAGTGCTCCACGTATAATGGGCATGTCCAAATGAACAGTCATATTTTGTCACGTTCAGTCCACAGCTGGTGCAAAAATAAAAAACAACAGCACCATCGGTTCGCGCATGGTCTCCCACTGCACTACTGGGTATGGCTCGGTAAGGCTTAACGGGAATTGATCGGACGGGAAATCGTGCTTTCCTTACGATATGGCCGTTGCTGACATTTAACAGCCGGACGCCTGGTCTTGACGTTTGAAATAGCCGATTTAGGTAATCGTGTGGCACAGAATAAATTGTGCATCACAGCCGACAGAACGTGTTGAGCAATCATGGCCTGGCGTAGAATGAGCTTGGAACTGCGTTTTGTATACATACAAAGCCAATAAGACGAGAAATCGGACTTTGTATGCTTTGCACACCCCGCATTCAAGTCAAGGAGGGGATAATCAATCAACAATGCACTAACATAAAATAATACCACTAACTTCGTAGCTCCTTGCCCTCGATAGAGACGCCAGAACGCTTGCCCTTAACAGACCGGCTCGCCTGCAGCCGCTGCTTGATCCGGCGGTACTGGTCGTCCATCTGGCGCTGCTGCTGCGAGTTGTACATGACGTTGCTCTGCGGTGCCACCTCAAACGTAACTGGACGGGCAGTAGGAATGGCTGCTCTGTTACGGCGGCGTGCGGCAGTCTCTGCCAGAGACTCGCCATCGTCGGCAGACCCAGCTGCGCGGCCAGTGCCTGCGGCTGCAGCCAACAGCTGATCAGTTGGGTTGTAGCTGCGCGATACAACGGTCTTATCGCGGTAGTTGTCGCTGCGTCCCATGATGGGCCGTGTCCACTTGCCAATAAGACGCTCTGCCGCGCGCTTGATGTGTGTTTGCGGACGTAGACTCTTTTTGTAGAACAGTACCACCTTTCCCAGCGAAGACTCCCGCAGGTGTATCGTCTTGATTGGAAGCCGCTCCAGCGCAGCAAATATGTCGTTCTGAATCTCGTACGATGGAAGCGACGCATCAGGTAGCGGCTCCAGCCACATCCGCAGCGCTTCCAGCAGGTTGTTATCCAGGATACTGTCTGCAAGGTTCTGCTTTTGGAGAACTGCTCTCACCGCAGGCAGCATCTCCACCTTGTGTGTGGCGGGCTCGCCGCGGTCAATGCAAGCGCGGTCCTGCATTGCTGCGTCCTTCATTTGTTGCCGAAGCGTATTGATGGCTTCGTCCTGCATCATCTCCAGATCGTCCCCATCAAGTTTGCGCCGTTTCTGGCTAGGCTTGAGCGCAGCATCCAGCTTGCGCTCCAGCTCCACCCTCGCCCGCTCTTCAGGTGAGAGCGTCGACAAATCCAGCTCCTCTTCTTCCTGTGACGCTGCTCGTCCCTTGCGCCTGCTGGTATCTTTCCTGCCCTTTTTGGTCACAGTGTCGTCGTCGTCGCTCTCTGTTGCTGCTGATGTGCCCCTAGCCCTTCGCTGTCTGATCTTGGGCTTTGCTTTGGCCGACGAGCCCGCAGCTGCGCCGCCGGCTCGTTTATGGCTTTTCATTTTGTACACCTCTTCATCGTCCAACGGCGCCTCTTCAAACTGTTCCTCGTCCAGATCGCTCAACTCGCTGAGTTCTGACATTTCATCTTCGGCATTCAGTGTTTGTGATGCTTGTGCTTCTTCTTGTTGTTGTTGTCGTTGCTCTTTAGCATCTTGCGAATCTGATAACTGGGCAGCCTCGTTAGTAACATCCTCGTCCCTACTGATATCGCCTACGTGGTGTAGCTCGTGTTCTTCCCCCATGACGTTACTCATGTGTGATTTTGTTCAGTAGTAGTATGTGAATCTACAGTTGCCCCACGCTTAACTTAGTATATGTTAAGGATGGGCTGGGGGTAAGCTGCACGCTATGCCACATTGATATATAAAAAAGTATTGAGTAGCGAACAGTTCCTGCGTGCGCAACAAGCTTGATACGTTATTCCAGCGGCATGGAATTGAAAATGTTGCCATTCAGGTTAAAGAAGAGGTATTTAGGTGAGAGTATATGTAGATTACAGCTATCACGTCCCGCCGTGGAGCACATGCTCTCTATTTCGGCACTCCAGAGGAGATTTGTCAATTCAAATGGCTGATCACTGACTCGGTAGAGTTCGAGGAACAAATTATCTCGACTATCAGCTGTGAAATCGACAAAGAGTTATGCAGGAAGATGCATGGAGCAATTCATGGACCAAACGGCTTTATTGGGCCGATAATGCCAGAAGCGAAACTAGCGGGCTGTGCAACGCATTTGAGGATGCCTACTAAGAACAGCATGCATTCAAATGGCTCTGAATGCAAATGCGAGCGGGACTGGAGTGTTATGAAATAGGTTAGATTCGTTAGGGTCATCCTAAAGCTTAGCCACTGGTAGCTATAGCTATGTAGACCTAGAATAGTGACGTTGCTACAAAGATGCCAACGAAACCAAAGCTGAACAAGCGCCAATCGGGAAGAACTTTGAGCGCAGCAATCAACACCCTCCCCTTCGAGCTGCTCGACATAGTCTTCCTATATGCAGCGCCGCCTCCCTCGCGGATCGTAGATTCGATCGGCCCGGCCATGGTACTTCGCAGCGTATGCAAAAGGTGGCAGGCAGTAGTAGACAATGAGTACCGGTTCTGGTCAGACTGGGTGGCAGCCAGAAGCTCGTCTAGTACCGTGATACATAGGTTCTACGACGACGACGTGACTATGAAGTGGAGGAATGCACCTGCGCGTCTTTGGCGGCAACTACCGATGCTGACTACTAACGTCAACAGAGGTGACAATCCGCCGGGTGACGACATGTACGACTTTATAGTGGATGTGGCGATCAAACAGCACGGCGTGAAGAGTCTGAGGGTATGGTGCCCTGAGTTGCACAACCTGTGCAAGATTGTATCGCGGGACGTGTTGCAAAGGCTGGAGACGCTTGCACTCGAAAATAAAAACTCCTTGTTGCATTCTCTACGTCTACGCCAGGCTGTGTCCTGATATAGGAACTTTCGGCATCACTGCTTTTGGTTGTTGCGCAGGATGCCCAACTCGATCCTGTATTTCCCATACGTGCTGTCCGATGCACTTGCAATATTCACGGTCATCATGCGTAGAGCCCGTCCACTACCATTGTCAGTAAGTGTGCCACTAACAAAAAAACAACATTCTCCGCCAAGTGGATCCGGAGCTCGAGTCGCAGATCTGATGCATCAGGTCACGTTTGTGGTTTTGACCGACCGCTGTTTCGATGGTACTCTCGTTTTGCTGCAGACTCGACTCTTGATCTCGTGAAGCAAATACGCGTGGGGATTCTGCTGTCGTTGCCTGTCCAGATGATGACTTCTCCCCATTATAGTGACATACTGACGCTACTGCTACCGTCCGTTTAATACGGAAGACCATTGATCCTTATCGCCGGTCCCCTAGATCTACCCCAAAAATATGCGGTCGATTGAAGCATGCGCGCTTAGTGCATTCAACGGTCATCATACCGCTTTCTGAGTGATAGGTCATTATTTGCACCGTGGCTCCCATTAATCTTCTGGTGCATTCTCTATGAAAGTTTCCACTCTTCTATTGTTGCGTACACTTGATAGGCGCCTAGAGGTATTCCTTTGCGTTGTAGCCGTGGGATGACCGGGTTCTTTTTGTGACTTTCTTGCCAACGAGTCTGACCGCTTTTAGGTGCTTTCCAGCCAAGTAGGCGTCTCATCTGTTGTACATTCGAGAATGATTTTCCCTTTCTAAATGTTCAATTGGGCTACTGTAAGCGGCTCGTTGCTCGATCACGCGTGACGCTTTTGTGGCCAGCCTCCCTTGAGCGGCTGGGCGCCGACCTCACATGGCCGACGTACATATCACCCTTGGCTTCTTCTCGGGCTATTCTTCGGGCCAGTCTATTGGCATAGTCCTCGGCTCGTTTCTCGTCAGTGACTCTCGGTGAGCCTGGCTTGTACGGACGGGCTCTGAGTTTCTGTGTTAGGAGGTGCAGTCCATGGTACTTCACTTTCAAGTAGTCGTCACGGTCCTCAAAGGCAATGATGATTGAGATGCTCGATTTTTGGCTGTCGCTTAGGGATGCGGGGAGCAGGGTCCTGGGCTCAGTTGCCAGTACCACATCGTTGGACAAGGCTATCTGCTTGCCCAATTTAGCAAAATCGAATCTGCCGTTAGCAGTGTAGGGGTACTTTTCCACTCTGTGGATGACCAGTTTAAACCACGGTCTGCTGTGCATTTCTTTGAATACGGCTCTTGCTTTGTTTACAGCCGGTACTCTCTCCACTTGAGTTTCATTCATGTCTGGTGCTCTCTTAACTTGAGTTTCATCCATGTCTGGTACTATCTCAACTTGAGTTTCATCCATGTCTGGTACTGTCTTGACTTGAATTTCATTCATGTCTGAGGCTGTCTTGACTTCAATTTCATTCATGTCTGAGGCTGTCTTGACTTGAATTTCATTCATGTCTGTCTCGACTACTGTCGTCTCGACTTGAGTTTCATTCACGTCCGGGAGTGTGCCAGCGGGGGGTAGCTGGTCCACCTTCTCCTTCACGGCTGTGATGGCTATCTTCATCTCAGCCATCATGTCTATTAATTTTTGTGAGTCATCTGCACGTTGTCGGGATTCTTGAAGTGTAGCATTAAATTCTTGTCGTTCCTCTTCACGTCTTTGCTCCATGAAATCAATCCGCTGTAGCAGGCTGACGATTATCCTTAGTAGGTCTTCCCGGGAGGAATTTAACGAGATTTCCACGTTTGGGAAAGTGCTTTTACCTGGCTCTTGGCCCGGGCGACAGTTTTCGTCAAACCTTTCTTGTCTTTTGTTTGCTTCACCCTGCCGTGATAGAAGCGCTGGTCTTTGAGTCACTGCCTTGGTCGTGTTTGCTCTTCTCACTACTGGCGCGAAAGGGGGCCCTTTGGGTCCTCGTCAGGCAGGTGCGTTGGCATGTCAAGGTGTCCATTCTCGCCCATCTCAATCTCGACTCGCGTCATCGAGGCTCGCAATTTTTCGTAAAAGATGTCCCACTCGCTGAACTCTCGCCCCAAGCGCGGGCTAATGGTAATAATCTTCTCCCCGCTCATCACAAACACGGCTCCTGTGGAGGCTCTTTTTCATAGCCTAAGAACAAGAATCTTCAGGATCACCACAAATAAAGTTGGCTGCAGCTTTTCGGCCCTCCACCAGTACACTCTTCTTCTTCACATTCATATTCACAATGTTCGGAGCTCCTCCTCCCCCTTCCAAGGAACTTGTCGACGCACAGACCCGTCAGGCCAAGGGTACCGTGCTGCAGGCCGCTGTTTTTGCTGGACTTTTGTGGGCAGGTAAGTCGCACTTGCACCTAATGGATATTGAACCAACTAACAAGCCCCTTTCGCTATTGAACTCGTCAAGGGAAGATTCTAATTATATTATAGTCCAACAATGTACATATATAAATGCCAATCCGGATCTGTCGGTAATCTTACAAAGCTAGTCTGTTATCACTTTCTAGAGAACATGCCTGGTAGATTGAATGTCGCAGATTCTGTCTGGTAGGTTCGTCGATCCAGTTTCGTGAAGTCAACGAAATATCGGTTAGCAGAATCTACTCGCCAGTACGACCAACCCAACACCCCGTAATCTATCTATATTTTTGGACCGTCATCTACCGGACGCCACTTTAAGTTCAGCCGTTTGGGCGGTAATGTAACACACACACCCACACCCTCACTACACTCTGGCTAGATGACGGACCTATTCCAGAGCTATGAGAACGACTTTGAGCTCACCTACAGCGAGATCCAAGATAAAATCGCTCAGGTAGAGTCTGCGGCATCACCTCCCGATCAGCAGCGGCCGCTACTGACCGCGGCAGAGCGAGCCGTGGACGAAGCCAAGGAGATTCTTGACCAAATGGCCATTGAGGTGCAGAATATCCCATCTGCAAACAGAGGACCCTGCAATGCTAAACTACGGAAGCATAGAGCGGACGTCGATGCAGCTCTAAAGCAGATTCGAGGACTCATCGACTCGAGCGATAGACGAGCACTTTTTGGAGAGCGTGGCGCCACCAACAGTAGAGGCGGATCGCCAGAAAACATCGCCCTGGATCAAAGACAACAGCTTCTTTCCGGACAGGCGAGTCTGGACCGCTCGTCGCAGCGGCTTCGTGAATCGCAGCGAGTGGCCAATGAAACCGAGTCTATTGGCGCCAACATTCTCACCGACCTGCGTGGCCAGCGGGAGCAGATTGTCAACTCGCGCAACACTCTAATGGAGGCCGATTCGTACGTCGACAAGTCGATCCGCACGCTGCGTGGAATGGCCCGCCGAATGGCCACTAACCGCATTATCACCATTGCCATCATTGTGATACTGCTCTTTTTGATTATCTTGGTGATTGCGTCTAAATTCTGGTAGACCAGACACATACACACACACACACACAAACACGCACCCCAACACCCAACCACCGTTACTATGTACTAATCTAACTTATTGCTTGCTTGCTTGCTTTTCTTGCTTTTCTTGGCACCCATGAATGCCCGAAGTGCATGCTTTTCTTGGCACCGATAAATGCCCGAAGTGCATGCTTTTTGTGTGTGTTTTTTTGGCCGGGCCCGCGTCCGTTGAATTACCGGCGTTAGCGGGGTCGGTCTCAGAGTAGACCGATCTCGACATGGCGCTAGTCCCGTCTCGTACGTCTTATCAGGCCTATTTATCCTCGTCTAACGGCAAAGTCAACAACCGGTTAAATGCACTAGCCTTGCCTGGCGGACTGTATATCCGAAACACCCCGCAAGCCGCACAGCGCCCCGCTAACGGTAAGCCGAACGCAGGCATGGGGCCTGCGTTGGCTTTGTTTGCCCCTGCCTGTTTTGTAGCCCGCAGAGTATGCATACCTTCGCCCAAGGATCGTCAGCCCATGTCTAAACGGTGACGTGCCGTATCTCTCTGATCACACTTTCAGGCAAATGTCAGAGTACGGTGCAGGATTGGTCAAGGGCGATTTTGCTGAACTCCAACAATATGAATGCCAAATCCTCACATACCTCAGCCAGGATCCAGCCGACCGGCCAGGCGGCCTCGATTACCATGAAATAGGCGTGCAGCTGCGTCTGTACCTTACAGTCGCACGGCGCTACATCTTCCAACCACAGTATGAAAAGGAGATCCGGCTGTGGTTCACGTACAACTGGTTTCCAAAACGCATTTCGATCCTTCCTAACTTCAGCCGGCGGGCTACTCTTCAACTATGGACGGCTGAGCGATCACAGTCGTCGCTGTTGGGAGTCAACCTCAAGAAGAAACGACATAGCTGGGTGAACCCCGCCAGCTCTCTGGGCTCCGAGTCGTCCAGCGTTCCTATTCCCATTGCTAACTTCAGCAATACCCTCAACAATAATACCAACACAAATAATAACAACGAGTTTGGCGTGCCGCTTAGCGCTGTCCACTCCGCCTCCTCAATGGCCCGATCCTACTCGTCTACTAACTCTGATCTGGGCGTGCCTCTCAGCTCCACCAGTCTGGCAGGGGCTTCAAACGCAAAGACCACTAACAAAAACCTATGTCGCATGACCCTCGTTGTTTGCTCTCTCAAAGACTCTAGGTGGCCGGCTCCGTCCACCGCCGCCCCCCTTCTTACGTTCGATTCACGAGACTCGCTTCGCTGGCTATGCGAGAGCACGTCGTGGGCAAAGGTCCACGTTGAGGGACAAAGCCTTGAATTCTTCTGCTGGCGCACAGACCCCTCCAACCCAAGTACAGTGTGCATGACCAAGGTTCTAACTCTCCCCACAAACACGGTGGAGGAGCGCGAAATGGCGTGGTTCCAAAAGTGTCTGGTACTTCTCCAGGTGCAACTCATGTTCAACTACATGTTCCACGATCGCTACTCTTTGCACAAAAGCGCGGCATTGGCCTACAAGACGATTGTCAAGTATGTCACGCAGACCAGCCAAATACGGGACCCCGCATTAAGTGATCCAAGCAAGGTCCTTTGTGTGGGTGAGGCGTTCATCGGCAGCAAGTCATCGGTTGATCTGCCCCATATGATGGGCAAGTTTTTGCAATCAACCTTGGGCCAGGCTTCCTCACTTATTAGTCAGGGCCACCACGTTCTTCCTATTGGTTCACGCCTGGCTACTGCCTTTACCTCTCTTCGAACTCAGCTGGACAAGCAGGTCCTGGGCCCGTCGTCTGACAACTATCTCAGCGTATATGAGCAAGTGGGGCATCTTGAATGGGCCGCAAACGAGGCGGACCCTTTGGACGCATTTCTAGAGTGCCAAAACGATCTGACCGCCTTGCCGGAGCTCTCTACGTTTCAGTTTTATTTATAGATGTGGCACCATATTTAATATAGACACTAAATATCAATATACGTTGATAGCTCCAAGTGGTCGCCGGTAGGGTAACTGACCAACTATCATCATGAAATAACTGGAAGCGGTTAACAATATATATCAATAACCAAAGTAAATTAAAACACCATAGAGATGTCGAATTCCGGCAACGGCACCTCCGCCTAATGAGGCTCCAATTCGGGAACTCTCATGGCAGCCATTGCTTTCAAAATTTGTTCCCACTCAGTGACGTTATTAAAAGTACTGTGTTCGATGACTTCAGCATCGTCTGCCTCGACATCGAGAGAATAAAAGGTTGTTGTCGTTGGGTGTATGAGCATGCCTTGAGGAAAAGCACCATCCCGCATCTCGCAATTGAGCTGCTCTCTCGTCCTTGTGGGATGTGTGGTGTCTAGCTTGCACTCAACTAGAAGAACCTTGTGATTTCCTTCCATAGCTTCAACAGTTAAGCCAATCTTTCCTTTGTCGGTTTTTCCTATCCAATATCGATTCGCCGGATCTAATCCAGCATAGACAAGAAGAGCAAAGGCGAGACCGGTTATTTCGCCTCCGGAGGAAGCCTTAGCCGCTCTCTCGGCTGTTCTTTGCAGACCCTCTCTCTGTATGTTGTTAAGCTTCATTGCACGAGCCGTCAAAGGCTTCTTGGGTGTCACTCTAGGTAGACTCTTCGCGTTAGTGAGACCCTCAGGGACATCCTGGGTTGCCTTGAGACGAAGCTCCGTGGCTGAAAACAGGCGCACCGTTGTCGAAAACCGAGAAAGCAGCCGTGCACTACGGGCAGCTCGAGAGACAAACATTTGTGTGACGGTCGGCTAGATTTGCAACTGTAACCACAGGCTGTACCTAGCACCAACTTGCAAAAGCTGCCACGCCTCGATTATGCTTTGAGAGGCCATCCTTAGGGTATGTGAATCACGTGCAGAGGTACGTAACACCTCAAGAGTATGCTGCCATTGGCGGATGTGCCATTCTCACCTAGTATCTATTCTTCTTTATTGGATACTACATCCGTGTGTATTCCAAGTCCGACACCAAGACCAAGACCAAGACCCAGGCGGTTGAGGAGGTTGTGAGCCCGATGCATGCTTCTACCACTACCACCAAGAAGGAGCCACCTCGAGATCCCCAACTTAATATTCTAAACAAAATGTGCTAAATTGTATAAAAATACAAAAGAAACTACTTTACTATCAACAGCACGTTTAGATGCCATTCGTCCATTTTTGGCCCTAGGCTGCCGCTGAATTCCACTGAACTCAAACGGCCAACAACCATTACGCTTAAGACATGACTCTTCAACATGGGCGGAGTACGATTGCTCGAGCGAGAAAGTATATACTATATATCAAAAACCATAATAAATTCGAATAATTGAGATGATCCCACACGCTAGAAAGTGTCGAATCACGTGTTAGTGAGAGGAGTCCTCTCTTCTGATGGCAGCCAGCTCATTCACAATTTGTACACCCTCAGTGATGTTGTTGAAAGTATTGCGGGTGATAACTTCAGCGTTGTCTGCTTCGATATCGAGAGAATAAAAGGTTGTTGTCTCTGGATCGACGAGCATGCCGTAAGGGAAACGACGATCACGCATGCGACTCATGAGCAGGTCAATTGCCTCAAGGCGATCAGAGATATCTTTCGCGCACACAGTTACAATAACGTTGTCATCAGTGTCACCAGCTGTGACAGTATTGCTGCTCTTCAGATGTGCTCTCTCTTTAAGTACCATCGCAGGAGGCGTGTGAGGATCGGTTAGATTGGAAACTGTAAACAATTAGCTGCCCCTGGCCTTTATGCCTCATTGTTTGGGACCTCCCAATTTGGGTCGTCACGTGCCTCTGCACAGGCCCTTCCTCGAAAAGAGCTTGCTGCCGTTGGTGGACGTGCCATGCTCACCTCGGACCTGTTCCTCTCTAATCAGTGGTTGATAATTTCAAGCTGCGTGCATAGTTGGCACCACTAGAATTGTATGAGAGAACGGAATGCCTTGAAGGCTTTGACAATAAAAACCCGTGTGCAGCTGGATCCCGCAAAGTACCGGTCGTTCGTGCACGCTGGATTCGCTTACGGTTCATGGGGTCGCCCATTCCTCGCATGCGACTTGCACGACCTATCACTGGAGATTTTCGGTCGGGCTCAGGTGATAGTATGCCTGCTGGATAGTCGTCTATGTTGACGTCCGGCATCCAACCCCTCAGTACGTAATCACGACAATGATGTATTTACAGTACATCTGAATAACGCAGAGGGCATCCCTTTGAGGTACTTCTACGTCCAACTGCGAGGCACTTCATACACATGGATGGTGCCCACGCCCAGGGCGTCAACCACTTCAAAAAAGCGGGCTCTCGCTTGGTGCTTGACCTTGGGAATGAGCTTTGAACTGGCTCAATAAGCTGGCGAGGCTCAAGAACAGTTGCGGAGCTCCCTCGCGCTTCAAATTCCAGTGCGGGCGAAGGTCCTACATAATTGTTGTTATAATAACTTGTTGTTATAATAACTGCCAGCTAGTTGTTGGGCTGAATACTTGTGCTGATAACAAAAGCATGCAGGGGCTGCGGCTGTAAATTTCATTCATGTCACTGTTTGAGACTCCAGGATGGACATTGCCGTCCAAGGTCGTCGTGGAAGATGATAAAAAGAGGAAGAGAGACGAAAAGCAAGAGAAATTTAAGGAGAAGAAAGCAAAGAGGGCAAAGGCAGCTCATGAGGAGCAGGAGCATGACGACGATTCAACCTTGAAGGAGCAAGCGCCCCAAAAGAACCAGAAACAATCGGCAGAAACGCAGTCCAAAAAGACTAAAAAGCAAAAGAAGCATGCAGCGACAGAAGCAGTTAAAGCCCCAGAGACGAAACCTGAGCCAAAAAAGGTCGAGCTGACCCCGCTCCAGCAAAAGATGAAGGAGAAGCTCAGCGGAGCTCGGTTTCGCTGGATTAATGAGCAGCTGTACACCAATACATCCGACAAAGCCGTTAAGCTCGTTGAGGAGTCACCAGAGCTCTTTGATGAGTACCATCTTGGGTTCCGGAGTCAGGTTAGGTCTTGGCCCGAGAACCCCGTGCGGGTCTTTATTGACCGCTTTAGAGCCCGTCTCAAGGCTCGCCCTCTGAATGCCCCTGGTGGACTGCCTGGTAACACAAGTCAAAAGACGGTGACCATTGCTGATATGGGATGTGGAGAGGCAGATCTGGCCAAGGTTCTCATGTCGCTAAGAGTGGACGTCAAGAAGGGCAAGAAACAGCCTCGGTTTGAGGTACACAGTTTTGACTTGAAGAAAGCCAACGAGTACATCACTGTTGCAGATATCAAGAACGTGCCTATGCGGCCGCAGAGTGTGGACGTTGTGGTATTTTGCTTGGCGCTGATGGGCACCAATTTTGCCGACTTCATCAAGGAAGCACTGCGCATTCTCAAGCCCAACGGAGAACTCTGGATCGCAGAGATTAAGTCTCGGTTCCCGGACAACGATACCACGGCGTTTGTGCAAGGACTCAAGCGGATGGGACTGATTCTAAAAGCAAGCGACGACTCCAACAAGATGTTTGTGACGTTTGAGTTTATGAAACCCCACGAGGACGTGAGCGAGCGCAAGAAGCAAAAGTTCATCGAGGTTGACGAGGCTCCACTAGTACTGAAGCCATGCATTTACAAGAGAAGGTAATTAATAGCATATTGTATAAATACGGGTTAGTAGTATCTAGGCTGAGTCAGAATCAGCGAGTTATCCTGTGATGATTGCATGGGTAGGTGTTGGCTCAGGGCAACGCCATGCGACTGCTGGCTCCATAATCCAAATTGATCTGGAATGGGTATATACGGGGATTGGTCTGAAGACGTTGTGCTTGCAAATGTGGCCTGTGAAGTCGGGATTCCATGTGCCTCGGCAGCAGCTCTTAGTCGTGCGCTGGATACAACCCACCGTTTGCTGAGATAATTTTCTCTCAGAGACATGGCGTGATTGTAGGCGGTGAATTCGTAAAGCGGGTCGATTGTGTCCGAGGAGCTGAAGTTTTCGTCGCCGCCGTCTTGTCCATTGGCGTCACCAACCACAGTGATCTGGGTGATCACCAGTTGTCTTGGGAAATTGGATACCTCGTTGATTGTTCCCTTGACGTGGACGAACCTATTGTGGTATTCCTTTTTTGGATCAACAGTGTTGTCGCGTTTCTTGACCATCTCAAGACAGGGTCCCGAACAGTCGTCCAGAGACAGAATCAACAGGTTTGCCCCTGGCTTGCGCTCGACAAATTGACACTTCCCAAAGCATGAGACAAACACAATGGGGTGATTGCGAAAGAAAAACGGTCCTCCCACGGTGTTCGGGGGGAACTGAATGTCCCGTTCTTTTCCGTAGATGGTCTCAAAGCGGTCCATCGCTAGGATGTCACTGCAGCTCATGGGCACAAAGCACGATAGAGTGAAGGCCGTTTCGAGGATCCACTCGGGGTAGAAGGTATCTTCGTTCTTGTCGTCCACTGTGGGAGTTTGTTCCGCGGGCTGTGTTGGCGGGTGCGCGAATTGGAGAAAGGATTGATGAGCAAAGATGCTTGAGCGGTGGGTTTGTGGGTATGAACTCTCGGATAAATCCTGAACGGGCTTTTGAGAAGCGACCTGCAGAGGCGAATGTTGTGACTTTTCGGGTGTCGCCGCTTCCTGAGAAGACTGTACTGACGGCTGCGAATCAGGGATCACAGAAACGCAGTCAGAGTCCAGTTTTGCCATTTTCGACGGGCCAGGGTATATTGATGGACTTGAGCGGAGATCTAGCTCGGATTCTGACGAGTCTGAATGCCTGCGTTTATTTTGGCCAGGAGAACAGTTCCTCGAGTCGAGTTCCTCATTCTCAGAGTGTTTGCTCTGCTCGTTGATGTCAATTTCAAGCTTATGTCTGTTGTTGTGTGACGTGGACCAAAGACTCGAGACCTTGCGGCCAATGCTCGACCATATGGTAGGCATGTCGATCAATGCAGAGACAGGGTTGGGAGTGTGTATATAGATCAGGGTCTTGTAACGGCGCACCGCGAACTCATCATATCTGGCATTGAATGTTATTGAAGTCCAACGGCAATTACTCACTTCTTGACGAATACGAGCGTTGTGCAGTCATGCACCCTGATGTATGCATGCCATACCCCACATTCAAGAGTCGGTGCCGCGAAATACGAACAAACGCAGCAGTTAAACCGCACAAGTGAGTCTGCCCAAGGAAAGGGCACATTTTGTAAGCTAATCAATTTACTGGAATATTAAAAATAATGGTATGAAATGTCCACTCGTAGATTGGCATGTTTTTCACTGATGCGGTGTTACGGTCAGTAATTGGTGTGTACATGTTTCATACTATACAAATGGGGTAAATACGAGGGCGAGGGTCCGTGCAGCCGGTATTCGCCGCAAACAATCCAACTGTTTGTCTGTAAGATGAGCATTATGAACGCTCGCAGTATGTTGGTGAACTAACCCTGGTGGTCAGAAATATCTCCTTGTAACGATTTAAAATTCTCCTGGGGTGCCAGCTCGCTTCAAGCTCGCTCAGAAGCAACTCGGCGTGTTGTTTTGATATCCAAATTCGGAAACTCCCAAGCACCTTTAAGGCACTGGGCAAAAACAAACAGGGCACGCACCTGGGTCCGCATGCACTAGGGCCACAACCTGATCGCGCATTGCGTAGGACGCAGGCCACCGACCCCTCACACTGTAATTATCACTCAGCCAAAAGGCACTCCACGATGCAAGTGGCGCCGTCTCCGTCCCCAACGAGCGCGAGTCCTGGCAGTGGGAGAAGGAGAGTAGTCCAAAACAGTCCTCAGGCTACGTCTAATTTGTTTGAGCGCCGTCGGTCAAGAGACAACAAAAACTACAATAACAACAGGATGGAAAAACCAAGTCTATTGGCCGTGTCCCCAGACAAGCAGCATAGGTTTGCTCCTGCCGAACAAATGTCGTCCACTCTACAATCGATGCTGTTTAACACCACAACAACACAAACGTCCGAAAGACGGCCAGTATCCGCATCACCGTTCGCGTCAGACAGTGCGGCGGCGCGTAAGACAGATACCATGGGAGACTCAATGGGCAGCAGCATACCCACGCCTGCAGACATGCAGCGACTACGACCCAAGTCAGCCCGACAGTGGTCGTCCCGTCCTGTATCTTCAGGCTCAATCTTTCCGCCACCTAATTTATCCCATGTCACAACACCACTGGCATATAGTGGCAGCGCGATACTCGAGAGAACTCCATCCAGTGGCTATTATTACTCCAGTGGAAGTGCCATGTCCATAGACGGGCGAGGACCGCCATTGTCAGGAGCAACAACAACGTCCGCAGACGCAAACATGTATGTGTCTTCGCCAGGAACCTCTGCGTTGGTAACAGACTTGGGAGTGAATTTACATATTGCACAGACACCACATGTGCCTACTCCAAGAAGAGCACTGTTTCCCATATCAGGCCCGACAGGTGCAGACGTAGGATACGGCAGCGATGGAAGGAGACCGAGCTCGTTCAACTCCCCGTTTGAAGCCCGACGCGGCTCGGTGACCACGCCCACAGGAAGAGGAATTTCCAACATATTTACTAACATTACTAACAACAAAAGTTGCCCAGAAGTAGGCATGGCGAGCACCTCCGCCACGAGCGTTGAGAGCAACACGTCGCATGCTCCGCTCTCCCCTCTAGCGTGGTCATACCCTATGCAACGCACGAGTACCATTACCATTGATGAGGAAGATGAGGGAGGAGAAACCACCAACAAGGAAAACGAACGGACGCCACCTGACAGCTCGGTCAAAATGAGCAGGCTACTACCGTTTGCCGCCAGTCGCAAGCCAGTCTCTCGTCACAACAGCAACACCGAGAACAGAGGTGTGTCGAAGAACACGGGAAAACTCAAGTCTAACATATTCAAAACACCACGGCCAAGCCTGGCAAGATACGGGCGTGCCCGCCGAACCCAGTCAATGTTTGAGAGTCCAAGCAAGTTCCTTGCGGAAGAGACTGCGAATCCCATTATGATGGCAGCGCCCATTGCAGTTGTACAGCAGTCTCCGTCGATCATTGACAACTTTACTCAGTCTATTCTGTCGAGCGAGACATGTCAAATAAAGTCACACGTCGTGAAGCAAGACCCGTTTCGTCGCATCAATCGCGAAACGCTTTGCGACTTGCTGGACGGGAAGTTCAACGACAGCTACGAGCGGCTGATCCTCATAGACTGCCGGTTCGAGTACGAGTATGAAGGGGGACACATTGACGGAGCCATCAACATCAACTCCAAAGTCCAGCTGGAGGAGCAGTTTCTAGCACCGCTGGTGGGAAAAGAAGACGACACACACCCCAGATCGTTGCTGGTGTTTCACTGCGAGTACTCTGCCCATCGTGGTCCGCGTATGGCCATGCATCTGCGCAACAAGGACCGCCAGGTTAACATGAAGCAGTACCCCCGGCTGTTTTACCCTGATATTGTTATTCTTGAGGGTGGCTATGCCCATTTCTTTGAAGCGTACTACGAGCGGTGTGTGCCCCAATGCTACATTGGAATGGACGACAGGAGCCACGAGCGTACGTGTGAGCGTGAACTGGACAAACTCAAGCTCAAGTTGAGACGCGGCAATCGTCAACACGACCATGAGCAGCAACACCCTAGGCGAAACGACACCCTCATGACGCCGACTGCAAGAAGCCGTCGCACCACTTCGATGAAGTACTGATAAATAAATCTGGTAGCCTGTAATTTGTAAGTTGACCAAGCCATGTATTAGTTGACCGAATCCATTCCTCCTAATCAGACTTGGCTTTACCTTAAGGATGCAACCATCTTCAACTAAAAGCATTAGAATAGATTAGGATTATTGGAATTTGCACGATAGATGGTTCGCTTCAGCCTCGTCGAAGTGATCATAGTTGAGCTACGATAAATATGCCTTGAAAACAGATGGAATGTGCATGGTTAGTTAGTTAGTACGGGCATCCTCGTTTTTCTCTGCATTTTCCAAAATCGAGCCTCTGAACGCAGACAGAGTGTCCAGAAACTCTTGGAACTTTTGCTGCTTGACTTTCCACAGTTCCGAGTATTCGTCTCGCTGCTGCTCGAGTTCGGCGACCTCTTCCTTGAGCGCCTCAATCGCTGCCGCCTCATCTTTGCGGGGAGTATTGAGCTGTGCTATTATCATAGGCTGCTCTGCACCAGGCTCTGAGAAAGTGTTGACTGCTACTTGCTTTGGGCGGGTCATTTCGGTGACCAGTTTGTTGAGCTTTTCCTTTTCCCTTCGAGACGCTTGGGCTGTTTCTAATTGGGCTTCCAGAGTTTGTGTTTGCGACTGAAGTTCAGTATGAAGAGATTCATTCTGTTTTTGTTGCTCCCGATACGCCTCTGCTTCTTTCAGATTGACCTTGATCTGCTCTCCCAGGCGGGCTAATAGCACTCGGTAGTTTTCAATCTCCACCAGCACAGGCAGAGTGTTGACGCTGGATTCATCCTGCTGTTCTAATTGTTCGATGGTGTCCATACATAATTTCTGAAGTCGCCTGAGAGGCTGTTCCGGCCTCGTCACTCTGTCCAAGATAATGTCGTCCATGGTTGTATATTTTGATGTGGTAGTTCAACGTGCCAACAACAACCTAATATTCCATGATATGTCGAACATACTGACGGCCACCAAATACGCTAGCCAGGGCAAGCTGGCCGAGCTGGAAAATGTGTTTTTTGCTGACACAGACTACTTTATCACTTGCGATGAGTTCAGCTCCCACTCTGCGTGGACAATTCTGCTCTTGTGTCTGCCAGAAACTGCACCCACGGGCCAATACAAACGTCTACTGACACGACTACATAGACGGCAATTCGACACCAAAAGCCGGCCGTCGCTGTTTACACTAGAATACGTTGAGGGATCTGAGGCCGATGAACAACAAATGAAAGACTACCTCAGCTCGTGTGCCATCAAAGCAGGGTGGACCCAACCCTCACATGGAGACTGGTACTCTCTGTGGCTCAAGCTGCGCATTAAACAGGTAGATCAATACTGTGGTGAATCTCAGGCCCTCTGGCCCGACTGGATACATATATTGCTGGATGACGCACCATCTGCTGGACTGGAGTGGTACCGAGGCATAGCCAACGTGGTGCTGCAGTACCGCCAATTGACAGGCAACTGGGTGTCAATTGCCGAGTTTGAGCAGCAGAATGCACAATCCAACGTCGAGAAGCTTCTGGAAGTGGCCTCCAGCACCAAATCCGCAAACTTTGACCTGGCATTCCAGTTGTGCAGAGACTACCTTGAATACATTGGCGACTGGGATCCTCTGCAGGATTGGATCAAGCATAACTACACAAATCTCTGGCTCTTGGCGAGGATACCCGCTACGTTCAACGATAGTATAGACCGCGATCTTGTTGCGGCATGTATTCTGTCCATTGACCCAGAATGGTCGTCTGTCGCCACAATACTGGCCAAAGTCTCCGAAAGCCAGCAGGGAGACATCAGCGACACTCCCGGGAACTCAGAATACCTTGATGCTGTGGACAGGGAAGACTTTAACGAACTCGCGGCCAAGCTGCCTCTGACTCCATCGTTTCTCACTACACTAACCAATGCCGCCAACATTGCCAGCGTGCTGAATGTCCCTATTCGAAGCATATTGCTGGCTCGCGTCAACAAGGAAGCATCCAAACAGCTGGCCATTGCATACATTACCAGTGACAGTATCGACTGGCTCCAAATAGAGCCACGGCTGTCGACACTCGTTGGTGTATTTGACCTTCTCGAGACACAGTGGGTTCGACACCAAATACTCAAGGATGCACTTGCCGCAGGACGGTTCGAAATCGTGAGGCAACACTTTAGCGAAGACGCCAGCCTCGAAGACCTGGCGCTAACGCAGTTCCGGCTTTGTTTCGAACTGGCTACAAACGCCAGCCCGCGAAACGTCCACTTGATTCAGGCAAAATCGTGTATTGATGTGTGCCGTGATCCTACATCTCCTCGGGTAGTCGCAGCCCGCGCACAGCTCACCAGCGTGTTTGACTTGTCAAGACACTCTGTGAGCATCAAGCCGTCACAAATCGTCTGCATGCCGGTTGCTAAAGTTATCGAGCATGCCTTACAGCAGGATCCAGCGCTCTACCAGGACTTTGACAATTGCTACGCCATTGCCACGATGCTCGACCCCTCCGTGGACGAACAAGACATCAAGCTGCTATGTGTTCAGAGAGCCCTCAGCCGGCTGGACTTTGAAACTGCCTACTCGTACGCTTCAGAGGAGTCGGATTCAGACGTATCCAAGTGGGAACTTCTGCTCGAGGTGGGAATGTTTGCCTCGTCACAGTCGGGCTACTCTTTGGAGAAGCTGTCACGGGTTCTATCTCTTCAAACAGACCTTGTTGCTCGCGTTCTCCAAGTATGCCCTCAATCAAAACTGGTCGAGGTTCTTGCTGTGTGGAAGTGCCGTGACTTGGAACTCAAAGATACACTACAGGAACTGCAAACCTCGCAGAGCCCAACACCTGCCTTGCGACTCAGTTCCCCCTCACTACCATCGCTTCCTAGCGCAGCAGCGCCTCTCAAGAATCTGTTGGCAAGAAGCCCATCACCATCTGACAGCATTAGCCAACAAAGCACTGGGCGCAAGCGCGACCAGTTCTCAAGCATGCTCAAGTCGGGCATTGGCTGGGTCGTAGGCGCGTCTGAGCACGACATGTAACTAATGATTAGATTCTATTGACGGTTTCCTGTAATCTAGTGCTGCCGATGTTCACAGGTGCAGCATGTTTGTTGGTGGTCGGGGCAGCAGGAGTGATATTCTCCTTGTTTTGTGCGAGATCCTCGTCTTCATGTGCAAAGGTCTGCAGATTATTGTAAAACTCCACAACCTTCCGGTGGACCATGACTTTTTCTGGTCGGAACCCCTGCACCTGCAGCCCATTGATAGACGTGGCTCGACTGACAGCAACATAGGCCTGGCCCTTCTCAAAGGTTTTTGATAGATCAACGTGTACCCACTGAAGCGTCTGGCCCTGTGACTTGTGGATAGAGAGCGCCCATGCCAATATGAGCGGAATCTGCTCACGGCTGCACATTATATTGCCCTCCATGTCTTCTAGCTCCCATTTTTCTGGCATAATCATGTGATCGCGTGTCTGACCATCGGCAAAGTGGAAGCGCACGTATGGGTACAGCTTGAGCGGCGTCTGGGTTTCCTTAAGCTGACACCACTTACGATACAGAGGGTCTGCCTGCATTTCTCGCACAGTCTCAGAGTCCATGACGGAATCAAACTCAAAGCCAGTGCTGCATTGCTCCGTCACTTCCTGGGAGCTCAGGGTACTCGAGTCTCCATACTTGTTGACCAGCTTGAACGTCTGCGGGTCCATGAATCCAACAACTTTGCCTAGCGTGCCGTTGACGAGCTGCTGATCAAAGTTCTTGATCATCATAACCTGCGCTCCTACCTTGAGCTCCAAGTTCTCCATCGCCATGAGGTTGTTGCAGTTATACATGCTTTGGAGGTTCTCGGGAGCATTGTTCACGTCGACAGCCTTGAAATTCAAAGACGGGGTCTGGAGCTGCTGTAGTTTTCGCCGATTGAACTGTTCCACCTCGAATCTTCGGGGGTATAAATGGGTGGCCGAAATTCCATCGGGGGTCTGTAGTGGCCGCGAGAGCCTTCTAAAGGTTTTAATGGTCTCGTCAGACATGTTACCTTGGCGCATTTCGTTAAGCATGGTGGACAGTCGAGGGTCTTTTTGTCGGTGAACTTGCTTGAGCACTACGGTGGCGTCCAACACGCTATCCCAACAAGCTGCAGAAAAACAGAACGGTATGTCATCCGTGGCACCGTCTGTTCCGTTGGACGCAATAACTGGTGGTAGTTGAAAAAAGTCGCCTGTGACCACAAGTTGGATTCCGCCAAACAGAGCGGGAGATTTGCGCACTTCCCTCGCAATCTGCTCCAGCTTATCAAACAGCTCTGCATCGATCATTGATACTTCATCAATGATTAGCACTTTGCAGCTCCGCCACCGTTCCATTGCGGTTCTATTGCGCTTGACACGCTTGACCAAAACGTCCACAGACTCTTTTCCCAGTCCAACACCAGCAAAGCTATGCAGCGTACAGCCGCCAATGTTGCATGCAGCCAGCCCAGTGGATGCAGTAACAGCTACCCCATCATGCTTCCACTTCCGCCTGAGGTTCTTCAGCTCTTTGATAACCTTTCGTAGGAGAACAGACTTACCGGTGCCTGCTGCACCGGTGAAAAAGACGTTTTTCCGGTCTCTGACAATCATGTCAAACACGCGGCGCTGCTCTGCCGTTAGCTGTATATATTTCTCCGGGTCCATTTCCTTTGGTTTTGACTGTACATCGAGGGATCTTTTCTCGTTGTGACCGGCAGATGCAAGTAACGACGACAGAGATTTAGCTGCTGCTGCCCTTGTTGGTCTTTTCGGCCTCCTGGTTGCTGCTTCAGTTGGAGGAGGAGGCTGTTGTTGCGCGGGCTCAGGCTCAAAGTCAGGGTCAAAGTCGTCCACTTCGACAGAATGCTTGACTGCAAAGCGAATCGTTTGTTGTATTGGGTTTGATTGCTTGTTACGGACAG
Organism: Trichomonascaceae sp. Y4102; assembly: GCA_023628915.1. Lineage (NCBI taxonomy): Eukaryota > Fungi > Ascomycota > Dipodascomycetes > Dipodascales > Trichomonascaceae > Trichomonascaceae sp. Y4102. The sequence continues at coordinate 251,825 of JAMAJT010000016.1, read as the reverse complement.
TGGCGGCTCGCAGGTTAGATGTGTTAGTAGAAATGCCTGTCAGGCTTTGGACCTGAGCAGATAGAGATTGGTTGGCTGTGAGAGGGGTCTGGGATCTTGGCTTCTTTCTGATAGGACTCTTGGTGTCTACCGTGTCAGGTTCAGATTGGTTAGCATTGGTACTGCCGCCTGCTTCGGGCTCAATGGTGTGCGACGCGCCCCATGCCCTGAGATCCTTGACTGAGCGCAGCTCCGAAGCGAGGGTTGCTAAATCATCATCAGAGTCAGAATGCCACACAAAGCTGTTTTGATTCGGGTCCATAACTTGTCCACGGCGTAGGTACGAGTAATACAGTCTCTTGTACACTTGTCTCAGCATGTATATGAACGCGTGGCGAGCGTCAAAGTCACGACGGGTGCCGCCTAAACTAGCAGGAGGTGATTGAGTATGTCAGTCACTGAACCACCTCTACTAGATATCAGCCGGTACGTGTGTATCTTGCTCCAGATACCTGATCGCGTTAGTCGAGTCGGTTAGTTTAGGGCAACAGACGCATTACCTAAGAAAGCCCTGGTTTATAGTTTATTGTCGTGGGTGCAGGACCTGCGGCTCAATTTTTCATTTTGGACAAACTGCAAAATGTCAGATCGAGATTCAGACAGTGACTTTTCGGATTACGAGCAGGACGAGGACCAGTCTCTGAGCCCGGTTCTTCTTGGATACACTGATGGCAAAGTTGACGACAAAGACAGCATAGGGCCGTTTGACAATTGCGCTGGAGGGGCGCCCACCTGGCTCCACCCTGATTCGGCTCCGACAGAGAGTTTGTACACATGCCAGAACTGCAAAAATGTCATGAAGATGCTGGTTCAAGTCTATGCGCCACTAGAAGACACGCTTTACGACCGCACGCTGTATGTGTTTGCGTGCGACGCTCCCAAATGTCGACGCACCGAGGGATCTGTGCGAGCCATCAGGGGTATTCTCCGGGACGAGGAGCGGGAAACTGAAACCCAGGAAAAACACCAGAAGCAGCCTTTTGAGCAGAAGATTGGTAACACTCCTGCCAAGCTCTTTGATTTTGGCAGTTCTTCAGCTGGAGACAACCCCTTTGCGTCAGGATCAGTTTCTCAACCACCAAGCACACAACAAGCCAAGCAAACGCAGGGTAGCAAGTCAAGCAAGGACACATCCAAGGCTATCAGCAAAGCGAAAAGATTATCATCACCATCATCAACTAACGGTCCCATGTTTCCTCAGCACCATATGGTCGTTGAAGACGAGATTCTTGAACAGCCAAAGGTAAAGGCTAGCCAGATCCCTGAGGGAGTTTGGGACAAGGACATCGATCAAGGGACTGATGCCGGCTCCTCTTTTTCCAATGGTGCTAACGGTGGTGGCGATGCTGGTTCTGACTTGGAAGCCATGGCCAAATCGCTCAATATGGATCCGGCCTTCCAACATTTTGTGGACATTACTGAGTGCAACCCCGACCAGATTGTGCGGTACGGATGTCCCTTGGCCCCCTTATTCTACTCTAGTAAAGATTCAGTGTACGAGGTGATTCGCAATAACAATCTTCCCGGTGACCGCCAGATTGAACTGCAAATCATGCCACAGCTCATCATGGAACTAGAGGATGCACAGTCGTTGGCTGACGGAATGGAGTGGGGCACGATTTTTGTTGCCACCAGCAGACACGACAAGGTCATGCCTGAGCTCGACGACAACGGCGTAGGATACATTGAGGAGTGGGTCGGAGTGCAGTGGGAAGAAGAGGCTATGCTGCCCAAGTAGATGGATGGTCCGTGCTCGGAACATTATGTGCACAGGCCGTGTTGAAACCCGTATATCCCGGTGACCAGTGCTACAGCCAAAAGTGCTGCGCACGGGCCAGTCACAACATTATGAGAGTGTTGATGCTTGATGCTTCTGGGATATAAGTATACGCGTCAGGGCACTATAGACTTCCAGAACAGGAGACCTCATCTTCTTCTATCTATTTTTGATCGATCACACGACAACCTATACCCTCTTTGTGCATTGTGGGCGGCAGAGCTTTCATGGTATACTCAGACACGCAATCTAACGCGTCCAGCCCCGGATACTACATTCCTAGGCGGACAGGAACGGTCTCCCCCGTAGTACAGGGGGCGGCTGTTGGTGGTGGGAGCAACCACATTGAGCTGGCGTATCACAAGAGCCTATTCAGTTCAGGAGACAGATTTTGCTCGAGTTTTTTTGCCGCCGCCTACAACGGGTCGTCGGCTGCATCGTCACCGGTAGTTTTGGACAAGATCACGGCCCAAAGCATTTTGACCCGCACCAATCATCCAGTAGCCGTTTCTTCAGTCTCTTCAACACCCAGTGGAGGAAGCGTGGCCAGCAGCGGCAAGCCTTCGCGACGGTCGGCGTACATGGATGCTTTGCGCCGATGGACCCGCAAGAGTCGGTGAATGACAAGTTGGACAAAGTTTTTGTTGATATGTAATAGACTATTCTAATCTAGAAACGGGTGTCCGCTGGTGCCAATAACGCTCGCTATCTTGTCCTTGGGCGCGTCCTGGGTCATGACGTGGAAGTGTTCTAGTTCTGAGACGCTCTGCAGGGCAGACCAGTTCTTGAACCATACCACCTGGTCGGAACGAAGCCCAAACGGGTCTCGGAACGTGGTGTCGACAAACTTTTGGATTCTCTCTTTAACCGGTGCCGAGAGAACTCCATCCGACTCCTCTGGGATCTTGGCTCGCAGCCAGATGACAAAATGCGTAATGTTGGGCTCGACGCCGTAGGGAAAGTCGTTGAGAAGGATCTTGATATCCTTGGGATCCGCAAGAAATTTGGGGTTCTCGGGCGTGACAGGTGTAGGCCAGCAAAGCTTTTCTTTGAGAATGAATTGCATGGTTCCGCCATAGTTTACCTTGAAATACTCCTTCCGCTCGAGATAGTAGCGCAGGTCGGAAGGCTTGCGACTTAAACGGACCAAGTCGTTGGCGTCGACAATGTCATGGATCTCGGCCCATGTGATGGGCTTGTAGTGAGACTCATCGCGCGACAGGATTTCGCTGTCTCTGTCGGAGCAATGCTTCTCCAACTCAGCGAGGGATCTGGTGGTCATTGAGTTATTCCGAGATAGAACCCTGACATAAATATACAGTAGGGTTTAATTCCGACAAGCTTTTGTTCCGACAATAGGTTATAGAGCCTTTGGCATTGGACTTGTAACATGTTATTTAGATACTGCGTGAATCAGATAAAACTCGATTTCTTATGCATATGAGCATTCTGGTACTAGTCACTAACAGGTATAGATACAGTGCGATATTTGGGGGGCTATGGCCCTAACCTTTCGAGCTAGCCGGAATTGCAATATTGACAAACAACGAGACCGACCCTTGTATTCTTGCCGAATATGTGAGGCAACAGAGCTGTTGTAGTATTTAGCTAATGGTATTTGATTAAACTAAGTCATGTCGAGGAATAGACGCTCCTTTGGGCACAATTGGCATACACTCCAGTTCCACAGTGCAAGAGTCAAACGTGTGACTCGTCATCACGTGTGCAGAGCGGCTGCCAGGTTACTGAACCAGTGGGAATCTATTACAACGGCGGACTTAAAAACGGTTCTGCACAACGGTTTTTCGATACATTCATGTAATAATGAAGCTGATTCGCAGTATATTCATCTACTGGTTCATTGTCTGCATATCTCGAGGAAAATAAAGGCACCACACAATTGTATCTGTCAACCTTAGTACTAACTACACTCACAGGGCCAGCCCAACCCTAGCTGGGCCAATGGGAAGGGTTGAAATTCACTAACCAAACCTTCTGTCCACACAAAGTCCACCACAGCCATGCTTTCTCGACGCAGTGCCAGCGTGGTTGCTCGCAGCTCCGGTAAGCGATTTCTCAGTACAGCCGATGCCGCTGGCGTCAAGGTTGCCTCGGTCGATGACGGAAGGGCGGTCAGCGAGCTGTCGCTTGTTGTCAAGGCCGGTGCCCGTTACGCGCCCGCCCATGTTCCCGGAGTAGCACACCTCGTCAATAAGTTTGCATTCAGAGACACCGAGGGTAAGAGCGCCCTACGACTGACCCGCGAGTCGGAACTCCTTGGAGGCCAGCTGTCGTCGCACCTTGGACGTGAGCACCTTGTGCTCACGGCCAAGTTTCTGCGCGAGGACCTGCCGTACTTTGTGAATGCGCTGAGCGCGGTTGCTCTCAGCACTCAGTTCAAGAAGCACGAGCTTGTCGAGAACGTGCTGCCTCTTGCTGCCCTTGAGTACAAGCTCGCCCACCAAAACCCCGAGTACGTTGCGGTTGAAAACGCCTACAAGGCTCTGTTCCGCAAGGGACTCGGCAACCCTCTGCTGTCCAACCCCCATACCTCCCGTTACGATCTTGCTGACGTGAGTGCGTTTGCCAAGGAGGCATACACCAAGGCCAACGTGTCGCTTGTTGCCCGCGGCGTTGTCCAGAAGGACCTGGTTGAGCTTGTTGGTGACAAGTTTGGCGCTCTCCCCTCGGGATCAGCCATCCAGGGATCCAAGTCCACCGCTCACAACGGCGATGTGCGTGTTGAGGCCAGAGGCCCCAGCGTCTCGGTGCTGGCTCTTCCTTCGTCTCAGCCCAACTGCCCCAAGATGGCCGCTCTCGCCGCGCATCTTGGCTCCAAGCAGCCTTCTGTCAAGTGGTCTCTTTGCGGAAGCACTCCTCTTGGCCGCCTCAGCCAAAACACTGGTGCTCAGATTTACGCCAAGTACGTTCCCTACTCTGACGCCTCTGTTCTGCTGGTGACTGTCTCTGCAGACTCTGCTGCCGTCGTCAAGGATGCCGTGACTGGTGTCTCGAAGATTTTGCAGGGCATTGCCTCGGAGGGCATCACCTCTGACGAGCTGAATCGTGCTGTCGCCAAGGCCCGTGTTTCCCAGATCTCGGCCGCAGAGTCCAATGTTGTTCTCTCGGCCCTTCACAAGCCCCTCACGGACTTTAGCATTGCCACCACAGACTCTGTCAAGGACGCCGCTGCGGCCCTTGTCAAGGGCCCCAAGGCTCTGTCGTCGGTTGGTAACGTTGTCGACCTGCCTTATGCCGACGAGCTATTTTAGATAGTAGTATATAGTAAGTAGAGGTTACTGATAATAACAGAAAACAAACAGAAAAACGCTTTGTGTCTGGCTGTTTGCGTAGTTTTTGTATACTATGTACAAAACTACGCTTTGTAATTGCCTCTTCATTCTCTTGGGGGAAATGTACGGTGGGCTGAAATTTCACCCAGACAGTCACGTGAGCAGACCGGCTCCGGCAACTTTAGTGCGGAACCATTGATCTCGGCAAGCAGTCATAACGTCCACACACATGCCAATATGGCTTTAGAGACCGTGGCTGCCTCTATTCTGGGGACTGTCGGGAGTAAGCTTGTGTTCTACCCGCTGGACACGATCCGCACACTACAACAAACGTCAACCAATTTTAGCTATGTGCTGCCGTTCACACACTACTTCCGAGGTATCGGCGTCAGTATCGGCATGAGTGCGCCGGCGTTTACTGTCTATATGGTGTCATACCGGGAAACCAAGGCGATGCTAAGCCCATACTTTGGCGAGACTGGGATGCTGAATTACATTTGCTCGGGCGCTGTTTCGCAGGTCAGCTCCAGCTTCCTGTGGACGCCAATGGAGGTGATGAAGGGCCGCATGCAGATCCACCAGGGCACATCCTCTTGGACTTTTGGATCGCTTTTTAAACATATTTACAAGCACGACGGAATACAGGGGTTCTTCCGGGGATACTGGATGGGCGTTGCTGTGTTTCTGCCACACTCTGTGGTGTGGTGGGCAACCTACGAGCGGTCCAAGCAGTTTCTCAATCAACGCAAACCAGAAGACATGGGGCCGTTGGATTTTGGACTGGCGTCGATCTCCGCCAGTACCAGCGCCTCAGTGGCCTCGAATTTTCTCGATGTCGTCAAGACCCGCCAGCAGGTAGCCCTGGATGATGCTATAGCCAGGTTACGCCCGGACGATGCACTTGGTGTTGCCAAGGTTGCGAGGAACCTTATAAGCGAGGTAGGGCTGTTCCGTGCAATGTTCAAGGGATTGCACGTGCGCCTGCTCCATTCCATCCCCACCAGCGCGCTCTCGATGATAATTGTCGAGTCGCTCAACCCAGACAGGCTAGCACTCAAAGAGCAATTTGCTGCCAGCCTTGAGGAGTTTGAAACATGAGCATAGATAGACTTGCATTACTGACTACTGCATATTACTACTTCTTTTACCAGTTACTCTTAAACGGTAGCAAGCAATGTCCATGCTTGGGAATTGCTTGGGTTGAGGAAGAGTGCCCGCTGCGTCATCTCAAGTGTGGGAGATGCCTCCACAAGTGCCTCGCTCAGCGAGGTACTTGAGATCTTGGAAGCGTAGATCGTAGCAAGACGTAGTGCCATTGAGGGATCCGTCATGCGCCACGCCTCGTATGATCCCGGCCACAGCACAGACGCCCGTTGCCATGGCTCAGCAGACTTGCGGATAAGAGCAGACACCTCTTGGACATTGTGATTTGTATCGTTGCTAAGATCCTCGAGACTTAGATTGTCGATCTCGTCACTAGCAGCGTCCAACAGCTCAGAATCACTCACAAGACCCAGCACTCCCAGCACCAGCACAATCTTGGTTGAGCATCCCTTGGTGGTGATACTATTGAACAGCTGCTCGAGCGCGGCCTCACGCTCGCTGGCTCCTCCATTTGCCCAAAGCACCTGTGCAAGTAGAATCACAACGTCCTGGTCCTCTTCACTGAGCTCCAGGGCCACCTGGAACTGGTCAATGGCTCCACCAAGGTTCTTGAGGAAGTAGTGACCCAGTCCCGCAGTCAGACACGCACCCAGCTTGTACCGGTACACGTCTCCACTTTTTGTTGCCTCGTCATCGTCTAGAATACCGAGCACTGTTTCGGCACTCTCGACCGCCTTCTCCCACTGTCGTAAGTCGAGATGGAGTCGCGCCAGCTGACACTTAGCCTCGACGTACCGCATCAGACTCTGAGACGTTTCCTTGGCTTCATACTCCTGCTCAGCCAAGCTGCATAATCGCTGAGCATACTCTAGGGCTGAGCTGTAGCTACCTGACCGCTCCAGGAGAGCTCCGCCAATTAGTAGAGCCAGCGAGTCACGGGGCCGCAGAGTAAGGTACTTTTGCAGCCCCAGGATACCCGCCTCCTCAGGAGGTTCCTTGGATTCGACGCACTTTTCATACGACGCAAACCCGTACATGAACCGCGCAATGGGATCGCTTCCGGACGATATCGAGTTTGAATGCTCAAATAGTACCTCGGCATTGCGCCGGTTCCCCCTGACACTCTCACACAGTGCCTGGCTCACCCACGCTCCCACAAGCTCTGCGTCAATAGACAGAGCTCGGTCAATGGCTTCGGACGCTAGGTCAACATCTCCCAAACCAATGTACAGCACTGCCAGGTTTGTGTACGCACGTGCGTTTCTCGGATCCAGGCTGAGTGAACGAATGAACGCATGTTGTGACACTCTGGCGTTTGAATGCCGTGATACAATACCGTAAGCATCCCATACGCTGCTAACCCTCGACTCCAGTTCAATGGAAGCCTTGAGTGCTTCAGTACTCGCTCTGAGGTCCTCCTCATCTCCTTCCCCACCTGGCGACCGGTATACATGGTAGTATGCCATGCCCAGCTCAAACCAGCCGTGGGCCTTGTCCGCTCTCTTTTCGTAAACGTCGAGAGTACAGTGGAATGCCTTGAGGAACAACTGGTCCACTGCAGATTTTTGTTGTTTGACATGCTTTTTGCCTCCTCCTGTCAGCTCCAACAGCTGCTGGACCGTGGACTCACTCTGGTCCAGCTTGCCGGGGATTCTCCTCAGGACATCACACGCATACGCCACGTTGCGCCACGTCGACGCCGAGTTCTTTGAATCCCCCGCATGAATGGACTTGACGCAGTACTCTAGTGCTCCAGCGGCTCTCTCCACCGCCAGACTATACATGTCTTTGGCCAGCGCGTGCTTGGCACCAGTAATGTGGGCCTGAATGAGTGTATGCAGAAACAAGCCCGCAAACTGCGAGTACACGCCGGCTGCCGCTAGCGCCTCAATCTCCTTGAGGCCCGTAATCGCAGTCTCGTACTCCTGCCGGTCGCAGTCGGCACACGCCTTGTGGTACTGGATAAGCGAGTCACCAGGCTTGAACAGAAGGGCACGATCAAATGCCTTGGATCCAGCCAGATACCGCCCACTGGCCACATACGCCTCGCCCAGCCCCATCCAGCTGTTGGCGTCTTCAGGGAAGATGCGCAGCGATTGCTGCAGATACTGGACTGCCTTGGCCGCATCATTTTTGTTGAGGGCAACAATACCCAGCGCGCGGTATGGCCAGCACTCGTCATCCTTACTGTTTTTGACAAAGTACGTCCGCACCTTGTCGGACTCAACCACTCGGGTGGCCAGCACCTCCACAAGGTCCCATTCGGACTTGTTGGCGAATTCCTGCGCCAGCATCTTGGCCGCCTTGATCTGGCCCCCGTCAAGTTCAAACGCCCGGTAGAAGCACTTGGACGCACGTACCTTGTCGTCAATGTAGTCCTGGTACAGTAGACCCAACGAAGTGTAGGACGACGCAAAGTTGGGGTTATGGTGCAGAGACTGTACAAACGCCTTGTACGCCAGCTGCTTGTACTCCTCCACCTGGTCCTTGTATTTTTCTGGATCGTCGAGTGAACTGACCCGGTTCAGTAGACTCACATAGATCTCTCCCTTGCGCCACCAGATTTGCGCCTTGCGGTCCAGTGACAGCGGATCCTGCTCCGTGACCATTCCCAGGCAGTGATCAAACTTTTCCAGTGCCAATGGAACTGTGTCGTTCTGGTCCAGCTCGGCAAGGCATACTCCCAGCTCAAACTGGGCTCTAAAGTTCTCGGGGATGCGGGCTACAACCTCTTCGAGCATGGACCGGACCTCCGCTAGGCCGCCCTTTTCTCTCAGAATAATGCTCTGTCCCAGCATCGCCTCCATGTTGCCTGGCTGCTCTTCCAGCACCGCCTTGAACGCTGTAAGTGCTGCATCGTAGTTCTTGGGTGCCTGGTAGTAGGTGTACGAGTTTCCCAGTAGCAGCTGCAGCTGACAGTATCCATTGTCAAAGTTGTTGAACACAAGTGCGGTTTGCTTTTTAATCTGCAGCAGACCCTTGTTGATCACGTCAACTGCAGTTTCGTACTCCTGAGACTGCACGTAATATGCCGCAATGATACGGTAGATGAGCACGCACGAACTGTCCTTGTCGTATCCCTCGGCCATGAGGGACAGAACCTCTGAGGGTGACAATCCCTGGGCGGTTTCGTCGTCTTTGATGAGTTCTGGCTCGCCCTCTGTCGGTTTGTCCTTAGTCGATTTGCTTTCTTTAGTGGATTTGCTCTCCTCAGAGGATATACTCTTCTGTTGAAACGGCGACAGATCTGACGCTAAAAAGGCAGACAGTACGTGCGCTAAGCCCTCTCGTGGGAACATTTCCACATACTTTGCCAAAAGCTTGTAGTCCAAGTCCTTGAACTCCATCACATCCTGCCAGTCAAGATAGATCTTCCATGCCAGCGGCTCTGGGCTGTCCAACAGAACCATATTGTCCACCATTTCGGCAATCTCGTCATGCAACGCACTTTTTTCCTCTTGGCTGGGCGCGACACACAGTAGCTCATATCTATGTTTCAGCAGCTTTCCCTCAAGTACTCGTCGAGTGAGATCATCCGACGCAATGTTCAGCAGGTCCTTCAACATGGCGGGTAAATCCGACTGCGAGTATACCTGGTACTTGACAAACTCGAGTGGTGGTGCTTTGGTGTCGATTCGGAACTTTCCCTTGGCCACATGTTTGTGGATCTCTGCTTTTTCGTCGGCCTCTACGCGGGCCGCCAGCTGGCTCAGCACATTGTAGTCGCTAATCCCGTGACCCTCGATAACTGGGTATATTGGCGACTTTGGAAGCTGAAGGTACAGGAACTGCTTGTCGACTTGATGGTCTTTGAATGATCTCAAAAACTTGACAGCCTTGTTGAATTGGCTACGGGCTTCATGCACGTGCTGCTGGTTGCTTCCGTCACCATATGTCGCCAGCATCAATCCTTGTAGTGCTTCCATGTAGCCGAATGGGTTCTTTGTTTCCTGGAACAAGTCCAAAAGTCCTCTCCATGCAATGCTGTCTTCACTTTTCAGCTTGGTTGCTTTTTGGTAGCTCTCCACCGCCTCTGGTATCCTGCTTAGCATGTGTAGACATTTTCCTTTGAATACATGTGCTAGGTAGTGGTCCGGCTGTTCATCTATAACCTCCTGCGCGTACTCCAGCCCGTCCTCAAACTTTTTATCGAGAATCGCCTGTTTGGCCGCCCGCAAGTTGCTCCTTATCTCGGCAGCGGGCATTTTCTATCTTGTACTGTGGTTGGGACGTCACTACATACACTTACTGCAGGTTAAGAAATCAGCAGAGGCTAATTTTCAGCGAGTTACCTCAATGTCAACTCTCTTGTATTAATTCTCTTCTACCCATTGATTCTGTAGCTAATTGAATCTTCGTAGCTAAGTGATTTTCAATCCTCTCAGCTAACCTCAAGCTAGTCTCATGACCTAATGTCTATAAGCTGCACTCAACATGTGTCAACACCAAAGATCTTTCTTTCCGATATCTTGGTACTAGAAATGGCAATGACAGTGACAAATAGCAACGACAAACGGTAAATAACATGATAAATGGCAAATCTTCGGCGTATTGTGACTCCAGATAAGGCATCACCTCACGTTTTCGTCACACGTGACGTGACTGACTGCCCCCACCTCAGCCTTACCCACATCACCCCCGGATAATCCCCCAGAAACCTGAGACACGCTGTGGGCTTGCTTGTCTGCTGATCCTATGGACTAATCCCCGGATCAAACATGTCAGCGACTCCAAGTGACAACGCCTTTAATTCAGTGGCCGTGGTCCGGAGCAAGCTCAACCAGGTGGCGTACAACTATTTCACCAAGACCGCCCACACGGTTGTGCTTGCTCGATCCGCCCAGTCGACTCCTCTGACTGGTGGAACCACGCCAAAAATAAACAAATGGTTCAACCTGAACCTCCCAGAAGTCCAAGAAATCAGAGAGGGCCTGCGGCCTTGGAAAAATATAGACATCTCGGCATCTTCATCAACATCGGTATCGGCATCGGCATCGGCATCGAGAGACCTCCCTGCGCCTCTGGTCATCGAGGTCTACTTGGACCTGCGACACATCAAAGATCAGCAGTCGCTGCTATATGTCGACCCCTACGGCAGATCGCACCCGGTCCCAGGAGGATCTCGAAATGCCGAGATTGTGCTCGAACGGTGGGTGGTGGAGTACCGGCCACTTACAAACAGATCGATCGCCGATCTTCGGCAGGACGACCTGCCCATCATCTACAAGAAAGCTATTTCGCTGATTCGCTCACTGTACACGTATCTACGATTACTGCCGGCCTGGGACCTTGTATCGTCTCTGTCGTCACGGGCCAAGATGGACTCACTGTACAGTGGTCTGCTCCAAGTAGGATGTCGCATTGTGAATGGATCCCAGCCTATAAGTAGCAGAGGACGGATCGGACTGACGAAATCATTGGAGCAACAACAACAGCAACAAACCAACAACCACTTGGCCACCCTACAGTTGTCAGGCCTGGATGCCCACGTCGGTGACATCCAGGTGACGGTGTCGTACAGAAAGCATGTCGACTTTAAGCTGGGCGATTCGGAAGCCATTCTTAGCAATCAATTCCGCACAATGGATGGTGCCAACCCAATCCACAAATCGCCCTCTCGTTCCAGCTCGATTGATCGCAACTCGATTGACCGCAACTCATACACGAACAGAAAAACAGACGTTGTTGGCTCACTTATCAGGGAACACCAGCGGGAGGTCAGCGGCAGTTATATCAGTGGTGGTGGTGGTGTTAGCAGTAGAGAAGGTAGCGCCCCGTCGGTGTCATTCATTCAGCCGTTCAGATCTCCATCGATCAATGCGTCGCCAGAAAGCCCTGTTCCGCCGCCAATAGGACCTGTACCGTCGGGCTCGTCACCGCGACAGTCATCGTTCACACGCATTCCATCGAATTCGTCTCTAGCTGCACAGAGGATCCCCCGTCGAACTCTGTCGGTAGCGTCGACATCGTCCAACGTGTCCACCTCCACTAGCGCTTCTGGTCCCAAGTTTAGCTCGTCATTTGGCAACAGGAATATTGGCTCGCTTCCCAAACACATGTCACAGCAGCCATATGGACTGCGCAACGCCAGTCCCGGGTCCAACGCATCCTCAGTTGAGCAGCCAGGAAGCAGTCTGTATGTTCCCAACCATCCGGATCTGGACGATTTTGTCAAGATGATTGACTCGGTGCACTTTGGTGGTGGCGAAAACGGCCCTGCGTCGTCAGACGCCCCTGCTACTACTACCACGTCCACTCCATTTTTCAGCAATAGCAATACTAACCCCATGGCGTCGGTGTTCTCGGGCGGATCGACCCACAGTAGAGTCGATCCGTCTGATCAGCTGGCAAAGTTCAAAACACTAAAGGCCAGCCACGCTTCGCTCACAGAGTCGATCAGTTCTTCGTTCCAGGCTATGGTAACACCGTCTTCTTCGGCGCGACAGCCATCAGATTCCTTTGCCTCACACACCCCGGCGGTGCCGTCCCGCCTCAGCGAGGAGTTTGTAGTAGGCTCTCGTGCGCGCCGCCAGAGCTATAGTCGCAATGCGTCAGCAGAGACAGCTGGAGGAGGACCATCGGGCCGGCCGTCTTCCTTGTCCAGCAACACGTCTCAGTCCAACATGCCCACTATCCCTCAGCGGCGGTCGATCTCACCCCATTTTAGTCGGTCTGCTCGATCAGCTTCTAGTGAAGCTTCTTCATCACTGTCTGAGCTGAACATGAACCACCTTCTCATGGCTCAGCAAGCCCGACGAAGCTATAGTCCTAGATACTCACCGTCTCCTGAGGTGATCAGACCCGGTCTGGGTACTTCATCTCCACGAGACCTGTCGGCTTCTCCTCGGTTGCGGTCGCCTGTTGCCACCTCTGCGCCTCTGGATATTCCTGGTCCCTACGCCATGAACCACCCGTGCAACAAACCTGAGTCGGCGAGCTCCATGTCCAATCAGCGCACCATGGGCTACCACGACTTGCACCCATCGTACGACATTCATGGACCCCATCACAGCGCAGGGCCGTCTTCTACGGCCGATGGTTCTGACTCGGGAGGCACGGGACCCGCAAGTTACTCATCTATTTCTCAGCGTGGCGCACGACAGCCCACTTCTGCAGGCAGCGGTCTACGTGACCACACTTCGACTCCATCATACTCACCTAGGCTCACACCAAGCGCATCTTCTCGTCGGTATAGTGAGGGTCGCACCTCTGCTCTGCAGATGGCTCAGAACAGCTATGAGGATGATGACCTTCTTTTTGCCATGAGTGACATGCATGTCACCGGCAAGTCTGATAACTACGATTCGAAATACTAAACTACGACACCAACACCTCCAAATACTCCTTACTACCATCTAGACTGCATGTAATATTTATTCACTGATTTCTGTGTTTTTTTCCGATACCTTGTTGCAGTTATACATAAATAGATTAGACGTTATAAATACTATTATTTGTTGAGTGAGTTGAGCGCAGAGTCGAGATCCTGTTCTCTCAGCATCACGCCAGAGTCCGAGCACTTGGCCTTGGACCGCAGCTCAAAACATAGACTATCAATGTCGATGTCGTTGAACTTGGGGTGGTTGCAAATGCGGTCCCAGGCGTCAGCACACTTCATAAACTGGCCCTGGCTTGCAGGGATTACCTCGTCCTCACCGTCAGCATTCGAGTCCTGCCGTTGTGCGGACTGCTTCCGAAGCTCCGACACAGGCTTGGCCTTGGCCATGCTGTCATAGCTAGAGTTCGCCAGTGGGTTCTCCATTGGGTCAAACATGTTATAGCTGACGGGAAGCTCTGGCAACGTGAACGACTCGCCGTCAAATATAGGATCGTGAAGGTTGTTGAGAAAGTCCAGGTCAAAGTTGGGCGAACTTTGAGCCGACGGACTGTCCTTAACTGGAGTCGGTGGTTCCCTTATAGAGACCGGTGGCTGACTTATGAGCACCGGTGATCGCCTCTCCGACTTGACGCCACGAACTTTGGGGACAGGATCGTTGTTTGTGCCACACGCCAATGACATTTCCGAACAGAACTTATTGGGTCCTTCCACCACCTCTGCTGATCCGGGATTGCTAAAAAGGCTCTGTGGTGAGTAGCTGGTCGTCGCAGACGAGGCAGATGACAGTGGAGACATGTACGACCCGGCGCCGGCCGAGTCGTCCGACTTGGTATGGTTAGTGGTGGGGCGCGAGGCATTGTTAAAGAACGGGAACTCAAACGTGAACGGCTTGCCGTCCTTGTTGATGCTAGAGACGGGAGACGTTGACGTCGTCGAGCTGGTACGCGAGCCAACAGAATATCCTCGCGCCTTGTACCGTGACAGCTCAGACTCGAGCTGAGACACCTGCTTCTTAAGAAACTGATTCTCCGACGACTGGTTTTCTGCCTGCGACTCGAGTTGTGCAATCTTGTCCTCAAGATCTTTGAGGTGCTTCTCCTTGCGCTCGCGGAACGCCCGCTGTGCTGCTCGATTCTGCGCCTTCCGCTTGCTTTCGGGCTCGCTGGTCTTTGGCTTACGCCCAGGCTTCTTTGGGGGAGGTTTCGCCCTGGCAGACGCTGCCCCGTGGTTCATGCTTATCGGGGTGTCGGCAGCGTCGCTTGACGTTGACGACGGAGTAGGAAGGTGTTCAGATTTGGCGGCTTTGGAGATGGTCGTCGTCAGGTATGGATCAGTGTCGTAAATTGACTTGCGCTTGTCGGGATGGAGCTCGTCCAACGTCGCTTGCAAGTCGACCGACTCTCCGTAAAAGTCGGCGGGCTGGGTATTTCCAGGGTCAAAGTAGCCATTGTTGTTAAACGTCATGGCCGTGGGTCTTCTAACGGTCCGACCTCCGTCTCCTCCGAATGACATGCTGTCACCAAAGTCCAGGCCATCGGCGGACCCGCCGCCTAGGGCCGACCCGGACACGGGTCCGGGTCCGCTATTGGAATTCGATGAGAAGACCGGTCCGTCCGTTCCAAAGAGGTTTTCTGTTGTTCGTGCTGTTTCCATGTTGGCAGGTGTTGTTTCTGTTGCTATTTCTCTGGGCTTTGAGGGTCTGTGCTATCTTGAGAGTTGTTGTGTTGAGTGCAGAATTGCCAGTTGTCGAGGCCAAAGGCGGTCGGAGTCTGTATAAATGTGCCTCGCAATTACAGCAGCAGCATGCAGTTCAGTTGCTGCTTGATCAAGGGGAGACAGAAAAAAAAAGACGGCAAAAAGTATGACACCGACGGAGTGGTTGGTTAAGTGAGAGGTTAAGTGCAAGTCAAACCCATTAATCAGCACTCTCCACTCGGTGGACAGACTTGCATAGCGGCTCTCTCAAAACCGGAGACAACCCTACTCCCACCCCCGAGTTAGCCTAGTCAAGGGAGATAGTGAGGCGTTGGAGATATGCGTCCATTTGGCTATTCGTTACATTTTTGATACAACATTAGCTTTTGCCACCCGTCCTATGCATACAACCCCAGTGGTGTGTTAGTATATGCCTGCTGCCTGCATGGGTGGCTTGGCCAGCCCTGTGCTGCAGTTCAGCGCATATAGGCGCATTGACATCGCGCGGCAGATGACTACTTGAGTCATAATTGCTGTCATAGAGTAGAATGGAAAATGGTCCAGCAGTTGTGAATCTGTTGTTCTCAGCGGTTAGTTTTTTTTTTTTTTGAACAGCCTGGAATATATCTTAGCTGGCCATATTATTATATTTTGATGACGTCAAGGTCCTGCTATATTTAGTTTGAATATTTTTAGTGAAATATAATGGGTCGTTAAAGTTCAGGAATACTCAGGAGACCTCCTGCAGTCACATTTGTTGCCTGTTTGGGGCTGGCGCCGCGTACGTCCCAAGGCCTATAGTTCACACCATCCAAAATCTATTCAGCAGACAACACACCATGAGCAAGGGAAAGCCGAGAGGATTGAACGCCGGACGCAAGCTCCGTACCAGCCGTCGTGAGAACAGATGGGCTGACCAGTCTTACAAGAAGAGACTGTTGGGAACCGCCTACAAGTCTTCTCCCTTCCAGGGAGCTTCCCACGCCAAGGGAATTGTTCTCGAGAAGATTGGTGTTGAGGCCAAGCAGCCCAACTCTGCCATCAGAAAGTGTGTCCGTGTCCAGCTCATCAAGAACGGAAAGAAGGTCACTGCTTTCGTCCCCAATGACGGATGCCTCAACTTTGTCGACGAGAACGACGAGGTTCTCATTGCTGGTTTCGGTCGTAAGGGTAAGGCCAAGGGAGATATCCCTGGTGTCCGTTTCAAGGTCGTCAAGGTCTCTGGTGTTTCCCTGTTGGCCCTCTGGAAGGAGAAGAAGGAGAAGCCCAGATCCTAAGAAGGGGAATCTCACCAACACCAACTCGACATAACTCAACAACCCCCAACCAAAACGATGGCTTTTCTTATCCTAAGTAAGACCAAGCATAATGATATGTTCATGTGTATGTAAAATGGACGTGATTTAACAGTTTCTAGTTTTTGTACATTGACGGGCTGGATTGCTTAGCCCTTTGCCTATCGACCTGCTCTTTGCCATTACTAATACTTTCGCACGTGACCAGTCGGTAGCCTAGGGTTTGTTTGCCCATACCCGCCTAGTACCAGTTTGCTTGGCCTCGGTTAGAGCTCAAGATTCACAAGATCTATGCAAGTTTCTGTATATAACGCGCACTTGCTACCTACTTAAAAAATTTGATTGCAGATAACAGCTTGTTATTTTAGATCGTCCCGACGTACGACATACATCCAACAATGACTCGTTCATGTAGAGGCACCGACTCGGCCCGTTGTTAGTGCGCTACACAAGACCCTGACAAAGACAAAGCCCATGTATGCATCGGCTCATCGACGCAGCACTTTTGAACGCCCACCGACATTTATTAATAAGCCAAGGTACGCAAACAAGAGCCCAACATTTTGGCAAGCCACCAATGATGGGAAACGCAGAGGGGGTAGATCGGGCGGATCTACCGGCATTTTTACAGCCGGTTTAATTTCCCTTAGCTAACCCTGTTTGTGACCCGCTGCCGGGTGACCGTTGGTTACCCCAGCCTCCTTCCCCAGATATGCTCCACCAAAACTCTGCCGAGGTGTTGCGGCCAGACCGAGCCCTCGCCCCACCGGCATACTGGAACGTTTGTTCCCCGCCTAAACTATCCGAACCCCGCTTGTTTATATACTCCAAATACCCGCTGACTACCACCCTTGTCTGTCTGACATCTCTGCTGTGATTTCGAGACAAAACCAACAAAACCAGCACCACCACCTCCACCACCTTTAGAATCACACCCATCATGGCTGCTCTAGACTCTGGCCTTGGTCCCGAGGCCCGCGCCATTCTCGGCGAGTACGACTTTGTATGCCTGCCCCATGTAACCAAGAACACTTCTGTGTTTGATACTTCGTTCAAGACATTCCAACCGCTGCACAAGGTCCAGGCTACGCCACTTCCCGGCACCAAACAGGAGGGATACTCTGAGATCTATCGTCATGTGACTGCTCCTCGCTCGGGTCCGCTTGTTTCGGGCTACCACCCCAACATCCGCACCTTCTACGACGTTTTCAAGGCCGTCACTGCCGCCTACCCGGAGCGGGACTTTTTGGGAGAGCGTGAGTACGACATCAAAAAGAAGCAGTGGAGCCCAAGATACGTCTACCAGACATACGGAGAGGTTGCCGAGCGCGCACAGAACCTAGCCGCCGGTCTCGTCAAGGCCGTCAAGGATACCAACGGATACACCCCTGCCGAAAAGAAGTACATTGTTGCGGTGTACGCCCCCAACTCTGTGAACTGGATTGTTTCCGACATGGCGTGCCAGCTGCAGGGTCTGCCCAACGTGTGCCTGTACGACACCCTGGGACCCGACACGTCTGAGTACATTTTGAACTACTGTGAGTGCCCCGTGATTATTTCGTCGCTGGCCAACGTTCCTTCGATTCTGAAGCTCAAGCCCAAGCTGCCCCACCTCAAGACTATTGTGTGCACCAACGCCCTCACTGATCCCATCAATTACGAGGCTCCTGGCCAGTCCAAGCACGAGATTCTCTCTGCGTGGGCCAATGAGCTGGACGTTGCTCTCTTCTCTTGCACCGAGCTCGAGGAGATTGGAAAGGCCCACCCGGTTCCCGACTGCCCTCCCAAGCCCCTGGACACGTACGCCATCAACTTCACCTCTGGCACCACCGGAAACCCCAAGGGAGCCATCATTACGCACCAGGGTGTGATTGCGTCGATTGCCATGGCCCGCTCGTCGGTCAACTTTAAGAGCGACGAGATTGCCACGGCCTTCTCGTTCCTGCCTCTGGCCCACATTTACGAGCGCATGGCCATGTGTGCCGTTGTGTCGCTTGGAAACAGGTTTGCGTTCCCCCATGGACCTGTCACTGAGCTTCTTGACGATATCGCTGTGCTCAAGCCCACCAACTGTAACATGGTACCCCGTGTGCTCAACCGTATTGCGGCTGCCCTTAAGGATGCTACTATCGAGGCTGACGGTCTCGCCGGCGCTCTTTCCCGTAAGGCGTTTGCTTGCAAGCTCGCCCACCTCAAGAAGACCGGGTCCGTGAACCACCCGTTCTGGGATAGAGTGTGGTCCAACAAGATCCGCGCCAAGCTGGGATTCCAGAACATGAGGTTTATCAACTCTGGTTCTGCCCCTCTTTCGCCTGAGACTATGGACTTCCTCAAGTGCGCCTTGTCTCTGGAGGTTCTGCAGGGATACGGACTGACTGAGTCTCTTTCTGGAATCTGCGTTGCTCAGCCCGGTGAGTCCGAGTCCAAGGGATGTGGAAGTGTTTCTGTCACCTGTGAGGTCAGACTCCGTGACGTGCCTGATCTTGGATACTCGTCCAATGACAAGCCCGCTCCTCGTGGAGAGATTATGCTGCGTGGACCCCAGATCTTCCGCGGATACTACAAGAACGACGAAAAGACCCTCGAGACATTTGATAAAGACGGCTTCTTCCACACCGGAGACGTTGGAACCATCGACTCGATCGGACGCATTCACATTATCGACAGAGTCAAGAACTTCTTCAAGCTCGCCCAGGGTGAGTATGTGGCCGCTGAGAAGATTGAGAACATTTACTCGTCCAAGTCCTCGCTGCTTAACCAGATCTTTGTCCACGGAGACTCCACCGAGACCTTCCTGGTGGGTATCATTGCCATCAACCCTGAGGCATTTGCCCACTACTCTGCCCATCACCTTGGCAAGAAGTTTGCTCCTACTGACTTTGCTGGTATGAGCAAGTTCCTGCAGGAGAAAGACACCAAGGTCGCCGTTCTGCGTGAGATCAACAAGGCACTTGCGCCCGGTGAGCTTGCTGGATTCGAGAAGATCCGCAATGGTCTCCTTGCGTTTGAGCCTCTGACCCCCGAGAACGACTGTCTGACGCCCACTCTCAAGATCAAGCGTCCTGCGTCTGTCAAGCTCTACCGCAAGGAGATTGACGCCATGTACAAGGAGGGTGCTTTGGACGTGGTGCCCAAGGAGGCCACCAAGAAGCGCGGAGCCAAGCTGTAACTTAACTAGTGATTTATAGACGATAACTTTTCTTAATGTTTGCAGTTCTTTAATGGCCATTCCTCAATATTGGATTGGTGGTGTGGGGGGCGGACAGTGCCGCACTGTACTACACCGACCATGGGAGATATTGCCGAAGGGGTGGCCTTGTACCGTCATGATAAGTACAAGGACGTTACCGAATCCTTTTGGACAAACTGCAAAGCATTAGAAACTGGTCAGGTGGTCTATGAGGATGGATTCACCCTCATGGATGGAGTGCATGCCCTTGAAATTTGGGACAACCGTATGGACACTGGCCTCATCTTTCAATCCCTGGCCAAGCAGATCGATACAGTGTCTCAACAGATTAAGATAGATGATTCGAACATCAATGAGGTTTTCGACAAGATCCTGGCCAGAGAAATGGCGTGGCACCGTGGCTCCATGCTTTCGCAGACAGTTCTCAGCTGCATCTACGCTGAAGAACTCATGCAGCAATTAACTGACATTGAGCGGCAATCTGGCACAGGCAAGGCTGCTATTCAGAAGCGCGAAGCTTCGTTGACCAAGCTGTTGGATTTCGACTTCACTTCCTGGTCCGCAGTACTAAGGGCGTACCTACTGGCAACTATCAAGTGTGTTGGGCTAGCATCAGAAATCATGGATCCAGACGTCAACCAAGCTATTTATCCGGAAGAAGACATGGCCAGCAATGCTTCCGGCCTGTCAATGCTTGAAACAGTGCCTGCTGACAGAATAATACGCATTATGGACAAGGCGGTCAAGTGGGTGCCGTCAGACGCAAAGCAAACAATCGCCCGTCTCAAGCTTCGCTGCGAATGGCTCCATGTGCTACAGCAGCGTGTTTCTCCCAAAAGCTACCATCTGGACGAGGCACTGCGTCATCTCAAAAACGTCGTTGCCCACGATAGCATTGCTGACGAGCCTGTGTCGCTAAAGCTGGATGTTGTCCAATCGGAATTGGAGGGAGGAGCCGACCACCTATTTTCACAGAAAGTTCAAAGTAGAATCAACAATAGCGGTACAATACGGCCGCTGACGACCATTTCCAAGGCAGCAGCTTTCACTCAGCTGCGGGTGTTTCTCGAGTCCATCAACGAGTTACGTGCGCTCAAGGATTTTTCCAATTCCTCCAACCTGCTGTCGTTTTTCCTAAACTTTTCTCAGAAAAACGCACTGCCGCTGGTGAGAGCCTTGCTCAAGGCCCACGTTTCAGATACAATGATCATCGACAAGCCCACTCGGTCGTGGGTAGTCAAAGACATGACAGAGCTGACAGGACCCAACATCTTTACAGATATGGCCAGCAAACCCACGTCTCGCGAATCAGACTCACAGGTCGAATCGTTCTTTAGAAACGCAGAGCTGTGCTACGTCGACTTGCTATCGGTCATGTGTCACAACCGGTCTCGTCAGCGCCAAAACCTTGCTCACTGTATTGTGTCGTTCGACAACCTCCAAGTGTACGCCCAGCAACTGGACGAGCATGCGGCCAACTTCTATCAGCAGTCCAACTGCTCCCTTGTGCCCTGGGTTCTTGTCCGAAAGTTGCAAATAATGACGTGGGTTGCCCTTCTTGGATTTGAGCTGGATCTCTACAAACCGTTTGAGTTCGCACCCATGTACTGCTATCTGCATTACCTGCTTTCCACCACAATTGACAGCATGGGAGAGGTACGCGTGAAACTAGAAGCGGCGAATCTTCGCGATGCAGGTGCCTATATGAGATCCCTGGAACTGGAGGCACGGGCGCTCGACCAAATCGTGCAGGGAGCAATGTACTATAGCGCGTATTTGGATCAACCTTTTCCTGCTCATATCAAGGGTGTTACCACGCCTGAGCTCCTCTATGGTCTTCGCATGAAGCCATTTTCCTCGGTTGGTGTGCCCGAATGCCCGCCCTACGCAGAGCTGCATCACATGATGAACCGAATTACGGGAGATTTGGCACTTCAATACGCCAAAGCCTCTTTGGACTCTGCGAGAAAACTCCTTGTGCATCTGGAGGAGTTGTCGACAAAATCCGCATACATTGATTTGCTGAAACGGTCATGCGTCGGTATTGGCATTCAAATCTCACTAGCAAAGTCTAAAACGGCCCAAACAACGTACAAAATCGTCAAAAGCGGGTACCACCCATATTTTCCTGTACTATCCATAGACAAAAAATAGCATAGCGTGTTTCAGTATACACCCTATAATTTCCCCTATCCAAGAATAGGCAATCCTAGGAAAGCTCGTTAAACGTTTCACGAGAAGAGCCTGACTCATAGACAAACAGTCTCACTTAATATGACGTAAGCTACTACATGAGACTATAATAAATGATATTGAATTGAATTGGTGTGAGTCGGCACTTATTTATTTTACGTCAGGGCACGCCGCGCACGTACGCGTGTGTACCATGGCCACCACCGTAGACGCAACTCGGCTCCATCAGGCAAAAGCTACGCAATGCCACATCTTACCATGTAATATCAACTACAGCGGCCCGGCCAATGTTCAGCGTTACTTTACACCTCAAAAAGACAGCGAAACCGGCGAGGAGGTTGCCTACTTTCAGGGAAGGCGACTCGTGGGATCACGCGTCAATATGCCCTCTGGCTATTCAGGAGTAATACTTCAAGAGGTGGACACATCAAGCGCATTACAGTATGGTATCGTTGAGGACGAGACTCAGGAAACGGAAACAGGTGAGGCGAAGAAGAGCGCCGCTATTCAAAAGTTTGAGAGCATCACAATATGGGGGCACGAAACAACTCCAGATCTTAAAACAAACCCCTGGAACTTGGGCATCTCCGAGTACATCCGGATGGCTGCGCTCGTCAAGGAGAATTAATTTATTTATTATTACAGGTCGACAATTGTCTTGTCGCTTTCTATGAGCTGGATATGCAAGTTGTGTCGGTTGGTCTGGCGTCTCATTCTCTGGAGTTGGATGGCTACAGATGCAGTGTCCGCCTTGTCCCGGTGGCTCAGATCTATGGTGAGGTCAGTTAGTGATCTTGGCAGCTTCTGCATGAGTGCTTCTGCCGAAAGTTCGAACCCTCTGATGGTGAGCTCTTTGAGGTCTGTGCACTCTTCTCCTACCTGGGACCCCAGCCGAAGTTCCATTTTGAGGCAGTGCCAGACTTGAAATTCAAGCGACACTACACCAGGCGCCAATCCGTAGAGAAGATCCTTGAAGGCTTGTTCAAAATGATACTGTGCAAAATGGTGGTCGAGTGAAAATGTTAGATGCTGCAGCGGAGGTTGGTAGAGCTTTTTGAGCTGTGTTGGGAAATCCCAGCGACAGTTCCTAAGAGTCAGTTTGTTTGTGTGAATAGTGCATCTCTGAGGTCGGTCGAGGTCCGGATCAAAGTCCATATCTTCAATCAGCTGAAACCCTTCCAACTCCACCGAGTCCAGGTTTGGGAACCGTTGCAGGTCTGCCGGTGAGAACTGGCATACCTTTTCGCTCGCGGGATTCAGGGCAACGCTCGATCTGACCTTGACATGGTTGATCTGCTCAAGCACAGGTAGATGCTTGAGCCACACACTCGAGCTGGACGAAATGAAATTTAGTCGCTTACATTTCGAGCACCACTCCAGGAGCTGTGCGAGCTTTGTACCGCTGTGCCACTCGCCCTTTAGATTGGATGAAGTGAAATTGAGGCAGAGCACAAATTTCATCAAGTACCGCCAGTTGATGTCTTCATTGACATGGGTTAGTAGTGTGTCTAGCTTGGACCAGTCGAGATGCAATTGCCGAAACACAAGAAAAAGGCACACTCCTCGTATGCGATTGGATACCAGGCTTAGGCTGAGAATATCCTCGAACGACACCTCCGCAACATGCTCTGCGATCAGTGCTTGGATCTCTCTGGGGAGAAGATCAAACCGAAGCCGCCGCATACCCAAATGCGTGCGCGCGCTAGGATCATGTGGGGTTAGTATATTTATACCCTTACTTACATCACAACACAGTCAATGCCAAAGCCGTACATGACCTTTTCCACGTCAGGCTTGACAAGGAGCCAATCCTTTCGCCGCTGCACAAATTCCATCAACTCCTCTGCAGGCAACACGCCTCTGAATCTAGAAATGTCTCCTAGCGCCTGGCCTAATGCTTTGGCGTCAGACCCGTCAATCAGGAAAAGCTGACCTACTTCTTTGAGTGCCTCAAAGTATGGGAGCAGAACCCGCTGCTTCAGTTTCATAATAAAGCCGTAGTAGTAATTGAGGTCCGAGATAAGCACAATGGCTCCCTCAGAGCTGATTGTCTGCCGCTTGATATGCTTGCAGATGGCGCCAAAAAATCGCGTGCCCACTTCCTGCTGGAAAACATCAATGACGCTTTTCTCGGTCGAGCCCACAAGTAACGTCATGTGAGATGAGAGAAGCGCAACCACCATCTTGGCGGCCGTCGTGGGTCCTAGATCTACCACAGCATTGGGAGGAGGGTCAAAGTCGCTGCCCAGCTGCATGGTCAGAAACAGAAACTCAATTTGGTCTATGAGAACATCTATGCCACGATTGAGTCCGTTGGCCACATTATCGTCAAGATTCTGTTCAAACTTCCGCTTTGCCTTGACTGCTGGTGAGAGAAAATCCGTCTGGTCCACCAGTTTGCGCTGAACCAGTTCTTGTTCGAAGAATACATGGATCATCTGCTGGATGAGGTCTCCAATGTTGACCAATTCGGCAAAAATGGCTAGAGGCTCGACTGCTCCCCCTGGTCCTTCTGTGCTATCAGCCTGACCATCGGCCGATTCTGTCTTGACTATGCTTCGATGCTGTTTTGGGTCGTACTGGTATAAGGTGTTGAGCGCCTTGTTGAATCCATCACGCAAATGACGGTCCCCAAGTGATTTGATGAGTTGCACAAAAATAAGCTCAGAGTGGACCTGCGCGTCGCTGGAGCCCACAAAGGTGGCGATGCGCTCCGTGGCCTCCTTGTCTGCTCTGACTAAATCGAGAGCCAACTCTAGACTGAACATTGTCCTAATGTTTTCTATTTTCTGGTCCATCATGGCAATCTGAGCATCCAGATCGGTTTCAAATGCACTTGGCGTTGACGTTCCTCCGTTATCCTTGTTGTTGTTGTTGCTGCTGCTGTCATTGAGGCTGGGGCTATTCGTCTGAGACGGCGTTGAATCGCTCTTGATGTATAGAGCCTTCTTAAAAGACGTGAGAAAATCGGATTTCTGCTTTTCGCGACCCACATGGTCCAGGAAAATCTTGTCGGCGTGGGCTTCCTGTTGTGAGATTTTCTGTCCCCACTCTGTAACCCGAGTTTCTGCATAGTCAGTAAACACACTTACCTCCTGGTCCAGGTATCGGCTAATCTGCAGTGCGTACAAGTCTTCAATGTCGTTTGATATGATGCGTGAGAGTGATCGAGCAGAGGACGAGCTTTCTTTACCGGGCTCTATAAGGGAGCAAAAGTACTTGAGCTGGGTGTAAATTTCAGGTACCACGTGCAAATACCCTTCCTTTGGCGACTGGCGCTCGGCAATGTCCACAATGTTGGTAACCTTTTCCATGACGTTCTCCTCGAGCACGCGTTGGCAAAATGGTATAATCACTGGCGTACCCTCTGGAAAGACCCGCTCAATCAGCGGATTGTTCTCGTTGATTCCTTTGGCAACGTCTTCCAAGAACTCTCTGAATACTGGCACGTTGAGTTGATAATTCTTCTCAGGCAGCAAAAACTTGTCCTCATTGCTGCTATCGCCTAGTTCGTTGAGCAGCCGGTGTTGTTGGATAAAGTACTGGATGCAAGTGTCGCCCCCATTGAGTGTTACCAGGGCATGCGCAAAAGCCTTCATCTTGGCCTCGTCGGACTTTTTGAGTCCTTTTTCAAATTCAGCCA
The DNA here is from genome assembly GCA_023628915.1 of Trichomonascaceae sp. Y4102. NCBI lineage: Eukaryota > Fungi > Ascomycota > Dipodascomycetes > Dipodascales > Trichomonascaceae > Trichomonascaceae sp. Y4102. The sequence goes on along the minus strand of JAMAJT010000016.1, from coordinate 226,257 downwards.
GTCCTGCGCTTTCAAACAGCCCAATTGTCGAGTTCAGCTTGACAAGATTCTCAGTGTGGTTCAATTCGAGGGGATCAAGCGTATAAAACTGCTTTAGTTGTCTCAAACACTTGGCCTGGTCAACTGGATCCAATACTTCGCTGAAAAGTATTGGTTCTCTTTGCTGGTTCTGCATGAGATCAAAATAAAAGTAGCCCAAAGCTCTAAAGAGCCGGACCACTGCCTCTCGCGGGTCTACCGCATTGTATGTGAATTCGTCAAACGCTGTTAGTGGGTCCAGTTCGGGAAATTCCTGGTTGGGAACTGTCTTGTGCGCTACCCCGGCATTCTCTAGCCTTTGTAGCCATGGCTCCGGATGGTATGCAATGGTCTTCAGCTCTCGAGATGTCTGTGCGAGGTTCAAAAGGTCTGGAACAGGCAGTAGCGAGACTATCCTGTAGGCAACGTCATTATTGTCCCATATTCCCTGTTTCTTGCGTAACGCCATTTGGCATGCCTGTTTGGGGTGGTGATGGAAGCTGTCAATTGGCGCAAGCTGGCACTATCTCAGGGGAGGGCGGCGGGTTTCGGATCGCGTAATGCTCTGGTGGGTTTAGCCAAGTCGGCTCTTTGTTTTAAGTTCCAGGGCCGTTTAAGTCTGAGCAGACGACGGCCACACGTTTAGCTACCTCCGTCATATACCATGAGTATGCCAGCCGTCAGATACCAGTATCTGATCTCAAAGTAGGTGGAGTTCTTTTCACTACTAAGTTTCACTTTTTTCGTCTAACCAGGTGGCTCGACCCAGTTTTTGGTGTCCTGGTGGGGGTTGGGTCTTTCGCTCTCTTTGAGAAAAGGGAGAAAGAACAGGGAAAGAAGACTCTATATGAGCTTATCCAGGAACGACAGGCCAAGAAGAACTAATGCTGTAGTAGTAAATATTATATTTATACATCCATTTGTGCTAATAATAATGTCAGGAGGCAGGTCATGGTCCGGTGCTCGCTTTTAATACCTGCATGAATTCCCAATTCCACCTTGGACCAACCACCTCCACAAATCCTTTGCGTGTCACAAAACTGTTAAGATAAACTGGCGCCAGCCACCTGAAATCTGATTTCTTGATATTCGACTTAATATTGACAGTTCGCTCTCCCCCTGAAGACACCAATGACTACTAACTCATGCATCTAAAACGCTTATCTACCCCTGGCACTCTACTTTTATGTTGGCTGCTTCATTTTTCTCTTGTATACGGACAAGATGATGGTCAATTGACAGCTAATGTGGTCAGCAGCTCACCGGCTACATCCAAAGACACAGATCATTCGACTGAACCAAGTAGTACAGCCTTGGATGACGACGAGATTGCGCTCGAGGGCAGCTTACTGTCATTTGAGGAATGGAGGAAAAGAGCCTTATCTCAAAGCGGTCAAAGCGAAGAAGACATAGGCAACCGACAATTGCAGCTGAGACAACTCTCCGGAACTCGGCCTGCTCCACAAACAAACAACTTCATTGAAGACGACCTTGAAATCGACATCAATATGTTTCATGTTCCTGGGCTGACAAACAAGCAGTCGTCATCTTCTGCTGATGACGGAGGAAAAGTTTACAAAGACCGCTTTAATTATGCATCATTCGACTGCGCAGCGACTATTGTCAAGACGAACAAAAACAGTAAGGGGGCTTCTAATATTCTCAGCGAGAACAAGGATACCTACTTCCTCAACCAATGCTCTGAAAAGAATAAGTTTATTATCGTTGAGCTCTGCCAGGACATTTTGGTAGACACCGTCGCCATGGCCAACTACGAATTCTTCTCGTCCATGTTCCGGCACATTCGCATCTCAGTTTCGGCGACATACCCCGTAACGTCGGAGGGTTGGAAGGTTATTGGCGATTTTGAAGCTAAAAGTGTCCGAGAATTGCAGACGTTCCAAATTGAGAATCCTCTCATCTGGGCAAGATTCATGAGAATAGAAATTCTATCTCACTGGGGCCATGAATTCTACTGTCCCATTTCTCTCGTCAGGGTTCATGGAACAACAATGATGGATGAATACAGAAATGAAGAGCAGAACAAGTATGCTTCCCGTGGTGAAGATAATCGGGCATCGTCTGCAATTGATGCGCCCTTAACTGACGCACGTAACTCGTTAACAAAGACTGCACAAGAAGACTACGACAACCTCAAGAGACAAAATGGTATCTCAACAAGTACAATGTCCACATTGGGTCCATTGCGCAGCGGTTCCTCCAGCATTAAGCCTGGGACTCCTGCGTCAGAGCTCTCGCAAAGCTTGCTGTCGTCGAATCTCGACCTTCGTTGTCTACGTCCACTACAATTCAACGAGACATGCATGTGGGATGAATACTTGAGGAACAACACAAATGTAACACTTTCATCGACTGCAGCATCATCCTCGGCCGAATCTCAAGTCACTCCCGCACTGGAGGAACCCGCACATTTCACTAACACTAATACCAACAGCATGTACACGCATGTCTCCTCAGCTCGAACCCAGGACTCTATCTACCAAACCATAATGAAACGGCTTGTATGCCTAGAATCCAATGCGACACTCTCGTTGCAATACATTGAGGCTCAGAGCCGAAGCGTGCGCGATTTTCTCACAAAGATCGACAAAAAACATGGGAACCGGATTGAGTCATTCTTTTTCAATCTGAACCACACTGTTAACCACCAAATCAGAAGCTTCCAGCAGCAATATGCCCGGCTGTTGCTCAGTACCGTGGATGAGCTTCAAGCGCAGAGAATTCAATCAGAGGCTGACACGGCTATGCTTCGAGACCGTATGACACTGCTAGCAGATGAGCTACTGTACCAGAAAAAGCTTGGAGTTGCGCAGGCTGTCATTCTTCTGACCATTCTAATCTTCGTCATAGTGACGCGGGGCACAACCATCGATGCATACCCACCGCCATACCCGCAACAGAGCGGTAGCCGGTACTTTAGGCGGTCCGAGTCGTCTATTTTTGGCTTTGGAGGCTTGTTCAATGGATCGCCCAGCTCGCCTACAACAAGCATATGGACCAAGTCTGGCGACCAGTCCAGTTATGTCAGTAGCACACTAGAAGACGATGGGCAGCATTTTGGGTACTCTGAATCTGATGATGGTGTACTAGACGCCGATGCACATAGCACACCGCAGACTAGTCCTACCGTGGCAACCGGTGGCAAGTTTGACCGGTCTCAGTCGCCGCCAGTGCGATTCCTCGAGACAAAATCTACTAACCGACAAACTGTTACGAAACGAAATGTATGATTATGATAAATAGAGATGTGTCGTTGCTTCGTGTACATGCGTGAGAGATGAGTCAAGCTCCATAATCGTCAGTCGAGTACTCCATGAGGATGGGGTGTGTGTCCACAGCCACGGCTTTCATTGCAGCAGCGTGCTTTGTCATTGACGGAGTTCCTGGAGGCGTGATGTAGCAGGGACGCCGTTCGTTTGCCGTTGCAGAGAGATACTCCTCCGAATCAACGCTGGCTGTGCTCGTCGTAGAAGACGTAGACACAGATCTGGGAGCCGGCCAAGTGGGAGGAGTATTAGGAGGGGGAGTAGGAGGCATGGACGAGTGAGACATTTGCTGACGGGAAACAAAGTTGTTGACCAGCAGATGGGCTTGCGAGACGGTGGTGCTGGAGTATTTGCGCTGAAGGCTTTTGGTGGTGCAGGAGAGCTTGGAGAAAAGAATCGACATGCACTGTGCCTCGTTCTGGCTGAGGGACGGCGGCAGGTTGTAAAGAATGCCAAGTATATGCAGTGAGAGTGTATAGGCCGCGAGGGCAAGTGTGTTTGTCGGAAAGCTGATGAGGTCTCTGTGGTAGAGGGCCAGCTCACCGAGATAGCGAGCTACGTGGTGGACGGTGGGGGATTGGCACTGGAACTGGGTCACGGAATCCTCGTCACCACCACCACCACCAAAGTATAGGCTAGTATCGTCATCATGGGCTCTATCGCCAAACGTATTGTTTTGACTCATGTAGATGTCAAGGAAAGACTCGATGGTGGGATGGCCCACGGACCACGACAGGGTGTTGAGCACATGGCGCTCCATCTGCACAAACATGTCGGGCTCGTATGTGTTGCAACACATGTGGCACAGCTCCTTGAGCGTGGGTACCCGGCGCTTCTTGTCCTCGTACTTGGCGGCAATCCACATGGCGGTACAGCCCACCAGCTGGTAGTGTTTTCTGTACACAATGCGTTTGGAGCAGTAACGGTCCACCAGGTTGATGGCGAGAAAAAGAGTCTCGGGCTCGAGTCGCAGAGCCAGGTGTGTGTCAATCAAAAAGTCCAGCAGGTAGGGGCGGAGGGTCCACTCGATCTCGGGCTGTGTGTCTATCATGGACACGTCTGGGCGTGTCTCAGCGCTGAGATGTTCGGTGTATGCGAGAACATCACTTCCGTACTCTGCAGCCAAGCTTTTGGAGAGATTGGCCTCGTAGACCTCGATTCTGGGGTCGTAAGCAACGGTTCTTGCGCCTGGCCGGCCTCTAACCATGGGTTTCCACATATATGAGGACTTGCGGTGGTTAGCAATTCGATCCGGGCCGTCAGCAATACTCTGCACTGTTGTAGCTGCCGACATCTGGGTGCTGCTAACAGAGGAAGAGGAGGAGGACGACGATGAAGACGAAGACAACGAAGCCGAAGAGGACGAAGACGAAGTTGAAGTCGAAGATGAAGTCGAAGGCAATGTCGCTAGGGCAGACACGTTGATGTTCGAGGAGTTGCTAAAGGAGAGGTTTGTAAGGGACATTGGCGTCGATTTTGTGCTTGAGCTTTTCTAAGAAGCGGAAAAAGGTCGGTATTCAGCGTCAAGCAGTAGTAATGAGCGTGGTGATGGGATCAAAGGAGCGACGACAAGGCGAAAACTGACGGCCGTCTGAGCAGAAGATCGTGACCTGAGGGCGCTAACTCAGCCAACCAAGCTCCGCCGGCATTTATAAAGCACCCAGCATAGTTATCGTTTATCCAGGGGGGAAATTCCCAGGCACCTGGTCGGTCGGCAGGTGGAGTAGCCGTACCACCAGGCCTAGAGAAAAACAAAATACGCTTTGGTTCACCCTGACCCGCACCTTGGATCGCAGTGGCTGACGCTGAGTGGGCACAGCTCACCTGTCCATGTATGTCCCTGCATGCCAGACGACGCGTCAAACCTGCATATGGGACATGCGTTTGCCGAGACAGGCGAAAAACACTAGACAGGCTTTCCTGACTTGTGGAACAAAACCCAAGCCTCCACCATTCTTTGAGAATGATGGAGCGACGCAGGGACTACCCCTCTCATTTCATGCACCATCCGCACATTGACTTTACGAGGAAATGGTACGAGAAAATGGTGCCTCCAATTGGTACGTAGAATGACACAAAATAATAAGTTTCCTTGCTATCTATGTTTGGCACGTTGGTCTGGAAAGGACACAGACCCACAGTACAAAACCGCAAACCTTGTGAAAGTAAACATCCCCAAATCGGGCTTTGCATTCCAAGTGCGTCAGAGCTTGTTTTTATCCAGATAAGGTTCCACAGCGTTGTGGCCAGTCGCGCCGCTATGTTATTTGCATGCCAATGCGCGTGTTTGTAACAGTTTAGCATTCGAGTTTACTGCCTTGGTTCTGGCACTTAAATGGATCATGGATGGATGAATGGCTGGTTCAACTGGTTCCATTAGCCTCATTGTTATTCCAACGCTCCATTACGAGAATTGGTGACCCTTGACCCACACATACTGCAACCATTTCTTTGCATAGTTCCATGTACCAACAGCCTCAACAAGTAATGTACAGCAAGGCAGATCCTGTACCTTGCACGGATTTCATATTATTTACACCAACCTCTAAACTTATGACCCTCCTCTATCATGATTTTTCTCATTCAATTGCAGCGAGGTTGCCTGCCGCCAGTTGTTGGTCATGGGTAGTGCAGTGATACATTCCACACGTCCCCCTGTATAAGGTTCAGTGCCTGCATTACTTCCCCAACTCTCCTCCCTTCGGCGTCCCACTATATCAAGGGAGTGGGCGCCCCTACATACCACGGCCACCCTGCACTCCGGGAACCAGCTATTGCAGCAATGAACAATTTGGCGATAATTGACAGTAAAAACCCAAGTCTAAAGTCATGTCTAGTCTGTCTATTTCATTACGCTAGTATCTTTACGTGTTAGTCCACCCCATACCGGGTGGTATTATAAAACTTGATCAACGCACGCATCGCCATCTCCTGACTGCCGGAATCATCGAGCTCCGCCGCAACATCGACTCCAGAGAGCCAGTCTTCACGAAGCTTGGCTCGACAATGGAGATAGATGGCACTCACAAGGTCCATGTTGTGCTGCCGCCACGACTTGCCATTGAACGGAACTTGCTCCTTGACAATGTTGAGCACAATGCGCCACACATCCGGCTGATATGCAATCAAAGCCCGTTTGAGGATCTTGGTCGGCATCTCCGACACCACGACTATCCGCTTTGTTTTGTCCTTGACCGTCTTGCGCAGAATGTCCAGGAGCGTGATCAGTGTCAGCATGTACCGCTTGTCGACCCTGTCCTCGGTGATGGGATCAAGGCTGTTGAATGCTGGCGTTGCTGTTCCCGAGACTTGGCTGGAGTTATTGTGCATAGCAGCGTGTCTCTCGCGTAGCGCGGCGGCAGCCTTGCTCGGTGATGTCGACACTTGCGCACACGCCTTGAAGAAACTGAGCGCGTCGCTCTGACGGACTTTCGTCATGTTGGCACTCGGCGGCCGCAGCTGCAGAAATTGGTACACTATCATATAGTACCTGTTGTCAAAAAGAAGACACGTCAGGTATTCCGCCTTGAGCACATGGCTCGCCTTGAACCACTCCAGAAGCAGATGCAGAACCCCAACGGTTGCTCGGATGGCAACGTCGCGCAGCCGTTCTTTATCCTGAGCCTCAATTGACAGTGCCTCCATCGCCAGGCTGCGCGCAGCCTGGTCATACGGCGCCTCGACGTTGGGCAAGTCTCCAACAACAGCACCGACGCTGCTCTCGAGACTCGACTTGGAACACTCTTTGAGAGTCATCGACGTGTAGTGCACAAACGACGGCAGATGACGCACACACGCCTTGTACACCTTTTCGACTCGCTCAAGGGTTTTTTCTTCCTTGGATCCGTGCTTGCTGCCGTTCTGCTTCGCCTGGCTGAGAAGCGGACCGGCAATCTTGTCACTGGACCCGTGACGCACGCGGTCGATCCAGCCGCGCTCGGTCTGCATAAACCGCTCTCTCTCCTCCCACAGCTGTATAAGCGCGGGGGTCGTGCGGACGCGCGACGCAAACAGCTCGCCAGCCTCAATGATGCTGGTGGGAACCGCTTCGTCGGCAGGAAACAGAAACGGAAAACTCTGATTGGTTAGAAACGTCGACCTAGATGGCTTCTGGCCAGCTGTGAGCGCTGGAGATGCAGGAGGCGATGATGCAGGTGTAGCTAGGTGCACGTTGGGACCCGGGAGCGACGAGTTCGACACAAGCTTGTGCTGCGGCCGCGGAACTTGGATGTATTGAGTGATTCCTTCGTCCGTCTCAAACTCGTGCGGAAACTTGGACGCCGGAGGACAGTACGACGGGTACTTGAGCACAAGGTCCTCCCGAAACGCATGGTACTCCAACGGAGACGCCACCATTGTAAGGTCATCTTTGCGTTCTCCACCTGCCGTCACCGGGGTTGTATCATACTTTTTCCTGAGGTACTGCTTGATATGCTGCAGCCGCTCGTGGTCTCCAAATACGCATAGCATGCACTTCCACAGAAGCAGTGATAGCTTGGTGTAGTGTTCAAACTTGACATTCATCTGCCACCTCAACTGACTAACTGCCCGAATAAGGTAGCCAACGACTCCTCCAGCGTTGGGCTCACCCACATCCACCAGATCACTCTGGAATCGGCTGTTTCTGCGCAGACACTCAATTACAATGTACAAAACCGTCAGCGCCGTGTCCACGTCTGCCTCAGCCTGCTCTTTTGATTTGGGGGGTGTCGGGTTGTTTCCATTTGTACTAGCAGTCCATCCCTTGTTGATATGAAAAAGTTCGTCTGCGCGCTCGCTAATGTCGTACACTTCGGCGAGGCTCTTTGTTGCTGCTCTCCATATCACTGGGAGGCCCCCGGCCTCCCACACTAGTTTGGCGTTTTCCCGCATTGTGTTTACTTGGTCCTCCTGGTTGCTTGCCTCGCCAAACACACCATCAACTAGATACACTAGGCTTTTTAGTGCGCTGGAGCTGGGTGTGCATGCTCCACCATCCTGGTCCCACACGTCTGCGACTATCTGCCCGACAAGTGTGCGCTTGTCGGCCAATGTTCGTGTCCGCCACTTCCCGTACTGGCCCAGAAACCTGTCTCGCGTAGACTTTAGTGTCCTCAGCGACTCGAAGTCGAACCACTCCTCGACCTCAAACTCAAGGGTTTCACATGATCTGCGCACGTATTCGACTCGTGGGACATTAATGTGTCCCTCTTGTGCATTGAGTGAATGCTGTGCAAACGAGCTGCGGCGACCTCCCTCAGACCTATCGAGTCGCTGTAGATCTCTGAGCCGGCTGGTCAGTGCACTGATGTTTTCGTTAGTGTTGGTTTTGTATCCACTCCTGTTTTCGTCTTCCCGTAACTCCTCTATACTTTTCTCATTGGGCTCGGGTTGTGAAGTACGCGAATGGTCTGTTTCATAAATCCGTAATGATGCTGGTCCGTGGTGTTCACCTTCTCCCACCAGGGGTAGGCCCATGTCCACAACGTTTTCATCCATTGGTAAGTCTCCTTCTGGTGACTGGGGTCGCCTTGGTTGTTCTCTTTCTCTTTCTCCTGATTGCCATGGTTGTTGCCTTTGTTGCTGTTGTTGTTGTGGTTGTTGTTGTTGTTGTTCTTGTTCTGTAGACTGTGCCGATGAATGTGATCCCCCATTGGCCCTCGATATCCCTTGCTGCCGATTCTTCAGTCTACCCATCTTAGAGAATTAGTCAATTGACTTACTCTTTGGTATATTTCGCTACGTGGTGCATGTAGGGGGCGTTCCTGTTCGGTGTGTATTGCTATGTTGATCTGGTGACGGAACCCCACGCTGCGTAGTGACGTCTGTTAAGTCGCCCAGCATAAAGTTGAGTCTGCTTGATCTGTACCAACATGGACCAGGCCCACCTGCAGAATGAAGAGACACTACACAAGTATACAAAGGAGAAAAAGGTAGGTGAAGGTACCTATGCCGTCGTCTATGTAGGAAAAGAGAGAGCAACCTCTCGCCAGGTTGCCATAAAGATGATCAAGGTTGGTGAAATGAGTGCCGATGGGCTTGATATGAGTGCCATCCGCGAGATCATGTTCCTCCAGGAAATGCGCCACCAAAATGTCATCGAGCTAATCGACGTGTTCTCCTCGGAAACAAATCTCAACATTGTGCTCGAGTTTTTGCCTTGCGATCTAGAAATGCTCATCAAAGACCCACGAGTCATGTTCACCCCAGCAGACATTAAGTCTTGGTGTCTCATGACCCTACGTGGCGTCCATCACTGCCATCGCAATTTCATCCTCCACCGCGATCTCAAACCAAACAACTTGTTGCTTTCACCAACAGGACACTTAAAAATTGCTGATTTCGGTCTGGCCCGCGCCATTCCCTCCTCCACCCACTACAAGCTTACGCCCACTGTTGTCACCCGGTGGTATAGGGCCCCAGAACTACTATATGGTGCTCGCTACTATACTGGTGCAGTCGACATTTGGGCGGTTGGTGCCATCTTTGCAGAACTTATGCTGCGAACACCATACCTTCCAGGACAGTCGGATCTTGACCAGATCCACGTAACATGCCGCGCCCGAGGAACACCCACCGAAAAGACATGGCCCGGTGTAACCAAGCTCCCGGCATTTCTCCCAGACCAGCCGTCATGTCCACCTCCTACGCGCGCAGACCTGCAGAGCATGTTTAGTGCAGCCTCGGACCTCGCCCTGGACCTGCTAAACGCAATGATGGAGCTCGACCCGAGAAAACGCCCCACAGCGGAAGAGGCGCTTCTATCTGGCTACTTCACCGAGGAACCACGGCCAACCAAGCCAGAATCCCTGCCCAGAAGGGAATTCTCTGCCTCGGAGCAGTGGTCCGAAGAAAAAGCCAAACAGGAAGAACGACAGCGTATGATCCAGCAAACCCGCGAGAAAAATTTCCGCATCTAGCTGGCTGCTTCCACACAGCCCACTAACTATTTAATCAATTAATATGCATTCTGTATTAATAAATAATAATCAGCTACTGGCCAGTTGGTCAAACGGAATGGTCTCCTCCTCTGCCTCTTGTATCTCCAAGGCAGTAGGCTCCTTTATAAAGTCAGCATCAGACACCCCGACGCCCAGCTGCGATGCCGCCTGCAGCCACATGTCCAACCTCTCGTGAGAGCCTGTCTTCTGGTAGTAATCTATAATGGGTTTGAACAGGCTCTTGCGCATTGGCAGGTATGGATGCTTCAGCGCAAGCGAAACCAGCTTCTCGGCTTTTTCAATGTCGGGCTCAAGTCCAAGCTCATAGTTGCCCTTGCAGAATCTGTGTGATAAGAGTCCAAGTGAGGTGCAGGATTTGTGTCGGCTCGGAGACCGGTACAGGGGCAGGTGTTCTAATGCCATCGCAAACACCTCGTATGCCGCGTCCAGCGAGTCCTCTGTTCCGAACCGCACCAGCGACTCGACAAAAGTGTCCACAATGTCAATCGTCCACTTGCCTCCCGTGGTATCCGTGACGCCGTACTTGAGGAATGAGCGGAAAAACTCCACGTTCTGCGTGGGCGTCTTTGACGCACCCAGAACAGAGTGGTACAGTATATCCAGCACTGGCGTCAGGTCTTGCAACGTAATAATAGCTCCTGACTGGTATTCTTCTGGCAGCATATTGCTTTCTCTCATAGCCCGTAGATCATCAAAAAGCTCTGTAGGTCTTCTGATGCCATACTCATTGTCGCCTCCTTGGAATGCATACAGACGGCTTCTCCAGAATATCTGGAGACCCAGCTTCGTCAGCAGCACTCCGTGCGAGTCAAAAAGCGCCATGAACAGTTCAATCACCACAAGCGGCTGGTATCGCTGTGCGACAAACTGGAATATCTCAATGATCATGTCGCGCGTCAGCGGTATCGAGTTATGTCTCATAATGTGCACAAGCTCCGCACATCGGTCTCCATACCCGTTGATTCTGAATGCTCGAAACAGTGGGACATATGTACGGCCGTCTCGTGGAATGCCCCGGTTGGCCATTACACTCAGTACGGACTCAACCTCGCTCACATTGCCTCGGGCGGCCGCTGCCTCCAGGACTATCTGCATCGTGTCCGCCAGATCTTTATTGCCGATAGGCGGCAGCAAAAGCACATTCTCCAAGAGATACGACACATTGTCGTCCTGCCTCCTTTTCACCATCCACCGTATCATTTTGTAGTATAGTGACCGGTGGAACATTGGTTTCTTGTGTTCTTCATTGGTTGCGTCGCTGTTCAGTTCCTTCTCCACCTGTCGCAGCATACGGTCGGTGTTGGCTACTAGGTGCATTCCAAGGTCACTGCTGCAAAACACCGTCCACAGAAACGGGATCATGCTTTTCCCGTCCAGCAGGACTTTTTTGTTGAGCAAAATTTTGTACAATGGCGTGTATTTGTTTGGTGACAGCTGCGATATCAGTTTGCTAGAGACCTGAGGCAGCAGACTCATGTTAGTTAGCGGACCCAGCGATCCTAGAAAAGACGTAATCTGTTGCCACCGCACTTCCTGTGCCTTGGCATCGCCCATCTCACCCGGCTCACCACCAATGCTCAGGTGGTGCTCGAGTATGACATTTAGCCCGTGGCTCAATCCCTGGTGGTAAAGATATGACCCTTTGCTGCTCAGAGTATCAGGCAAAAACCCAGGCTCTGTGAGCTTGGCAAAAATCGCAATGGCGGTCTCAATATCGCCCCTAGCAATTAAGCGCGTCATCAGACCCGGTATCAGCTCAATAGATAGACTCGAGTGGTTGACAAGCCCATGCCACAGCTGGCGGAACTCTGCCGAGTCCGTTCCTCGAAGTTGCGCAATCTGTACAATCAGCTTAACGAATTCCACTGGGATTTGGTATTTGCGGCAGAGTAGATCTCTCACATCTTTGGAGCTCAGGCATCCAGCCCCGCGCGGGTCGTGGTTGAGCTTGTTAAGCAGGTTAGTATATTCTTCGAAAACTTGCGTCATGTTGGTTTGGGATCCGCTTCTAAGCAGCTGCCGCCGGATCTTGTCGACATAGGCCCTGTATGTTCGGTGATTCAGAATCCAGAGTGATTCTAGTGTGTCGGCGTACCGGGCAAATGGTACTAGTCTTTGAGGACCAGTATACACCATATGCCATGGCTTCGATCCCAAGACATCTCGGTATGCTGCCTGTGTTGCATACCGCCGACATAATGCAATTTGCATCACTAGCCGTTGGTCACTGAACTTTTGGCCCAACGGCTGCCTGCCTCACTTGAAAGTTTCAGTCACGTGATATCGATCTATATCTATTCATACAAAAGGTTCTCAACGTACTCTCCGATGGCCATGCTACTGGTCAAGCCCGGACTTTCAATGTTCAGCAAATTGATGAACCCTGGGAAGTCTTTTTCCTGTCTTATGACGAAATCCTGGAATCCAGCCCCTTGCGGCACAATCTTCGGCCGCATACCGGCGTAGTCTGGGATTAGGTGGTCCGGATCTATCTTGATGTAGCGCTGGATCTCCTTTTTGGCCTGTTCAAGATTCTTTGCATTCACCTCCAGGTCCGTTGGATCGTTGATCCACTCAATGTCGGGGCCAAACTTCATCTGTCCTCCCAGATCAATCGTGAGATGTGTGCCCAGCGACCCATAATCCGACGGACACGGGTACACTAATCTCTGGACCTTAGGCTGCGAAGCCGTGTATGAGAAGTAGTTCCCCTTGGCAAAGTACGGGACAATATGGCGATCCTTTGGTAGAAGCATGTTTGAAATGTCCACTGCGCCGAGTCCGGCGCAATTGATCAGCGTAGAGGCTCGGATCGTCATCGGTTCGTTGGACGTTGCGTCCTCACAATGAACAGCATATCCTTTACTGTCCGATTCTTCGATCTTGTCGATTCCAACAACCTTTGTGTTGACAGCAACGTCAGTGGTGCCAGGTTTCTCGGCTTCGGCCAGGTAGTAGTCCATCAGCGAGTGAGCCGAAACAATGCCCGTTGTGGGCGAGTGCAGAATAGCCTTCTTTGCGATAATGCTGGGCTCGATTCCTTTGGCCTTTTCTGGTGACAGCCATTCCAGTGGTACGCCAGTTTCAGCCTTGGCTCGTTGGTACAACTTGTCGAGATAGTCACCCTCTGAATCAGTTTGTGCAACGATCCACTTGCCACACTGTTTCATCTCCACTCCTGCTTTCTGAGCCTTATCGTAGATGAGTTGCTTGCCTCTAATGCATAGCTTTGTCCTCAAAGTCTCAGCAGGATAGTACAGCCCGGCGTGGATCACCTCGGAGTTGCGAGCACTAGTCTCGGTGCCTAGCCTGCTGTTCCGCTCTAGTATGAGCACCGAGCCTCTTTGAGCCAATCGGGCAGCAACCGCCAGTCCCACTGCTCCTCCTCCAACAATGACACTTCTGTAGTCCATTATTGTAAATGGTCAATCGATTGGAATCGACTCATAGTCAAGGGTAAGTGGGGGTCGGGTGGGGGTATAACCGGTTACCCCAACACCCGCTGAAAGGTCAAATGCGGAGATATATTTATACAATACTAAATGTGAATGATGCTTACTCCTGTCCGTCCATCAGAGTGAACACAGGAGCCTTGAGTTTGTCACGTCCCTTGAGGAACAGCAACTCGAGGAGGAACGCGTACTCCACAACCTCTCCTCCAAGCTTCTCAACAAGCTCGCCAGCAGCGGCAGCGCTTCCTCCAGTAGCAATAATGTCGTCCACAATAACAACCTTCTGTCCCTTTTGGATAGCGTCGGCCTGGATCTCAAACACGTCGACTCCGTACTCCTTTTGGTACTCAGCCTTGACACACTGTCCTGGGAGCTTTCCCTGCTTGCGCACAGGAACAAAAGGCACACCAAGCTGTAGAGCAAGAGTGGGTCCAAAGAGGAATCCGCGCGCGTCGAGTCCCACAATAACGTCCACAGGGATCTTGGCCTCGGCCATGTGAACCTTGAACCCATCAATCAGCATCTGGAAAGCCTTGGGGTTGCCGAAAATGGGCATCACGTCCTCAAAGAGGATTCCCTTGCTGGGCCAGTCGGGAAATTGGCGGAGGTACGTAGGCAGCTCTTTTTTGATCTGTTCGAGGGACATGGCTGGTGGTGCTTATTATATTCTTATCGTGAAATTTCAGATTAAAAAAACGGCAAGGGTCTAGGAGCCCGCCAGCCGCAGGTGCGGCGGAACGCCATATTATCACAATTCCTCACCAACCTTGATTCTTGCCAATACTACCCTAGGCGAGTGAGCATCAGCTTAAGCACGGCGAATAACCCAGCTTTGGTGTGAAAGGACGTGTAACAAAGTCCAACTTTCTGCAGATAGAGTGAATGCAGTGGCCAGCGCCCTAGCCAAACCCAAATCCAGTCCACCTTTGGTCATGGACTTGGACGAGCTCAACTCGGCGCAGAGGGAGCAATTGGTAAGTCTCACGCAGTTCAATCTATATGCAGATACATTTCTACAGAAGGTTCGCCAATACATGCTTGTTAGCAATCGTTCAGATCCACTGCCGCGACAATGTCTCCAACACCTAGCCAACCTATGCTGTGATCCGTCCATCAACCCAAGAACCAGCGCTGTGGCACTACGAACTCTCAACTCATTACTACAAAGATTTGACATTGCCGCTTTGGAGAACAATTCTCAGCTGGCTCAACAATTCTGTCAGCTACGCGACGCGTTCATGCCAATTCGGGACGAGACGTTCAGGCCGTCTAAACCGACTCCCTCGAGTGTGCCACCCCATGGAGGAAGAGGGCCCAAAACGTACCAGCATGTGACACCAGAAGAGAACAACTCCTCTGACGAGGAAGATGAAGGGGGCCATGCTCCCACAGCCTCTGCTCTTGCCCGAGGAATCTACCCGTTCAAGTCCGTCACCCGCTATTGGCACTTTTTGGGATGGGCCCTCTCCATGTCGGCTGTTACTACAGTGGAGCATCGACGACAGGCACTTCGATGCCAGGGTTTTCTCAGGTTTCTCTTTGCTTTGTTAGAGCTTGACGTGCAGTTCTGTCGACTTGTGCCGCAGCACGGGTCGATTATGAGTTCTTTATGTGGGGTTCGTAGCGCCAGTATCTTCCAGTTCATCCTGAACCACGAGGTCCGGCACTTTGAGCCTCCGTTCAACATTGTTGTTCCCGAGGAGGCGAGTCTCGATAACACCTCGTCCGCCGCGTTTGACTCGCTTAATCTACGATCACAGCTGTTGACTTTACTTCTCAGTTATGTTGGGCCCTCTGCCAGCGTAGAGTTTGAGAGTGCTGCACAACGTGGCTCATCTGCGTCCTTCTTCCATTGGACGCGGACCGTCACATATGCGTGGAGAAGAGAGATCTGGCCCATGAGCTTCGGCGTGAACCCCATTATTCTTAGTGCCTGGACCGCCTGTGTCTCCCATGACTGCCGACGCACGATAACGCAAAGAATGCAGCGATTCCGTTCGTGGGTATCCCACACAGGCAAGGAGCTGGAAAACGACCTCACACTCGTTTTGGGCTCGGGGCCAGCAACAAATTCCAAGGCGTTTAACTGCGAAATGGAAGCTTTCAACATGCTTGCAGCCGACTTTGTCGGCCACTGCCGAAAAATGGTGAAATCTGGTGCACAAGTCTGCTGGCCCGACGCACTCAAGGTTGCGCGCCAGAACCCGCTCTGTCAGGATCCTGCTCTGGTGCTTGCTTTGGAGTACAATCTGCTGGACGCATCAGCTTGTAGGCAATTGCCTGTGCATCAAAAGAACAAGCCGGTCGAGCCGCGAAAGAAAATTCCGCAATCCAACCTTTCCTGTAAGCGGTCTATTTCAGGTGAGCAAATTGACAGCTATGAGGCGAATTCTCGTTATGATACTACGACCAAGGGCGGCCGCCGCCCTAGCTCTGCTGGTGATTTACTACTCATGCGAACGACGGCCGAACAGCTTCTCGCCCATATACTAAAGGAAAATCCTTCCAATGAGAACTTTGCGCCTCTGAGTTCGAGTACAGCCTCACTGTCATCCTACAAGAGCGCAATGAGCACTCCTCAAGAAAAATCTATCCCTTCTTCTCCATCCCGTTTGAATTTTCTTCAGCGCAGCGTCAAGACAGAGTCAGTAACGCTGATGGAGCACATCACGCAGGAAAAGCTTGGCTCTTCTACGCCCGTGCGACAAATGCCCAATCTAACAAGAGAAGATGATAGAGAGTCTGTGGATATCCCCGAGCCCATTGTCATCTCATCCAGCCCATCTCCCAGTCCAGGCCCTAGTCGCAGAAAGGTGGTTGACTTTATCGACTTGTGCACTCCTAGTCCTGTCACAACGCCACCGTCCCAAATTACTGACCGGCTGTC
Organism: Trichomonascaceae sp. Y4102; assembly: GCA_023628915.1. Taxonomy (NCBI): domain Eukaryota; kingdom Fungi; phylum Ascomycota; class Dipodascomycetes; order Dipodascales; family Trichomonascaceae; species Trichomonascaceae sp. Y4102. The sequence goes on along the minus strand of JAMAJT010000016.1, from coordinate 209,672 downwards.
CTCTTCCGAGTCTGAAACCAGCTTTCATACGGTACATGACGAGTCTCCTACGAAATCACGACCCAGCTTCTTCTCCACGAGGAACCCTCCACAACCCGCTCACATGGAGCATGTCAAAAGATTCCACAGCGGAAAAGAGTGCTACCTGATTAAGCGCAAATTTATGGAAAAGAGCTCCTTGGACCCTGGGGTATTGAAAAAACACAAGAGTAAGCACAAGTCGCCGATTAAGCCCGCTAGAAAGTCCCATAGCAACACAAGTCTACCACACCCGCCGAGTAATCACTGATCAATTTCTCTGTGCTGAACTTACTAACCTCCTCCTCCTACACAAGTAGAAAATACCATTGCATTGTATCCTAAGATAGATAACTCGTCATAGCCATCGCTAGGACTACCTTCCCGGACGACTGCCTCCCTCCCGAGGCTATATACGACTCCCGAGACACCTTATGTACTCTACAGAGTAGTACGGGGCTGGCCCACACACGAGGCAATGAGGAAGGTTGAGGAACAGCGGAAGCTACTTGCAAAGACGCGAGGAAGCCCCGCAACTGCTTCTTGAGCCTCGACAGCTTATTGAGCCAGTTGGGAGTTCCCCTTGCGTCATTCACATACAGCGATGGCAATATCGTTGGTGGCGGCAGATGAATTTGGGTGCATGCAAAATTGCTGTAATAACCGTTATAAACTTGGTCTATTTTAAGGTTCTGGGGGTAACACTAGTAAAAATGGCCATGGATATTTCAACCTCAGAATAATGATGATGGTAGTACAGAAAATGAGTAGCGCTTCGCTCGTCGAGTGACACCGAAGCGCTTGGTTTTTTTAGAAGATGTTGTTGAACGGAGATAACAGGCACAAGAAAAAACTGCTCGGGTTTTATGAAGGGTTAAATTGAATTGAATTGAATATCATTTATTATAGTCTCATGTATCGTATGTCATACCTAGAGAGACTGTGTGTCTATGTATGCCTGATTCAGGCTCTTCTCTTGAAACGTTTGTCGGGGAGGTCTATTCTTGACGAGCTTTGCTAGGATTTCCTACATGGGATAGGGGAAAACCCATCCACTGTCTCACCCTTGGTGTTAGGTTGTGGATCTGGGAAAAGACCCTATCAGCGACCCTCTGTGACGAGGTTACTCGATTTGTGGGGTGGGGGGTAGGGGAGTCGAACCCGTGTCTCTTGTGCACCAAGGCACCAAGCGTCTTACCATTAGACCAACCTCACCCACCCCACCCCGGAGTGTACGGTCACAGATGAATGATGCGAGTCCGGCCAATTCGAGACAGACCAACGAATTCGCCGCGAAACTTGACCCAATGCACTATGCGAGAAGTCAGATCGATTGCAGCCCGAGAGAAGGTGGTGCAAATCTGAGGAACATTTTGGAAAGACGTTGGCAAACGGTTTTGAAACAAGAAACTCTCCGAATATCAAACACCATTGAAAGTGCGTGAGACAGCGTAAATGCAGGGAATGCAGACAGTCCGCAAGTAGAGTACTAAACAGCAGCGTTGTCGGTCAATGAGCGGGATCTGATACGAGAATGTGCAGTTCATATCGGTTGCAGTAAAATACTCATATCTCTACCGCTGTGTCTTCTGATGGACATCTTTCTAGTCAACAACATGAAAATGCATTTCAGCTCTAGAACAAATCGCTTACGCCTGAGAATAATAAGACGACAGGGCCCTCAGGCTGATTCCCATGTGGTGCGGCTGGTGCGGCTTATGCGCGTCACTATGGAGATGACATTAAGGTTAATCAATCCAGAAATAGGCACTATGGCCGAGCGGTTAAGGCGAAAGATTAGAAATCTTTTGGGATTTTCCCGCGCAGGTTCGAGTCCTGCTGGTGTCGACATCTTTTTTTGGCCCAACCCTTATTTCCTTCTACTTAGCGAAAGTTTCTCAAGGAAAATATGTCCAAGGCGCATTATGTGCAATTGGCGTAGTGGTCACAAGGCGCTGCTACGTATGAGCCTGAAAGACTATCTGCAATTGGGTTTCCTGCCGTTAGCCGAGATGTGACTTGAAGCGTGCACTGACTAGCATAAAAACCCTAACTTCCCGGTCGACTACAACGGGCAACACTTTAGACATATAAGTCCTCAGATCGAAGCTAAGTCAATCTGTCCCGCGCGCCGGACTTGTAACACTTTGCGCTTCGAAACTGACACGGCGCTGTGGAGGGGAGTCCCATGAACGCGCCGACAGTATTGTTGACGCATTAGTGTTTCAGCAAGGGGTTTCCCTAATGCAGGATAGGGGTATAAAAAGCAAGGTGCCGGTCGCGGGGAGATGCAGAAGTACGCCAGCCCTGAAGAGATCGGGCCAAGATTCCGGTTTTAAGGGTTTACATCCTTTGGATCGAAGAATCAGACAATGACTAAAAGATCAGGCCATTCTTGCGTGAAGCGGGGGTTGTTGAGAGAATGTACAGTCCAGACATGACGCACAGCATTTAATAAATAAGCGGCCAAATGCCTCTAGAATCTCAATTGGCTTTCAGACCGCTGCATACAATATTGATGGGTTCAATAGCATGGCGCAAGGTCACATGAAAAGGGAGATGCATAATTCGCAGTAAGCTGCCTTGCGCGTTGAGAAGCTCTCTAAAACGGCAAAATCCAATGTACTAAATGCGTGTGTCCAGGGACCGGGCTTGGGAGGACCCGTATAATACCAAGGGGGTGGCAGACGCGCCAGCACGCACACAACACGGGAGAGGGCAACGTTTCTTTTGGGTTTGCTTGTGCATAACCCTGGCGCGATTGAACGCAAAACACGCCACAACCCTGGCGGGACCACCTTCGTAATTAGCAGCCGCAGCTTTTTGTCCCGCAGTGCCGCGTACGATGCGTACATGACGCTCAGAGGTCGGACGTAAAGGTGCATGATTGCGTGTGGGCTTGCAGTGCACAAGGGTGGGTTACGTTTGTTTTTCTCCAAGTTTCAGTGGCTAGGCGGCGGGGGTCTTTGTTTTCGTAGCCGGACATATTAGATCTTAAGGAACCCAAAGTGACATTTTCTGGATCGCAGCTGGCTTGTGTCTAGAACCACGCAACAAACACAAAACTAATTGCAGAACCCTCTGGCAAGACAAAAAATATTTCGCCATGACCCAGATTTCCCCATTTGACATTGAAAAGGCATATGGGGTGACCACGAGCTCCAAGCTCACTCCGCGCCAGGTAGAGGTCATCCAGAAAGGCATTGCCATTCTTGACAATGTCGGCGACTCGTTTCTCACGACGTTTTATGACACCATGCTCCATGAGAATCCGTCGCTGCTCAACATCTTCAACAAGACACATCAGCGAACTTTGTCACAACCGCGCGCTTTGGCGCGTGTAGTTGTCGCGTATGCCACTAACCTCGATAATCTAGAGGACTTTCTCCCCGTTCTTTATCGCGTTTCTCAGAAGCACGTTTCACTGTGTATTGGACCCGAGAGTTATCCTATTATCGGAAAGTACCTGCTCCGGACGATGAAGCAGGTGCTTGGACCTCAGATCGCCGACGCCGAGTTCTGCACCGCATGGACCCTCGCGTACGACCAGCTTGCCAGTATGTTTATCCAGCTCGAGACGAAGATCTACCAGGAGAATATTGAGGCTCAGGGTGGGTGGAAGGGCTTCCGTGTGTTTGTAGTGGTTGACAAGATCCGTGAAACTAGGAACGTTATGTCCATTCGCATCAAGCCCAGAGATGGTAAGCGGGTTATCATTCCGCAGCCGGGACAGTCGATTGGTATCCGATTCAGGCTGCCTGGTCACGTTGACTGTCGCCAGTATTCCATTTCGGAACACGTTACCACGGGTACTGACGGATACCAGATTTCCGTCAAACACATTGAGAACGGTGTAGTCAGCGGTTTCATTCACGAACAACTGCGTCTGGGAGACCTTTTGGAGGTTGCTGCTCCCAGTGGCCATTTCATGCTCCGCGAGATTGATCCGGATAACCGTAAGATCCTGCTGCTAGCTGCTGGAATCGGTATTACTCCCCTTGTATCCATTGCACGTCAAGCTCTGGATTGCGGAGCTGAAGTGACGTTGGTACATTGTGAGTACAACAAAAAGACTCTGCCATTCTTCCATCATTTCCAGGAGATGGCCGACATCCACGAGAAATTCGACTACCAGACGTATCTGTCGTCGACTGGAATCCGTTTCGTCAAGCGAGATCTCGAGCGCTTGCTCAAGTATGGACCCACGGATGTGTATGTTGTGGGGCCAACTAGTTTCATGCAGGATATCCGCAAGTACATGGCAGCCATTCATATGAAGGACAGTAACCATACTGTCACCTATGAATTCTTTGGTCCTGCATCTTGGGATTGAGCGCTGAGCTGCTTGCAATGGCAATGGAAATTGCAGTAACCATTGACATTGGCTCTTCTTATATTGATACCCCCTGCACACTAACATCAAGGTTTACGAATCCAGAAAAGCTACAAAAAAAAGCTGGCATCTAAAAACTTACCACGGCAACGGTACAGGAGAAGGCGACATTCCTCCAGACAAGAGGCAAGAATCGCCGTGGTCGACTCGCTGGGCAACCGGGTGCAGGACTCGAGAGTTACCAGTATGATGATGACCTTTCGTTAAAATGTTTTATTCTTTTTGTATTTTAATTCAAGCGGTTGAGGAAAGTAAGAAGAAGAAGGAGAAGAAAAAGAAGAAGGTCACTTTGGCGCTATTGCACAAATTGTTCCATTTCTTTGTCTAGGGCTTGATGTAAAGCTTTAAGGTCCACCCACACTGAAAAGTGCCGAATTACCCTCACACACACGCACACACTATGCATGTCTTGTTGACTAACGACGACGGCCCTCCTTCTGCAGGAACTTCGCCATATATCGGGTACCTTGTCGAGGCAATTCGAAAGTACACTGATTGGGATCTCTCAATTGTAGTTCCCAGCTCGCAGAAGTCTTGGATCGGCAAAGCTCATATGATTGGGCATGATGTCACACCCTCTTATATTTACACAAAGCCTGGGTCACATCAAGAGTATGTGGTGGACGGCCCTCACCCAAAGGCTAGAAGAGATCCAGGGGATGCCATTGAGTGGACGTTACTCGACGCAACACCAGCCACATGCGCCAACATTGGCATCCACCATCTTTATGAGAAAAAAGGTCCCATCGATCTCGTCATTTCGGGACCCAACTATGGAAGAAACTCGACAGCTCTGTACATCATGTCCAGCGGGACCGTCGGAGCCTCTATGGAGGCGGCACTTTGCAATGTCAAGAGTATTAGCATCTCGTACGCATTCGAGTCTCGTATCCACAACCCAACTCACATCACAGAAGCAGCTCAGCTGTCAGTCAAGCTCGTGCAGCATCTTTACGACAACTGGAACAAAGAGACTGATTTGTATTCGATCAATATCCCCTTGTGCGACGCCCTGAATCAGAATACAAAGATCCTATATACCCACCTGCTCAACAACCGTTGGACCTCTGTTTTCGACCCACAGAGGGATGAAGAGGGCACGCCCACCAGGTTCAACTGGAAGCCAAATTTTGCTCATGTGGACAAAACCGTAAAGGACAGTGCAGAAACCCATCCTGGAAACGATGGTTGGGTTGTGTCACAAGGAATGGTTAGCGTCACACCTCTCAAAGCTGCTTTCCAGACGGTCGATATTCCTGGGTCCATCACACTGTAGGTAGCGCTTTACATTATTTTATTAGTTTTTTTGCTAACCAGATCTTCTTCTAATTCTTCTTCTTCGACACCCAAGAAGACGGTGCTTGTGTCGACGGCCGATACCTATGTCCGAGACATGTGGGCAAGAGCGTTTGAGTCCGTTAAAGAGCAATTTGACCGAGAGAACATTCAAGTCAAGTTCGGAAACTACAAACATGGATCAGATTTGGGCAGGGTCGTGGAGTATACAGACTATGACGACCTGGACTTTGACGCCTTGATGGAAGGCGGTAATTATTTTGGATGTTCCTACGTTTATCGAAAAGGACTGATCAGGAAACACTACCTCAACAATACCGTGCGCATGTACTGTGCCAAGCATCCCAAGTCTATTTTGAATCAGGCTGTGCCTGAATCGTTCAATTTGGAGGTTGACTACGCTGAGTTTCTCGATGATGCTCTTGATGAGGCATACGAACTTCGCCAGGAGATTGAGGCCAATACGCACACATGGATTCTCAAACCCAGCATGAGTGATAGGGCACAAGGCATTCGCATGTTCACGACAATCAATGGTCTACAGGCTATTTTTGACAGTTTTGAAGAGAATGAGCCTAGTGATGATGACGAAGAAAATGATGGAGATGCCGAAACAGACGATAATCATGGCATTATCACATCTCAGTTGCGTCATTTCATTGTCCAAAAGTACATTGCTCACCCGTTGCTTCTCGCAGATCAGAGAAAGTTCCACATTAGAACCTACGTGCTCTGCGTTGGTGCCATTAAAACGTATGTCTACAAAAACATGCTCGCATTATTTGCGCTCAGCAAGTATCAGTCTCCCGACGCTGACGACGATGGCATGATAGAATTGCAGGGGCATCTTACCAACACTTGCCTGCAAGGTGAATCGCAAGATGAGAAATCAGTGAGGAGATTTTGGGACCTCGAGCTACCCCGATCGCAAGCAGACCAGATCTTTGACCAAATCTGTCAAATAACAGGAGACTTATTCGACGCAGCAACCTCAGTAGATCGTATCAACTTCCAAGCGCTCCCGAATGCATTCGAAATGTATGGACTCGATTTCCTGGTCACAAGCGACTCAGCCGTCCATTTGTTGGAGGTCAATGCATACCCCGACTTCAAACAGACTGGAGAAAAGCTCAATTCCATTGTTAGCAGATTCTTCGCTGGGGTGTGTAAGAAGGCAATTCTACCGTTTTTGACGGAGGTCTCTCCGGATGACGACGATCAGATGGTCTGTGTCTTAAGCAAGGACATGTAAATACATCATCATCTAAAAGTATAGAAATGCATTAATAAATATTGGTTAGCCTGCTTCCGGTGTAGCCTCAATCAAATGCCACTTGAGCCCGTCGCTCAAGTCAAATATGTTGCTGGCATCATCCTCAGCCTTGTTGACCACTCTCTCTTCGATCTTGGTAATTCGGGCTACCAAATACTCCCTTTTGTCAAGATGATGTTCCTCTTCTGGCTTTAGGAAATAGTGAGGAGCATTCACGTTGAAGGCAGCCCATGGCTTGGGGCCGCCTTCCGGGTCGCGAGTGGGGAGGAACAATGCCAAATCGCCAACCTTGAAAGAGCGCAGGGTCAGTTGCTGCCGAGACTTTTCCATGAGACGATTGTTTTGCTCACGGATATTTCGAGAATCCCGCTGCAGTTTGCGAGCAAGGTGCTCAACTTCTCGGAAACGCTTGACAATGGCGTCACGGAACATGTCGTAGTCAACATAGACCTTGTTCAAGAAGGTGTTGTATCTCTCATCCTCCTTGTCTTCATCACTACTGGAGTCGGGATTCATCCAGTGAAGAAGTCGAGCTGTATTCTCTGAAGGTACACGAGACAGAGTTCGGGTGGGATTCGATCCACTTTCCGTACTAAGTGTCTCCACACCAGTCTCTGCATCTGGACTGGAGGGCGATCGCTCGCGACCATTTGTTTGGTCCTGGTCAGAAGTCTGCGACTCGGCTTGCCTGGCTCGGCGTAGACCCTTTACTCGGACAATACGGAAACCAGACTCCTTGTCGTTCATGGCCTGTAGACCCATAAGCTCAAGCACCTCACATGTGCGCTGAAACGATGTGAGTAGACGCTGAGACAAGTCTCGCGTCTTCGTATCTAGCCTTTCAAGTTTTTCGACAAGCCCGGCACTCTCCTCCTCCAGCACCTCGAAGCGAACATTTTTTTCGCGCATGGCTGCCTCTGACTTTTCTCTTTCCTCTTCCAGTTGACTCTCTGCTGCCTCTGCTCGCCGCTTCATTTCTTCCAGCTCAAGATTGAGCTGCTTCCTTTCATGTGAAAACTCAACCTCCTGGGACGACATGTTAGCCAGCAGGTCAGCCTTGACCGAATTGGCAGACTCTAGCTGGGATGAGAGACGCGCATTTTCCTCTTCTAGTTTGGCGTTCTGCGACTCAAGGAAATGCAGCCTTGATACCATATTTGGGTTTGGTGGAGTGGTTCCAACTGGCGACTTCAGCCCTACTGCGCTGACGGCGGGCGAAGCACTAACAGATGTACCTTGTGGTTCTGTAGTGCTTCTCAGGCTGGGAGGCCGCGGCGATACCTGTGACTCGAAGGAAGGAGTGGTGCCACGAGAAAGGTCAAAATCAGGCCGGAACTTTTGCGACAGCTGTTTGTGGAGAAGATCTTCGAGCTTGCGAATTCGAGCTTCGCAGTGACGGATCTTTTCTTGGTCTTTCTCGGAGCTTCCCTGCTGAGAGCCCTGGTGAACAGACTGGTTGTCACCCAATAGCCCAATTGTTTCGCGGCGGAGTGGATGGTATTTGCGGTTCTGGTCGCTACTTAGTTCTCGCGACACTGTTGCCAGGACTTCGTCCATGTTGGCGAGCTCTTCGTGGAGATCATGCAGCTGGGGTCGAAGTTCAGGGGTATTTAGCTCAGCCATGTAGTCTGTGACGTTTTGTCTTGTGAGACTTGCACCAGTGGAGGAGGAGGACGGAGGTGCCGACATGGTCATATTGACTTCAATATTAGGCGTTGAATGGTATGTTTCAAAGCCGGAGATGTTTGGCATGAGCAGGGGCCGGTATACTTTTTCCCACTTTTCGCGGCGTGACTTTTCGTCCTCATGCCACTGCCCGAGTCGCTCGGTCTCCGCCTTGAGCGCCCCTTTGACGAGACGGATCCACTCCTGACGGCGCAGACACTCAATGAGATACATGCCATAAAGAAACGGCATGTCGTTGACGCGGGCCACGTATGCACGGTTATCCTCGGCTATTTTGAGGGCCTCGCCAGCTTCGCTAAGCCGAGCACGAACCTCACTTGTTTTCGATTGCACCTGCGAGAGTTGGGAGAGACTACTGGTCACCAGCTTTTGAAGCTGCTCCTTGTGCTTAACGAGCGTTCGCAGACTGGATTGGAGCTCTGTTATTAGTTTGACAATTTGCGGGTCGAATTCTCTTGTGTGGACGGCCAGCGTACGAGCACTAGGCGTACCTTGGTCTCTGATGTGGGCTATTTTGGACTGCATTGCCTTTAAGTCTTGCACAATCTCATTCACGTCGGTTGCTGGGAGTATGAGCGGCAACCTGAGGGCTCTGGTCACCACATCGCTGAGGCTATTACTTGACTTGACGATATGCTTGACCGAGTGAGATACTTCAGAAAGAATATACTGTGCTGAAGTATGCTGTTCTTTGCACTGCTGGAATGCCTGCTCGACCTTGGGTTCATCGACCCAAGTGCTGAGCTTTTGGGACTCGCCGCCCACAACGTCAATGGTGTTTAGTAGCCCAAGGTACGTTCGCCACTCCTGGGTGACTTCGAAATCCTTCTTGAAGGCATCCGAAAAGTCTGTCTTTATCGTGTATTGATCATTGAGAGCTTTCGAGTATCGCATCATGTATACCATGGCGAGTTCCATACCAGCAGCGATAACCTGAATGCGGGATAAAGTCTTCGAGTGAGCAACCTGGAATTGGTCAGCCTTCTCTACGGCTTTACTAGCCCAATTGGCCTCCTCAATAATATACTGGGATGCAGAGAGCTTGGTAGAGTCGGGCTGGGGCGGTACATCATCTATGCTCAATGTACTGGCGGCCGCTCCTCCGCCTCCTCCAGCAAACGATGACGATGATCCAGAGGAGCTATTGGAGCTGCTTCCTGCTGAAAGAGAAAGCGATTTCGGGCTGGCGGTGATCAGAGCTCGATCAAACACAAAAGCTTGCTGGTTGTCGACCACATGATTCAGCTTGAGGTGGGAGGCGGACTGCGCTGTGAGTATCAATTGGCGGTCAGGACTGATCCCAAAGCTCTGGCAGACCCAATCTTTAACGTCATCTATTGTGATGAACTTTTCTGGCTCTGCGCTCGCCTCTTCGCCATTATACACATTGTATACTGTGAAGTTCCCCATAAATGCAGCACGAGACGAAGGCGGGGTGACAAGGTTAGCACTTGACTTATTACTTGGGGGCATGGAGTACAGGACATTTCGCCGTGAGAGTGAAGAGGAGGACCTCAAGATCATCCAGGAATTGGTATCCAAAGACCTATCTGAACCATACTCTGTTTTTGTTTACCGCTACTTTCTTATGGAAGCTCCCGAGTTGAGCTTCCTCGCATTTGACAAGGACAATGGCCACAAGCCTGTAGGAACAATCATCTGCAACATGCGAAACCACCGCCAAGGATGCAGGTTACGTGGCTATATTGCCATGCTTGTTGTGGACAAAGAGTATCGCGGCAAAGGCATTGCAAAGACCCTGATCAATAAGGCAGTTCAGGCATTTATAGCCAAGGGAGCAGACGAGATCATTCTCGAGACAGAGGTAACCAATAGCGCTGCCATGTATCTGTATGAGACAGTTGGGTTTCTGCGCAGCAAAAGGCTGCATCGCTACTATCTCAATTCCAATGATGCTTTTCGGCTGATCCTGCCTCTTACTGAGAAGAGTACGGTGATGTCGCAGTTCATGGCATCAAATGGCATGGCTGTTATCTAAAACAAAGTCGTTTCTACCTTGAGCTGTGAGACTGGGATCATTCCTTGGAAACGACGTACGCACGGACCCGAGAATGCCTGCTCAGAGCATTGCCACTCCAGTGGCAGCAATCATGTGCCTTGTCCGACCTGGTTGGTGAGCTAATTTCTGACCATGGCCGATAAAGGCACTGCCAATTGGTCTTTGTGGCTGTGGCTTTAGGAGACCTGGGGGATTGACGGAACCACTAAATTCTGACGGACCCTTCATCATTCTGACGATCCTAAAGGTCCTGACCACATCAAACATATAGAGAATATAGAACATGACCTTTCCTGCTTTCTGCAATTAGGTCCATGCAAGTATCCGACGGGGTTTGCCTAGAGCGACTCTTGGACAGTAGTAAGGTTGTTGTATGAGGCACATATATGTCTGTAGGTAGGAAGTATTCAGAGTTAAGCGTTGATTTGTATATTCTACAAATCTATAAGATGCTTCTACAAATCGAAGCTACAGAGAACACAAAAGTTAGTATTGTACAATTACATGAATACCGAAATGCCGTCTTAGGTAGCCGACTTAGGGGGCTGGCTAAGAGAAGACGGCCGGCGGCGTTTTTGAGCAACGCTCGAAGAGTTTGCAGCATTAGTGCTGGCAGAAGGAGATGGAACGCCGCCTGACGGGACGGGAGACGGCGGGGAGTCCTCCTTTATAACGCCAGGTTTTTGGTGGGTTTGCTGCCGAGGAGAACTATGTTCCGGGGTGTCGGGTGTAGCAAAGCCTATATCGGGAAGAACGCCCGGAGCAGGCAGAGGACCCGGGTTGGCACTAAGGTCTCTGCTCTTGAGAGCCTTGACGAGAGACTTGAGTGAGTTGATGGGGCCGCCAAGCTGTGGGTTCAGCGAGTAGTGCATGAGGTCACGCATGTGGGAGATGGTCTCTGTCATTTCAATGAACCGCATCATGGATGCAGTTACGCCAAACGGGGTGATTTCTGGCCGCGCGCGGCCAGAATCACCACCAAGGTGGCCATGAACGCCGTTACCTGCGCTTGTTTGGCGAAGCGAGAGAATGTCGTGTTGAGCGCACTGCAGGTCCATCCATTCGATCTTGAGAGCCCAGTTCATCAGCACGCGTAGCGTACATTTGGTAGCCACCAGCGTTCCGTCCGAATACCAGTGGTGGACGTAGCTCCTAGAGCAGTCTATAAAGTGGCCTCCACCAGGACTGAGACCGGATATGCTGCTGGCGGTTGGGTACTCTCGCACATTCTCTAGACAAAATTGTATTTTGGCAACTCCCGATTGCACGTATGCATCAAAGAACCGCGCAATGATGGCGTAAGGAATGTCGGCCGACTTGACCTCCTTGCCAGAGTCCACACTGAACTTGAACAAACACGTTTCATGGAAGAACTCTGCGACGAGACGGCGCCAAAAGTCAATATCGTGGATTTCCGGACCAGTACTGCCAATCAGCTCAAACATGTGGAGTAGGCGCATTACGGCGGAGCCTCTAGAAACTAGAGCCACAGCGTTTGCCGGTGCCATTCCCGCGGCCACCTGCTGCTGATGCGGGCTCTGATTTGGATGTTGTAGTTGTTGCTGCTGCAGTTGCAGCTGGAGTTGTTGATGCGCTTGGGATTGTGGTTGCAAACGTGGTTGTGGTTGTGGCTGGGGCTGATGTGGGCCCTGGTTGGGTTGTGGTTGTCCTTCTGGGCCCCGGACTGGTCCTTGAACTGGACTCGCCTGTTGGTGCTGCTGCATCATCTGAGGGGATGGATGCTGTGACAAAAACGGAATGTGATGCATATCGTGCGGGTTGGAATGATTCATGTGCGGAGTTGTAGGCGTAATCTGATGAGAAAGCTGATGCAGCATCTGAGTTCCAAGCATCGGGTGGTGCTGAACCTGTGGGGTCATCATGATTCCTGGTCGGAGGGACGGGACCGGCAACTGTTTATTGAGCTGATACGCGTGGCTAGGACTGTGTCCAAGTAGTTGACCTTGGCTGGGGCTGCGCGTGGGACTCCAACTTGTACCTAAACCCTGCGCTTCTATCAGACCAGGTTGTGGACCAGGTTGTTGTTGTTGTTGTCCAATAGCCTGATACGGGACTGGGGCTGCTAGCTGGTGAACGGAACCACCGTACTGCGGGCCGTTGGTGCTGGTGTTGGTATTGGTATTCGGCTTGGTGGTTGTGCCGCTGCTAGGGCCAGAGCCTGTTGCTGGACCAGTGCGGACTCCCTGGACAAGAGCAGCCGAGACTGGCCCCGAGACTGGTGTTTTCTCTGGCGCGGTTGGTGCAGACGAGAGAACGTGGTGTGCTGCTGCGGTCGGTGGTCTAGGTAGAGGAACCCCGGAGAGTGCCAGCGAGGGTACCAGCGAGGGTGTGGGTGGTGTGGTGTTGACCGCTTTGTCAGGACCACCGTTTACGTTACTGCGAAGCGACGGGTGCGCGCGTGCGTGCGGGTGCGGGTGTGGGTGCGGGTGAGATTGGGGTAAGGGCTGCACCCGACTGTTGGTTGGCAACAGTGCAGGCGCAGGTTGTGCACCTGCAGAACCCTGTTGGAACCCAATAATAGGCACACTGGTGGTTATTGTCACGCCTGGATTCAACAACACGGAATTTTGGTTTTCCTGGAGTCCCAGAGCATTGTTCTCTTGACCAGGACCTATTTGGTTGGGTGCTAGTTGGTTGAATCCTATTTGGCTGGGTTGTCCTGGTGTTAGTCGGCTGAGTCCTATCCGTCTTGACTGGTCCAATTGCTGACTGACTAATTGATGGCCGGCCAATTGCTGACTGCCTGATTGCTGGCCGGTTGTTGGGTCACCCCACTTGGCCAGACCAAGCTGCTGGGATATGGCTGTGCCGTAGTCAAATGGCATGACCAGGTTTTCTCCAAACAGCTCTTTGTCACTCACCACAATCGCATCTCCTGCAACGCTAGCTGCAGGGAATAGGCTTGGTCCTAGAACTCCCAAGCCAATGTTGAGTCCGGCAGTATTCAGCATAGACGCAGAGGGACCGCCTGTAGGCATGAGCCCTGGATATAGGCTGAATGCTGGACCGGAATTGACTGCTGTGGCTGCGGCAGTTGGCCCGCCTAGCATGCCTGCTCGTGCCATCCATTGTGGTTGGGAGAGCCCGCCGGGATGAGGACCTCCAGAGGTATGATGGACCACAACGTTCTCAGCACTTGGAATATAAGGATTCTTGCTCTGGTTGGGATAGAGGGCAGAGTTGACAATACTCAGCTTGGATGGGGGTTGTTTGCGACGGCGTTTGATGGGCAGCGTGGGCGGTTCTGTTTCCGTTCCTGTGTCTGTTTCTGTTTCTGTCCCTGTCCCTGTTTTAGTTCCTGTAACAACCTTTGTTGCTGTGGTACTAATAGCGATTGTATCAGGCTTGGATGCTGATGAGTCCGCTAAGGCTGAACTACCAACAGCTGCTGTGGAAGCTGGCATTGCTGGATTACTAACAGCAGGAGAAGGACCAGAACCTCCAGTAGAAGAAGATGGCCTACGCTTTTTGTTTACAACCAGGGGACCTGGAATTGGAGACGAAGCAGACATTCTTCATGCATGAGGATTGATTGAGTGACAAGAACCAGAGTGAGGGTATAAAAGTAGCCAACCTGTGGGGCAACAGGTTCTTCCCCTGGATTTTTGGGGCAGGGGTGGTGCGCCGTGCAACCGCGCACGGGACAGGAACAGGATTGACCCGAGGCGGGTAATTTTCACGCAGACTCTCTAATGACAAAATCATTGCTGTCATTTTGTTTTAATAGTAGGTTCGACGACACTTTACTCTTGAAATATACACTTTTGGTTTCTAAAGTTCGGATTGTGGCATTTTTCTTGGTAGCACAAGCTCCCTCACAAGATAGAATCTGTCTCCACGGCTGACAGAAAGCATAATGGCCCCACGGATAGTCGAGAGTGAGAGTGAGATTAGCGAAGTGGAGGCGTTTGAGGACGAATCACAGGCCGATGTCAAGTCTGGAGACGAATTGGTTGAAGATGAGGATTTGAGTGAACAAGAGTCGGAACAAGTTGAGGCCAGCGTCGACGACGACGATGATGACGAAGAAACGATTCAGCCTCCTTCGACCAAGCCTAAAAAACTGGTCATCAAGTTGAATAATAATCATTCAACAAAGACAAGAAGAGCCATGGAAGAATCCGTCGTTGATGATGACGATGATGAAGACGACGAGGATGAAGAGGATAACCAAGAAATGGAGTTGCAAGACGATGACAATGTAGAAGAGGACGAGGAAGAAGAGGAAGAAGAAGAGGTCGAGGAAGAAGAGGAGGAAGAAGATGACGACTTTGGCCAGGGAAATGGCTCGGAATCTCTCAACACTCTAGTTGCAGAAGAACCAGACTACACCCGTATGACGGCAAGGCAAAGGGCTCGATTTGCAGCAGATACTCACACACCCGACGGAGAGTTTCTGGAGCTGCCCGACGAGTACAACAGGAAAAAGGTTGTGCTCAGCCAGGAGGAGCAGGCTCTCAAGCGCGCAGAAATGGCGCGCAGAAGGAAAAACTTGTCTGCGCGCAGACTCGAGGAGGAGAAACAAGACACCATCGATAAGCTTCTCAAGAAGCGTGCTACCAAATCAAGAAAAGCAGACGATGACGATACCGCAAGCGGCGCAGGTGCCAATGGAAGTAGTGCCAACGGCGCAGGCGGCCCGGCGCTCAAACGCACCCGGCTTCTTCCACCGCATCCAGCCATGACCTCATGGGTCTCCAACAAGACCGGTTTCAGCGTGTCTGTGACACCAGAGCGCGCAGAGCTCATGCAAAAGTAGTTTATTTATTAGTCTGTGTTATTACCGTCTCATGCTCAGTAGCGAGCCCTTGACGCTGCGGATCTCCTTCTTAAACTGAGCCACAACGTCCTGACTCTTCTTTTTGGTGTCTGCAGCGCTGCCCGCCGGCGGGTCTCCCAGCTTGCTGATGGTGGCATAAGAAGACATGGATGAAGGATAGCTAAGCGATTGCGCGTACGAGGACAGGTCGTTGAGGTCGTTCTTGAGGGCCATAGTGGTCTCCAAATCCATGGCTGCGTTGAGTCTACGCATGGATTCCAGCAGCTGGTTGACATCTGATCGAGTGGTGTCTGTGTCGGTCACCTGCGACTGGCGTTGCGATCCTCTATAGGGGTTCTTTGTAGCCGCATCGTCTGTCTGGATCTGCTGATCAACATAGTGCTTCTCAATGGATTTCGAAGGAGGAATGTAGCTGACCGAACTCGACAGAGCCGAGTTCAGGCGCATTAAACGGTCAAGAGCAAGAGCAGCGTAGCTTCGTCGGTCTTCGACAAGTTGCAGAAACAACGGCTCCACAATGAGCTTCGATGTCAGTGCTATTAGAGCCGACACTCCTCCAAATATGTACACCACGGCCACGAGTCTGCCCAGTGTCAGTCGTGTTGGCGGCGGCCGGCTCCGCACCATGTCTGATGTCTCGGGAAACACCAGCGTCATTATGTGTATGATGTTAGTATGTCAGTTGTGGCTGACTCCACAATACTCCCCACACAAGACTTTAGCCGAGGCCACCAGCCCTACCCTGAGGGACAATTCAATATATCTACCTAAAGCTGATCTGATGTGCGCCAGAATGTATCGATTTGCAAAAATATATATACACAGTTTGTTGTCGGAAAAAAAAGTCCGCGATAAATAGGTTAGTTGCTCAAAACATCTCTTTGCTGAGATCTCGCGCCCCGGTCTGGGATTTGGCCTTTGACTTGCGAGCCGGTCTATTGCCAGTCTGATCAAATGCACCCAATTTCTTTCCACGCCGGACCCAGCGAGCCTGGACTTTTTCTTCTTCCTCTTCGTTGGGAGCCCACTTGCTTTTCAGAATTCGGCGAATCGCTTCGGGCGAGACCTTGAACTCACGTGCCAAGTCGCCAGACTTGAGCTCGGGCGCATACGCCTTTAGCTTTCGGATCCCATCCATCACTGACCGCGGAAGACGTTTTTTCGGGCGCCATGGTTCACCGTGAAATTTCTCTCTTAGGGCAAACATTTGTCGTTTCCACTGGGCCGTCTCCTTGTTCTTGCGCCAGTTTGCCGGTACGTTGGGCCGGGAATCCTTGAGAATACCGGCTTCGTTGGCCACCTGCGTGAGCTTCTCCTCTCTGGTCATAACCTCTCCGACGCTGTTAATCTCTGGTAGATTCCATTCACTTTTGCTGGAATACCAACATGGTGCGCCGTAGAATTTGAGCGCTGTTTGTGGCCTCCAACATTGAAGTCGTCGAAACATGGAAAATTGAGCCGCGTTGGATCGTGCATAACATTAGGGCGCACGGCTTACTTATGTCGGCCCACGGATACAAACAAACAACATTCGCCAATGAACATAGTAAAACGGCTTTTTAGGGGCAAAACTCGTTGCAATCGGACTCTGGAGCATCAGCCCAAGACTTGGTGGTGATTCCCTCTGGAAAGTTCTTCCTCACGCGAGCACCTACAAGTCCGAAAGGCGTCAACGAATGTATCTACAATAATGCCGCAATTTCCATCCGCAGACCGCATGCCGATATCAGCGATGAAAATGATATTCTCACATTTCAGTACCAATTGGTGGTTACCCGCGTTTTTGAGGAAGGTGAGGCCAACCTCGAAAGTAGTAGTGAAGATGAGTTTACCGACCTGGACGATGAAGAGCAATGGCAATGGCCATTCTTGCTGGATGAGAACCTCAAGCTAGGGTACTCCCTGCGGGACCAGAATGTTGTTATCTCTTGGGTGGACCCGGCCGGAGACATTGGTGACAAATTTGAGTTTGTGTGCGACAAGGAGATCGGCTCTAAAACCTTTGACCGATTCGACTTTGTCGCACGCAAAGGCCAGTATGAGCGCAAATACAGCACGCGTTACAGTGGCAAAGTGTCGCTGCTAGATGAGTTCGAGCCTGACGGCTGGTACCTAAATGAAACTTCGTCTCAGGAAACCATCATGAAGAAACAGCCTGTAGAATCTGGCGAAAACACCAAACCATCAGTGCCCGAGCTAGGGCGGCCGATCGATCGCGTCGTTGGCAAAGAAGTGCTTTCAGGCATGGTTAGCGTATGGCTGTCTGACTCTGTGGGCCACATCTTTGTAGAGCAGGAAGCTATTGCCGAGGTGTCTGTGATTGAACTTAAGAATGCCAACTTCGAGTACTTCTTGAAGGTTGAAACGCCCAAAAAGAGCATTGTCGGACGCAGACTGGCACCGGACATGAATGAGCAGTTTTCTGGGAAGCAAGCATCATTCATTTTTAATCAAGTTACCGATCGCGGTGCGTGCACCTATCTGTTAAAATTCCAGTCAGAGGCTGAATTGATAGAGTTTCAACAGGTATGGGCTATATTACAATGGCAATCAAACCACAAAGAGAGGCTGGGAACTACTAACACGGTTGACAATGCCGAGTTTCTAGCCGATATGATGTCAAGCATGTCGCTTTCTGATGCTTATTCATCCGCCGAAGAAGTTAATCACGTATCGGATGAAGAAAACGATGCTAACGAGGAGCTTGAAGAGGAGAGTGGTTGGACCAAACTCAAGCCAAGTAGGGGCGTTGACGTGGACGAGGATTACGCGGAAGTGGAGCAGAGCAAACTAACCGGGAAGGATAAGAACAGCCAGCTTGCTGTTGGAAAAGCAAGCGATCGGTCTTTTGTTGTACGAGGTGACAAAGTTGGCGTATTCAAGCATTCTCGGGGCAACAAGCTTTCGTACCAGACGACAATCGAGAACGTTAAGGGATTGGATGGCAAATCTTTTGTGCCAAGTAACGTAATGCTGCATATGCGCGATCAAGCACTGCTAATGCAAAACAAGGATGACCTCTCCAAGGTGTTCAAAATGGACCTTAACAGAGGTGAGGTCGTAGAGGAATGGGGAGCTGGGAGGCCAGGAGTTTCGCAGATCAAGTCGATTGCACCAATTAACAAGTACGCACCAACGACTGATGAGACCACAGTCCTGGGCGTCTCGAACCAATCTTTGTTTGTTATCGATCCAAGAATCGGCGGTGCGGACAAGACTGGGCGTCGGAAAGACTATGCGACCCAGGGCATGAGGTGTTCCCTCCTGGCCACGACAAAAGTTGGTAACATTGCAATGGTGACTGAGTCTGGAGACCTTCGACTTTTCGGCGGGGTTGGATCCACGGCAAAGACCTTGCTGCCGTCGCTTGCCACAAATCCCAAGGGAGTTGAAGTTAGCGCAGACGGTCGATGGGTCCTCCTTACTTTCAGCAACCATCTTTTGCTAACAGACACGTCCATCAAAGACGGCCCAAACAAGCGGCCAACTGGATTTCAGCAGAGCTTCCCTAGGGGCAGTAAACCCCATCCGAGACGTCTACAGATCTCGCCCGAGCAAATGGCCTACATCCAGATGGAGTCGGCAAAGAGTGGCACCAAATCGTTGGAGTTCACTCCAGCAAAGTTCAATACTGGCATTGATATGGGTGAGACCAGCATTGTCACCTCTCTTGGTCGCTACGTCATCACGTGGTCTCTCCCATTGATTGTCCAAGGGAATGACCAGAGCTACCGCATTTTACGCTATGGCTCGCGTGTTGTTGCGGACGATTTCAAGTTTGGTTCGAGTGAAAAAGTTGTTGTCACGCGCGAAGATGATGTGGAAGTCATTTCCAAGAAAGATTTGCAACCACCGAGCAGTTTTTTCTCACGATGAATTACTAGCATTTTTCCCCCATTTCTGTAGCACACTCACAAATTAACGATGTTCATTACTAAATAGCGTACCTCTATACGGATGAGAATGCCCTGCTGCCAGATCCTGGCCATGTGCCATTAGTGCGCTTCAGCGCCCCAGAAGTACCTTTTTGAGCTCTTCTTTATACAACTGAGCGAAAACTTTGGCTTTCCTTTTCGTTATGCGCCATCTGACTGATTCCATTTCTGGGGCTGGCGGTGGCACCGGCTGACCTTTGAGGCGAGCGTTGGTGATGTGCACAAAGCGATGGAAGCGATAGCTCGCAAGAAGCTTGTTAAATGAGTCCCGAAGTGTGTATACTTGCAAAAAGTCTTACCTGCTTGACTAAAAACTCATGTACAATTTGATGCCATGACATGCGTGCATGCTCCTAGGTTCTGTCCCCTCCAGATCAACTATAATTTATATTTATTTCCGCACGCTTAGGTCGACCTATCTATGACATGCAAACTAGCCAGGAGGATGAGGAGACGTCTAACGATATAGATATAGAGCAGGCGAGCAATATCAGCAGCGAACCGGAACAAGTTCGGCCCTTGTATAGTGAACGACGAGACGACACAGAGCCTCCACTAGACGAGACCGAACGAAATGACGGTGATTCGTGGGACACAAGACCCAATTTCTTCGATGCGTTCTGGGGAACTTCATACATACCAGCTGAAGGGGCTGACTATCATGAGCCGGTGCCCAAGGATAGCCTGTTCAGCAGTATGCTAACGCTCGAATGGACTGAGATTTCGACTATTCGGTTCATCAAGGCATTTTTGGCTGTTGTGACCGCACTCATACTAGTACTTATCGTGCCGGTCAACATATGGTTAGGAAAGTACGCATTCCTCTTCCCCTTTGCGTGTCTGCTTCACCACCCAGGTAGAACATCAGGCTCACAACTACTAATCACCCTTCTGTCGATAACAGGTGGTGCTATTGGCATTGGGTGGGGATCGCTAGGCACGTATATTGCGACAAGCACCGAAGCTGCGAGACATGGTACCGGGGTTCTCCACGCAGTGTCGCTTACGATTGGGTTGTTTGTAGCCGGGTGGCTCAAGGCAGCGTTCCTGAGACTGCACCACTTCTGCACAAGCTTTTTTATCTGTATCTTCTTTATGGAGGTGTTGGATGTTGTAATTTCACCGCTTCCGCCAGGGTACTGGCACCGCATTCTTGACATTGTGGTTCCCTACTTACTAGGAATTGCCCTTTCGCTGCTTATTAACCTTGCCATCCTCCCGGACTTTGGTCAGCTAGATCTTGTGGCCTCATACAAAGATGCGCTTTCTGTACTGGAATCAAGTATTGAGCAGCTGACATTCTGCCAAGATGTAAGCGAAAGCATGACCGTCAAGCAAAAAATCAACGTGGAGCTAATCAGGATTTCAGACGAGTCCAGGGAACGGCTGAATGAGATCTCCTTTTCTAATATGAGCAGGCCAGAAATGCTGACGTTTCGCAACAGACTATCAGCATGTTTGGTGAGAGCGCGAACCATTCCCATACCAGGCAAATTATACTCTCAGCTTGGCCGAGACAGTTCGGTCCGCGGAGGGCTCAAGTCAGAAGATGACCCTCTAGTGTTTATTCAGAAGCGGTTCAGCCCACGGTCGGCGTCACTTGTCGTATTGAGTGTCTCGATTATTCGTCTAGTTCGAACTCTTGTGGACGAGCGATTCACATACCGAAATGCGGCGAGACGCCGTCAAAATACAGCAACTGATAAGAAGCTCCGAGATGCTATTGCCAATCTCAAATCTGCAATTGCTGAGTTTGAGACAGATTTCCACAACCTAGATCAGGAGAGGCTAGACCTGATGAAGAGAAACCCAGCAACGTACCATGGAATGTTGCACATGTACTATCTTTACGGATGCGCACTGGAAGTTTGCCATTTTGCAACCTTTGTCCTCGAATACAAACAAAAATGGCAGATTGTGCTCCCCTCTTATCCCATATACCTCGCACTCAAGCGGACCACCCGACAAATCCGCCATGATACTGGAGGTGAGTCAGTCATGCTGTTCCATTGGGCTAGGCGCGAAGTTAATGAGATCATTGCCGACGTCAATAGGCTCAAACTTGTGGATAAGGAGTCAAAGGATTATAAGAACAAGCGAACCACTAGGTACAAGGTATGGAGGGTTCTACACCACATGCAAGGAATCGAGACCAAGTTTGCCTTTCGACTTACGCTAACCGTCACTCTGCTGTGCATGCCTGGTTGGCTGGACCAGTCCCGTGGCTGGTACAATGAGTATTCTGCGTGGATAGCGCCGTTCGTGACGTTTCTTATGTCTCATCCTTTCACGGCCGGCATTTCGACGCACTTGCTTACAAGGTCTGTATTTTGCATTGTTGGTGGGGTTTGGGCCGGAATTTCCTATCGAGCGCGCAATGGCAACCCGTATGTTATTGCCGTCATGGGTGCGGTCTTTCTCATTCCCACTTTGTATCGTTTCATCTCCAGTAAGCATCCGCGATCGGGTTTCTGCAGCTGTACCAGTTTTGTGCTTATTGTTGTAATTCTTTACACATCTCTGACGGTAAGAAATTTTCGCCCATCATTCCCTCAACTGGAGGAACCCAGCGACATTTTTACCGTCACATGGACGGCAACTGTGGCGGCCGAGGTGGGTGTGCTTACGTCGTTTCTTAGCAGCTGGATCTTTTGGCCGTTTATCGCGCACCGTGAGATCTCCGTCTGTATTGGTGACTTGGTCGACAACTTCCGCAACTATGCTCAATTTATGTTTCAGAGTCATGCGTGTAGAAAGCGGGATAGTGACACTGGAGACGACGAAATTCCGCCAACCGCAAAAGAAATGTGTGTCATTTTTGAGACTCGTCTGATGCGAAAACTCCACTCAGTCAGGGGGATTGTGGGAATGGCAGCAAGCGAGCCGCTCTCGAGGCATCGGTTCCAGGAAGTACAATACAAGAGCATTCTTGAGCAATGCGAGGTCTTACTACTGGATCTAATTGTGTGCCGCATTTCAAGCACTCATTTCAGTGTGGACCCAAGCAACGAGAAACAAGTCTTATTCATTAAAGACGCCGTGGCCTGTCATTTGTTTCTATTGTACCTTTTATCCGGAGCATTCAAGCAGAGATCTTTTGTTCCCAAGACAGTACCATCTATCAAGGAGTCAGAGGTCTTTCTGTTCGAACACGTTGACGTGCTCAAGGAATCCCCTGACATTTGGGCCGTTGTCCATCGCATGGCGTTCAGGAACTCGTTCCTGCGATCAGCTGAAGACATGGACCGTCTGATGCAAGAGTCGCGAGTGCTTTTGTCGAGAGTGTGACACTGATGATGATAACGTATTTATTGATAAATAGTAATTTGCATTGAACAGACCGTAAGGTGAGTCGAGTCGAGTTGGGTTGCTGAGGTGTTTCCAGTAAGATGCGGTATTTCAGCAAAAGCTCTAGGACTGGCCAGGTTTCGCCGTCACAGCGTTTCTGCTAATAAGGTGGAATGTCAGGATGAGCGCAATGGCAATGTACCCCAAAGTCTCGGCAATTGAGGTGAGCTGGGAATCCGTTATCATTATTGAAGCGACAGTTGGCGTTGGCCTTTAGTTTAGCTTATCCCTCACCAAGAATACACCCAACCCTAATCTCTGAAAAATCAAAAAAAAGATAACCCCAGCTTTTGCTCGCCAATCCAAACGCCGCCGAATCACCGCGAAACGATGCGGAAATCCCATGTATTTGTCGGATCGTCGCACCCTGAACTGGGTAAGCTGATCTGTGACCGTCTCGGGGTCGAGCCTGGTCCTTGCACTCTGCGAAAATTCTCAAACGGAGAGACTAGTATCGAGATTGGTCTGAGTGTGCGGGATGAGGACATTTACATTGTACAGAGTGGCAGCACTAATATCAATGACGCCATTATGGAGCTTCTGACATTTATTTCCGGATGCAAAGGTGGATCGGCACACAAGATCACTGCCGTGCTTCCACTGTTCCCTTACTCAAAGCAGAGCAAGATGAAGAAGCACCGTGGAGCCATTACTGCTAAGATGCTGGCCAACCTCATTATCATGGCAGGTGCGGACCATGTTATAACCATGGATCTTCATGCGTCACAGATGCAAGGGTTCTTCTCAAAGCCTGTCGACAACCTGTACGCAGGACCCACTCTAGCTCGGTGGATCAAGCACAACGTCCCCGACTACAAGGAGGCTGTCATTGTTTCAAAGAACCCCGGAGGAACGAAGAGAGTAACTGCGCTTGCAGATGCGCTTAAAATCAACTTTGCCATGATCCACACCGACCGTCAGAGGCATTTTGGTCGTGCCGCGAGTACGAGAGACGGCACCCCCACCGTTTCTGCTGGAGGAAGCGTGAGCAAATCTGCGACTGGAGCCAACATTCTTGCTCATACTTTGGCCTCTGTCTCGCAAAATTCGGAAAGTGCCGCGCGTCTTGGCTCCCCAGGTATGTCAGTCTCCGTGGAGTACGCTAAGCGTGAGTTGACTCTTATCAGCGAAGAGGGTGAGGATACCCCCTCTGAACGTTCATCGGTTCTTGAGAACAACATTGATGAGTCGTCGCACGAAGAGCCCCATCAGTCTGAGGAGGAGCAGGGCCACAATGGAGTTATCCACTCTCAGGAGATCCACGTTGCGAGAGTTGTTCAGGGTCACGTAGTGGACGACAACTACCCTTCTCCTTCTCACTCTGGGCTCCATTCTGACTCTGATGCTACTGCTACTGCTACTGCTGCTGCTGCTGACCGCGCTCTCCACAATCCTAGCAGTCCTAGCATTCTTCACGACGGATCAGTTAGAGCCGGCAGCGGTGTGGCTGCTCTGGGAGGATCTGTCGACGTCGATCTATCGGATGACGAGGAGGATGGAGAGTTTGAGCAGGAGAAGCTAATTGCTCTTGTCGGTGACGTCAAGGGCAAGGCGGCCATCATTCTCGATGATATGATTGACCGCCCCGGCAGCTTTATTGCTGCTGCAGAGCACTGCCGCCTCAACTGTGGAGCCAAGTGTGTCTATATTGTTGCGACCCACGGTATCTTTTCGAACGGATCGCTAGAGGCTTTGAATGAATGCCCCTGCATTGATCACATTGTTGTGACCAACACTTATCCCATTCCGGCGGAGGCTCAGGCCAAGTGCTCCAAGCTCACCGTCATTGACATTTCCGGCATTTTTGCCGAGTGTATCCGCCGTAACCACCACGGCGAGAGCATTTCTGCTCTGTTTGAGCAGCTTGTCACCATTTAAAGCTATTTAACACAAATTACAAAATAACACATGAATAAATACGTTGGCATTTACTCCTCAGAGATATTCACAGGAATAAATTCCTTGGGCATGCAGACTCTGCTGAACTTGGACCGCAGTAACGAGACGACCACGTCCGAGTCCAAATGACGAGTAAAAGCCTGACGAGGAATGCAAGAAATGCAGTGCTTCGAGTCTAGCTGCACGTCCAGAGGGCTCTGGCTATTACAACCGGGCGAGATGGTGATGCGAATAGAGTACTTCTTCTCTTGCGTGTCTGGCTCCTCAGATTCGTACAGCTCAAAGGAGATCTGCGTCAAATAGTCCAGCTCAGGGAGAGCATTGCGGCTCATCTTCGTAGGAATCTGCGATTCGTAAATCACATTCAGCAGAGTGTATATGTGCGACTCTTTGGTGAAATAAATAGAACTGTGACCAGTTTTTGCGGACTTGATGCGTTCAATATCATGCAAGATCTGCTTCACCAGAGGCATCGACGTCAGCAGTCCAATATCAAGCTTCTCCTCGTCCTCGATTCCATACTCCTGCGGACAGATAAAGTCAAACAGAATCTTTGACAGTCGATACAGCTCCCGCAAGGGCCCAAACATGGGCTTGTCAAAGGGAGAGTTTTGGCCAGACAGCCTTCTGTTGGCAAATGGTCCGCTGACTACCTTGAGACTTGGAATCTCGTGTGTTGGTGGCTGCAGTTCCTCAATTTTTGAATCAGGTTTGAAGATCTGCTCCAAAAATTGGCGATTGTGCAGTGCGTCGTACTTCATTGTATCATAAAGCTCGGAAATCTTAGACGGGTCCACCTTGTCGACCGACACAAACTCTGCAAATAGCTTGTCCCAGCGTTCCTTGAACAGAAGTGGCTCCTCATTGCAGCACCACCGTGACTGAAACTGGCTGACATCGCGGTGGAAGAAGTTGTAGTCCATGATTTTTTTATGGTACTTCATGAGCTCGACCACTCTCAAGAGCACAACAAACGGCTCTGGGATTTTTTCAGGCCAGGTGAACTGCGACGGAGGGTCGATACCCTGCCGCAGCATTGGTTTGAGCTTCTTTTTGACCCTATCAGTCAGTTCTTTGGCTGCGTTGCTGTCATCGAGCAGATCTTTGCGAATGTTGAGGAGTCCTTCGGGGACATTTTCGTCTAGTTCGAGAAATGCATTGGCAAAAAGCCGGGCTGAAGCAATCACTCTGCGTTCAGAGCTGGTGTAAAACCGCACTTCATCAAGCGAACTCTTGTTTAACAACAAAAGATCTTTCCTCATTTGGTCCCCGAGATCGAGTGCTTGATACTGCGCAGAGTGGGTAGGCTCACCGCCCCACTTAATGATGAGCTGCACTTTGGTGACTTTATCATCCTCTGACGAGCTAATGCTGGGAGGTGTCTCGGTACCATCCGCACTAGGAGAGTTTGCTTTCGAGCTGGCATACTTGCCGTTACCCATAACGGGCTTGAGCTGGACCTTTGTTCCGGGCAGTTCAAGCTTTCGTTCCAATGCAACTCGCAACTGGTTCAGCTTGGTTAGGTCTTCGGCCTCCTCTTCTATTGCTTTGTTGGTGACCTGCAGTACTTTTCGAAGATGGTCCTTGTCGCGGATGATCACTTCGAAATTATGTCCCTGCAGCAGATCCACAAAGTAGTGACTCTTGAACGAAAATTTGAACTTTTGTTTGGGGGTCCGATCTGCGTGCCTTATAACGCTGACAATGCCCTTGAAAACCCACTTTTGCTGCTTTTCCTCTGTTTTGATTGGCGGCTGGGGGTGGAACTTGCGACTCTGAGCCACGTGAATAAACAGATTGCGCAAAATGGACGCACAATTGTTGTAGTATTCCATGTTATCTTTAACAAACGAAAAGCCGTTGACATCAATAACGAGACTTTTGCCGCCAACTCGTAGCAGATCAAAGCCGCAGATTGTTTGTTCAAAGCTAGTGCAAATGCTCACAGCCATACGCACTTCCTCTGTGCTCAAGTTTGTCACGAATCGCAGCTCTTTGCCGTAGGTGTTGCGTCGCACAATACCGTCGACGACGGGCGATTTGCGAGTTTCGGCGTGACAGTAGTTTGGTCCCACAGTGTACGCTTTCACATCTTCAAAATTGTCGGTATCCAGAAATTGCTCGTACACATAGCTGCCTTTGCGGCGGGGCTCGACAAGGTCTGGGTCGTACTCGGATGATTTATTTCCAACTTTGCGAAATAGTCGTCGGCCACCACCACCTTTGGCTCTGCTGTAGTAGACGTACACATTGTGATCCTCTCCATCCACTGGCTTCTCGACAAACGGTTTTTGAAATCGTACACCGTTGCTAAGAAGCATAGTATCGCCGTCATCGACCATCTCGAATTGCAGCTCCTCTTCTTTTTCTAATATAACGCCATGAGACGCCAGTTTTCCACGCACAGCATCGTCCACTCGGGGACCTCCATCTCTCGAGATAACCACTCTCTGGGGAGTCGGGACCTTGCATGCATCGAGTAACCTGAGTACTAGTCGCCTGTCCCAAAGTATTTTTTGCAAAATCAAGTCGTTGACGAGAAATGGTTTGCGCAGTTCCGAATATGCGATGGCCTTGTCCAATGGGAACCCAGCTGAAAAGAAACAAATGAGAAAGTCGCACGTGGGCCAGTTTTCGATACTTTCGTCGAGAATGACCTTGTCGCCAAATATGACAGTCTCGAATTCTCCTTTTTCTATCAGTTTGTTGAGAATCTGGCGACATGGTTTGGACCGAGCCTTGGAATCCATGGCGCAGACTCCAATCTTTCCAATTTTGGGGACATTACTGTGATCTACGGAAGATCTCCCCGCCGAAGACACTGAAAAGCTCCTTGTCTTGTCTGAGTCGGTACTAGCCACAGAGCCTCGAGTATCCCTTCTCATGAGTCGGATCTCGTCCGACATAATGGGCGGTGTTTCGCTGCTCGACATGGGTATATGGCTGGACGCAATTTGTCCCAATAGCCGGGGCACACGCTTTGAGGCTGCTGAGGGTTAGGCTATTGTTCCTGAGAGCCCAAAAAATAATTTAAGCTTCGGTGAAATTTCAGGAAGCGAAAGTAAGGTGTAGTTCATCCCACCATTCCAGAAGATGCCTGACAACAAGCGCAGCAAAAAGGCTGCAAAGGCACAGACTGTGTCTGCATCTAAGCTCTTTGCTCCCTTTCGAACCATAGGTCTAGTTACTGACGGAACGCCGTTTGCTACCTCGACATTGGGACAGTCGTTTACCATTGCGTCTGCCATCGACCGGTCGTTTCAAATCTATGATGCTGCAAAGCTGCACCTGCTGTTTGTGTCGCAACCCCGAACGCCTGCCAAAATTAGATGCCTGCATTCCTACTTCCACTGGACGTTTGCTGGATGGAGCAACTCGGTCAGCATATATAGAAGAGGCAAGCTCGACGACACAATCACTCTGACCACCGACGAGCCAGTGGAGCACATTCAAACCTTTGGTGAGTATCTGTGTATTGGCACCAAGTCCACGATAAGTGTGTACCGCAGAACACAAAACACCAGCGGGCATGTCATTCAAGCCAAGTGGGGACATTGTGAACTGCACACCGTCTGCAGAGTCCCTCAGGTACTTGGAGACGTCCAAGGAATGATGCATTTACCTACTTACCTCAACAAGCTCGTTGTTACCACAAGCACCAGCTTGCTGGTGCTCAATGTAAGAACAGGCAAGATTGTACACACGACCGACTCCAATGCCTTCGATGGCGCCAAGATTAGATCCACAGCACAGGCCCCGGTTCTTGACATTGTGGGAGTTGCTCTCGATAGTTCGGAGGTGGTGATTTACAATATCCGCAAAGCCAAGCGTATCTTGACACTGAACGTGTCGCAAGACGAGATTATCACCTCGATCAGTTTCCGTGCGGACGGTAAACCACACGTTGCAGTTGGATGTGCATCTGGTGCGCTTTTCATCTTTGATCTAGAAAGGCAGAAGCGCATCCAT
Organism: Trichomonascaceae sp. Y4102; assembly: GCA_023628915.1. Classification (NCBI taxonomy): domain Eukaryota; kingdom Fungi; phylum Ascomycota; class Dipodascomycetes; order Dipodascales; family Trichomonascaceae; species Trichomonascaceae sp. Y4102. The sequence continues at coordinate 181,034 of JAMAJT010000016.1, read as the reverse complement.
ACTTTGCGCAACATCCACGACCACATTTCGCACATTTCTTATCTGGCTGGTCAACCGATTCTCGTCACCAACGGTCAGGACAACAAGCTTCAGGAAATTGGTTTCGACGATGTTACGCCGCCTAGAGTTTTGAGGGCAAGAGCGGGCCACTCGGCGCCTCCCAGTGCCATCACGTTTACCGACGAGGAAGCACATTATCTTCTGTCTGCTTCGCATGATCAGTCTCTCTGGCAGTTTTCGTTGCGGAAAGATGCCCAAAACCACATGTACTCTCAACGATCCGACAAATATGAAAAAACAACCAAAATCCCTCGGCTACCCGAAATCACCTGCATCGCGTACCAGGGGGCAAAGCAAGGACGTTGGGCTAATGTGCTCACGGGTCACAAGGGCGTCAGCTATGCCCATGTTTGGGATAGCCAGCGTGGTATTATCGGTAGACACAGACTGGCGACACTAGACAACTCGCCCGTTAAGAGTATTGCTTTGAGTCCATGTGGTAACTTTGCTGTCATTGGCTCGTCGCAAGGCACACTGGCAGTGTACAACATGCAGAGTGGAATTCTTCGCAAACAAGTGGCATCTACCGATACTCGACACAAAAAGGCGGTCACCGGATGCGCGGTTGACCCGCTTAATCGCTTTATTGTCAGTTCATCGCTGGATCGCACTATACATTTTTACCAGTTCAAAGACTGCTCGCTCACCAAGCGCATTAATTTGCCATCATCGGTGACGCTACTCTCGCTCCACCCAAAAACTGGCCTTATTGTGGCTGCGCTCGATGATTTCAGCATTGTAGTTGTTGACTCGCAGACATACAAGGTGATCAGAGTGTTGCGAGGCCACAGCAACCGTGCGACATGTGTTGATTTCAGCACTGACGGACGATGGATTTTCTCTGCATCGCTGGACAGCACCATCCGTGTGTGGGACATTCCCTCTGGTGGATGCATTGACGCAGCCCGTGTCGACAGTGTGGTGACAAACATCAAGTGCAGCGCCAACGGAGAGTGGCTCGCAACTACTCAAGTTGCTAATGCTGGAGTGCAATTATGGGCCCTTCGTTCGCAGTTCCACTTTGTATCAAGTCGCGTCATGTCAGAGTCTGACATCGACGAGCTTCCTCTCATTGACATGCCTAATGCAATCGGTGAGGGAGGAGCTTCCATGGTTGATGGGGCTTTGGCTTCTCTGGATGCAGCCGATGCTGAGGCTAATGATGAAGTCGACAATTACGTCTCACCCGACGTTCTCAGCACCGAGATCCAAACGCTCAGCATTGCCCCGCGGTCCAAGTTCAACAGTTTGCTTTACTTGGAGAGTATCCGCTCGCGAAACAAGTCCAAGGAAGTTGCAACCGTCACACAAAAGAATGTGCCGTTTTTCCTTGGCCAGACTAACAATCTTTCCTCACAAGCCGTCTCCAACCCTACCGCTGCTGCTGACGAGCAGACGGCGGCCAACAATGTCCCGTCAGGTATCAGCAAGATGAAGGGACTGTCCCAGTTTACTGAGCTTCTCAATGGTGACGACCAAAATGCATTTATCACCCACCTTCGGGAGCTGTCTCCGGCCGTCACTGACCTCGAAATCCGCTCACTTGACGTGAACAACGACGACGTACCCGAGCTGAGTGCATTTGTCGAGGCAATGATGTTTTGCCTGGCTAGCCGACGGGACTATGATCTCGTTCAAGTGTGGATGAACATGTTCCTCAAGATCCACGGAGATGTTGTCATAGCCAGGGCGCCCACTAACGAAAGACTGAGCTCTGCTCTCAAGGAATGGGAGAAGTTACAGGCCCGCGAGTCACAGAGAATCGACAGCCTGGCACACTACTGTTCCGGAGTAATCTCCTACCTTCGCGTCGCTACATAATGAGATTAGATTAGTTGTCTGTGTATGTATGTATAAATAGTGAGCTAGGTGCCAAGACACCCATAGTGTACAATATCACCACGGGGCAGAATGACTGGCATGCTGCGTCCTAATCGCTTCTTGCATATAGCGCACGCCGAGTGATTCGTAATGGTGGTCTGCTTGCTTGAAAACTCTAGCAACTGTTCCTGTGTTCGGACAAGATTGACCTTGAGAAGAGAAGCGGCCATCTGACCTGTTCGGTGGCTATTGTTGAGTCTTCGAAGATGCGACTGCAAAAAAGACTGGAGATCTGCAAGTTGGAGACTATCCTTGAGTGTTTTCAGAACGAAAATCGGCGACATACGAGACCCCTGAAACGTTAGCAGGTCGCGAATAGCTGTGGTGTTGTTCTCAGTGATCAGATAGTCGAGCAGCTCGTGGAGCAGTCTCTGCCCCAGCTCCTCCTCTTGGTGTGGGCCGTCGAATTTGGTGGCACAATACTCTCGAGCCTTATCCGTGTTTTCCAGTTCACGGACCAAAACCCTGAGAGCGTCGCTGTACTGATGTTTTCGATCGAGTAGAATGGCTTTGACTTCTATTAGCGAGGCATGTTTCGCATCCTCGAGTTCGTTAAGTGCACGATCCACTCGTAGGTATGCCGAGGTGCTGCACAGTTTGCGCAAATTGGCGGCTGCCGACTCGGACTCGCTATCTTCCCGTTCCGACACTACGAGAGAAATGTACGCCGTGACGAGACTGTTGTGGAAGAGGGGGTTGGTCTCGCCGTGCTTCAGGCACCACTCGAGATATGCCGTAGTCTGCTGAGTGGGCAAGTTGAGTCCTTGGAGATACCGAAGCACCTTGAGACGGGGCAAGCTTTGGCACTGGGAACTTTCAGCCATAAACAGTTCTGCAAAACAGTCAGCATCGCATGCAATGGGCCATTCTGCAAACTCTAGAATTAGATCGAGGTTAGAGCTGTCGAGATTTTGCAGATATAACAGAGTAGGCATGTAGTCTTTGTTGTCGGTGCCTCTTTCTTTGAGCAATTCGAGCGCACGCCTATGGTACTGGCGCTGGTAGAAGAAATCGGCCAAGTCATTCCAGCGTTCAAATTTCCGCAACACAAGCTCGACGACCTCGGCATCACAGTGGTTCGGCAAACGGACCAAAGGACCCACCAATGACGACCTAGTTATGGCATAGCACCTGAACAACGTGGTATCCACGAGCTTTGCCGCTTCCTTGACATCACCATAGAGCTCTTCCGAAAGCTCAAAGCCGTGAAACTTGACGCGCTCTTGCGAGACGGCCAGCTTTTCTATTTTGCGCCGCGTGTCGGCAAGGTATGGCAAAAGTGCCTTGATGGCGGCATCACGGTCTTTCACAGACTCGTCCTCCTTTTCCTCATCGAAAAAGGAAGCAGGAAACAGACCAATCACAAGGCTTGGAGGCGCCGAAATATCGCTGAAAAGTAGAAATGCGGCATCATAGTCCCCATCCTGAAACAGTTCTGTGGCCCGCCTGATTTGCAGATCACGAAGGGTCGTTTCAAAGTCGCGCACGAGAACGGGCTCAACTTGCTCTAGCAGCGACAGCGCCTCCTTGAGCGACACCTTTTGGGCGAGGTCATCGACAATCGAATTGAAGTCGGTTTCCAGAAGAATGCGGTAAATGTTAGTGTTGGTGGCGGCATAGAGCAGCTTGCCGCTGGTGAGCGCGCGGACGCCAGAAATATTGAGGTTTTGCAGGTTCGACCCCAATTCTATATTTTCCAGCTGAATGTGGTCCGGCTGGGCCACCACAAGATACGGCCGACTGTAAGATGCGATTCTAGGGTTGGCTGGCCAAGCCAGATCTTTGAACAGACCATCTTGCCTGAGGAAGCGTCCTGAAGAGTCTACCATGTGGGCTCGATTGTCCCGCACGAGAACTACGGGCTTGGCGGCTTGTGCCCTGGATTGCTCGTCGAACTTATTCTTTGAGAGGGTCTCTGTTGCGACTGTATAGTCGCCGCCAGTACTTATACAGAGACATGTGGGAGACGCTGTGGACATGCGGATGTAGTTCATGCCCATTGCCGTCAGAGACGGGGTGGCGGCTTGCTCTGTGGCGGAGGACGACAAGTCAGGCCTAGCAGAACTCTCGTCACGTTTTATTTCTTTGAGCTCGTTTGCCGATATGCTATAGACGTAGAATTTGCTGGCAGACCCACAAATGACATTGTCACAGTTTGGCGCAAACGTGATGGACTTTAGCGATTCGGGGAACGCCATCTCGGTGCGGCCCTTGAACTGCGAGTCGCGCCACTCGTAAATGTAAACAAACCTTTGGCGTTTCCCTGCAACGACAGCCAGGCGTGAAATGGCTTCGTGGTCGGCACTAATGTCCTGGCTCGTAGCAAATGCCGACGCACCGCCCCCGCTAATGTCAGCTGTGAGCTCTTCCGACAGCTCGAGCGTGTCCAGGTCGTAGAGTGAAACTGACGTTCCATGGAGCACAATTAGAACACCAACGTCAGCAATTGATGCGATTTGGTCTACAGGTCCAACTTTCTTGGACCCGGTTCCCACGGTGATGGTTGCGTCCAGCCGAGCAGAGATGCCCGCGGTGTGAGGGTTGGAGATGTCGTAGACCTGTAGCGCGCCCGAGGCGTATCCTACAAACAATCGGCCACTGGTGGCATGGAGCGAATGGATGTGGCGTAAATCAGACTGGGCACCTTTCCCTCCGGTGCCGCCAATGTCTAATTGTAGAGCCCTTGCGGGCTGCATGTTTGGTATAACCACTAGAGTTGACCCCACAGTTTGACTTGACCCCCACCACGGAGCCCTACTAAAAAGGTATCATGAAATGAAAGAAACTAGCAGCAGGCGGATCGTCAAAGAAGCAGGCATCGGACTGGCGGTCAAAAAAGACCTTGCAGTCACAGCCTCTGACAACTTGGCCCAACAGTTGGGCGTTGCCACAGAAGACCTTGAACAACCCCTGATGGATAAGATGACGGAAATCAACGATAATGCCAAGCGGATCAAGAAACAGGCAGAGCAGTTGCAGACCAAAACAAGCCAATTCCAATCACATGTAAAGCAGTGGCACACATTTGAGCACGGCGTCGACAACAAACTCAAGGAAATGGGCGACCTGCAGAACTGGACAGAAATGCTAGAGCAGGAGATGCGCGTTATCGAGGAAGTCATTCAGGCTAGACAACAAAGAGGAATTAGTAGTTCATAATAAATACAATGCTCGTGGTGGTGACTGTTTGTTTCTAGGGACCGGTTGCCGCCGTGGCGGCCGGCGTACTTGTACTGTGCTGGTCGGGCGTTGCCTGCCGCTGCAGCACAATCTGTGGGGGTATGCAACTGGCACTAGGGCCAATTCTCGGGGTTGTGTCTGTTTCGGTATTATTACTTTTTGTTGTCGTTATTGTTGTGGCGTCTGGAGGAGGAGCAAGCGACGGGTGGGACTCGGCCACATGCTTCGCTGTGGCCGCGCCTGCGGCCGCGCCTTCGGCAGCGGCCTGTTCTTTGGCTCGTGCCTTGGCTTCTTCCTCAGCCTTTTCCGCTTCCAGTCGCTCGCGCTCGCGTTTGCTTGCAAGCTCGGCTGCACCCCATTCTCCGTCCTCTATCCACCCGGCCTTGATGACCTTCATAGCGTCGGCCAGGTTCATGGGTTGCTTGAGCGGGCGAGATTGAACCACCATGTGCTTGTATATCTTCGGGTACATGGACTCTGGAATGTCTTTAAGCATGGACTCCTTGTGTTCAATGTTCTGGGCGCCGCGACGCCATTCGCGCCGAATCTGCTTCCACTGGCGGTATCCGGGGTTGACCTTTGCCTCCTCGTCTTCGTCGTCTGAGTTTTCGTCGTCATCATGGTACGCAAGATCTGTAGTACTGCTCTTGGACGGGTAGATCAGGGCTCCAGTATCAATGTACTCGTCCTCTGGCATCGTGGTGGCCGTGACCGACTTGGTCATGGGGAAGGTCGAGCCGTTCGCGTTGAGGCTATTATTGTCGTCAAATGACGTGCGGGGCTGGTTACCGTTGCCGTTGTAGTATGTATACGCAGAGGCTCGAGACGAGATCTTGGAGAGCAGGGGTCCAAAAAACGACGACGTGCGGCCAGCCTCCGCAGCGTCCCGCGCCGCCTGCTCCCGAGCCGCAGCAGCCTCAATATCGTTGGACGGACTGGGCTTCATGTAACGTGAGTACGGCTCAAAAAGCTCGTCCACAACAGAGCCAGGGTACGATACAGTTGACACTAGAGAGTTTGCGCTCTTGCCGGTGTTCTGACGGGGCATCCCCGGGCGCGTACTTCCCCCTGCCTTGTCTTTTTTGCTGCCACTCTTTTTGCTCGTATTGCTACTTCTTCTGTTTCTGGTATCATTGGCGAATCTTGTGTTTCGTGCTACTCGATTGTTGCTCACATCGTCGTGGGTGATTGTCGAGCTGGGGGATCCGAACCGAGACCCTCGAATTGTGTCTGAATCGCTAGTCTTGTCTTTGCGGAATGCTCCCGATAGTTTGTTCTTGAATGCCCGAAACCGGGACGATATCCCGCGCTCGTGCTCGTCATCATCTCGATGGCTCATGGCACGATTGTGTGTTGGCAATGGTAATGGTATGGGAGATGGTTGTAGTGTGGAGGAAGAAGAAGAGGAGGAGGAGAGAGGTACCTCGCGCAACTTTATCTTACCTTGGCGTTGCCACACTACCGCTAGTCCTAATCCCAAGATAAGCCATGCCAATACCACTGATACAAGCGCCCGTGTGTCGCGCGGCCTGTACCCGAGCACCTCCAGCACCTTGTCAGCTCGTGCCACGGACGTTTCGAGTGGCGCCATCATCCTGGATGCTGCACGTTGATTAGCAGGTTTGAAATATATTGGCTACCCTAAGGGTTCGGACCCTTGCGTCGGTTCTTTTCTGTCCTCTACGGGCCGGCCGAGCAACCGCCGCCGTCAAGTAGTAGAGTTTGACAACTGCTATAGAGGTGCAGCTACAATATATTCCGTTTGGGCTCAAGTCTCTTAATACAGACAAAATGACTAGGTAACACTACTACTACTCTTTGTACTCTTGTTTGCCCACACTAGTCCACGCCTTGTGCGGCCCCACGCGCCATGTGCAGTTGTATGTAATGTGCCCCATGACAGTAACTTCTTATCATTATTCCTCCTACCACTCATTGTACTACTAACACCAACATGACCCAATTCACTCTGGAGATCGACGAGCAGGGCTCATTCCGAGACAAAGCCAACCGATCCGTCATCCTCAGAGGCATCAATTTAGATAGCTCCGCCAAGTGTCCCGCCAGCCCAGACATCTCCACCTACACTCCTGTGACTGAGGAGTTTTGGAACGGCGAGGATGTTTCGTTTGTGGGACGTCCGTTCCCAATTGAAGATGCTGTGGTCCATTTTGAACGGATCCGCTCCTGGGGTTACAATGTCATCCGCTACGTATATTCGTGGGAGGCGCTGGAGCACAAGGCACCGGGAGTTTACGACGACAAATTTATTGACTACACAATTGAGATTCTGAAGATTGCGCGCGACTGTGGTCTTCTTGTGATTCTTGATCCGCACCAAGATGTCTGGGGCCGATTTTCGGGCGGATCGGGAGCCCCGCTGTGGACATACTATGCTGCCGGACTCGATCCGCGCAACTTTGAGGCGACCGAAAGCGCACTGGTCCAGAATGTGTGGAAGAACGAGCAGAATGAGGTTGCGCCCGATGAGTTCCCTAAGATGGTGTGGGCCACCAATTACTACCGCCTGGCATGCCAAGTCATCTTCACTCTGTTTTTTGCTGGCCGCGAGTTTGCGCCCAATGCAGTCATCAACGGCGTCAACATCCAAGACTTTCTGCAAAACTCCATGCTCAACGCCATCTGTTACATGTACAAGCGTATCAAGGATGAAACCAATCTGTTTGATACCAACGTGTTTGCCGTCGAGACAATGAACGAGCCCAACTACGGCCTCATTGGGTTCATGGATTTGGGCGTTATTCCTGCCAACCAGAACCTCAGACTCCACACAACCCCAACTGCGTTCCAGAGTATGCTGCTCGGCATGGGCCGCCGCGTCACCGTAGATCTGTACAAGTTTGGAGCTCTGGGTCCTTCCAAGGCTGGTACCCGCGACATAGATCCCAAGGGAGTAAAGGCATGGCTCTCGAAAGAAGACGCCGCCCGAATCGACACCCGCTACAAGTGGGACCGTGCCCCCGAGTGGGAACTGGGCCGCTGTATCTGGGCTCAGCATGGGGTATGGGACGACAAGGCTCATGGAGACACTCCTGAGGATCTTCTGTTGAAGCCAGACTATTTCAGCTCGTACCGCGGTGAGGGTGTTGATGAGCAGTACTTTGTCAAGGTGTACTTTGTGCGCTACTGGTCGCAGTTCTACGAGGCAATGCGCAAGACTCTGGGGCCCAAGACATACCTGCTCTGTCAGCCGCCAGTGATGGCTATTCCTCCTCCTCTCAAGGACACCGATGTGATTGACGACCGGGTTGTGTACGCGCCCCACTTTTATGACGGACTGACGCTCATGCTCAAGAAGTGGAACACTTTCTGGAACGTGGACTGTCTGGGTTATTTGCGTGGCAAGTACTGGTCTCCGCCGTTTGCCATCAAGGTTGGCGAAGCCAACATTCGTAAATGTCTGCAGGAGCAGCTGGCCATGATGCGCGATGAGGGTCGCGAGATGCTGGGACCTAGCGTGCCGTGCTTCATGTCGGAGACCGGCATGCCGTTTGATATGAACAACAAGAAGGCATACATTGACGGAGACTACACGTCTCAGATTAAGGCTCTTGATGCCGTCAGTGCCGGACTCGAGGCAACGCAGATCTCCCACACCTACTGGGTGTACAATTCTCTCAATACACATGCACTGGGCGACCGGTGGAACGGCGAGGATTTCAGCTTCTTCTCGGCAGACAAGCACCCGATTGAAGACGACACTTCTTCGTCTGTCTCGGACAAGAAGGAAAAAGTAAATGTTGACGTCGTGTCAGTCCACTCGAGCGAGTCTGAGGAAGTCAGATGCGCTACAGAGCAGCGCAAGCTCCTCAATGAGGGCACTAGAGCGCAGGAGGCGTACATCCGCCCGTTTCCCACTGCCATTTTCGGCAACCTGACCAGCTATGGATTTGATTTGGCCAAGTGTGTCTTCACTTTGGAGATTGACGCATACAAGAGCCACGAGGATACCCCTACTGAAGTGTTTGTTCCCGACTGTCACTTTCCGCCCGGCTCGGTCAATGTCAAGGTATCATCTGGCACCTGGGACTACGACAATGAGTCATCCACCATTATGTGGTGGCACGACGAGGGACCTCAGAAGCTTGAGCTCACTTCTGGCAAGTCGGCGTTGTCTGCAGGCGGTAGCGATGATGGTGCGCCGACCGATTGCACATGTTTGATTATGTAGTACTTATTATTTATTCAATTTCATTTACCAGTCTGTTACTTTTGAAATTCCCTCATGACGCTTGCGCTTGAGGTTCTCATGGGTCTCAGCCTTTAGTAGGTTGCTCACAAACTCGTGGAAAAAGTCGACAAAGATCTTGAGTTCCGTGCGATCCACATCGGGCATCTTTTCTGATCCAGGACTACAGCTATTGAGATCATCCATTAGTGAACTGACCGTGGGTGTCTCTAAAGGATCAAAAGTGTCAAAGTCTTGTGGATCAATAGGCACACATACTCGACCAGTGCCAGGGTGAACACAGAATGGCGACTTTAGCAAATGGTTCAGGTGTTTGGACACCTCGATATCCAATCGCGGGTACATGTAGCCCAGGATAATATCCTGCTTTGCTTGTAGCAGCGCGTCTGCCTTGAGTTCCTTTGCCGATAATTTTGCGGCCTCCTCGTCAATGTGTTTCCACCGTGTTTCACTTGAAATCACGTCTCCCATTGAATTCCACCGGCTGCGCAGTGCATGTTGCAACGCTGGAAAGGGAAGGAGTGCGAGAAGCGCCTCGGCGTCTTTGGATCCTGCCCATGGGTTCTGGTCTAGAAGTATGATGTCGCGGAACTCCTTTTTGAGGTAGTCGAAGCTTCGCTGTATATGTGGGTGGTATGGGTGACGCACGCTAAGCCGACCGTTTTCGGTCTTGCCAATTACCTGGAGATAAGACGCCACGGCCCGTCGTTTTGTGTCGGAGAGCGACCTAGCCGACTGGTCGCAGATCCATGCATGAATACCTCGCCGTCCCGAGTATACCCACAGAATGTGTTGGAAACCAAAGTCCTCTCTGAGAGCCTCGTCAATGATGTGAATGGCCAGGGAGATGAACCGCCAGCACCTTGAACAAATATCTTTGTCCTGACAGCACGTACGGACTGGATCGTAGTCTGTGAGATCAATATCAAACACAAGCTCCTTTGACACGGGCTTGAACGACGTGCGGTACTCTTGGAGCTTGCGCGTCCGTGGATCGCTGCTGTACACTGGACCGATTTCAAAACGCTCAGGTACCATGCGCAAAACGTCTTTTTTGAACTGATCTGCGTCACGGAATGACTGGTACCGCACATACTGGCCGTTCTTCAGGGTGAATGCAATCTCACGATGGCCGAAATCGTTGGACGGCGTAACACTGTGATTGAGCCATTGGAATATGTATTTGAAGGGGAAAAACCGCTCGTAGTAGTGTTTCAGCAGCTCTGGGTCCATCGGGTGGTTTTGTATGTCGCGAGATTCATTTTGGTTGTCGTTGGTCATGTTAGTAGTTCAAGTTGAGGTGCGCGTGCGCGACGCGGTACACGATAAAGTTGTTGCCTTTTCTGGCACGGGAAATAGATTCATCATATTGTTAGTTACACGAGAATGCCGTAGCATTCACAATCCAGCTTTGTGGCCAGCTGGGGCCACTGTACAATAAACCTGTCGGAAACAGGGTGGAGCAGTTTGCCTGAAAGCGAGAGACTCGACACCCTGGCAAGGGACTCGACATACATGATGCGGCTGTGCGACAGGCACAACACCTTGAGCACAATCCCGGCGTACCCTACCATGACGGACACTGCTGGGCCATTGCACAGAATCAAATCTGGATTTGATCTGCGGACTACTGATAAACATTGTATCAGACACCTGGCAGATGTGTAGATGGCCGATCCAAAGCTCTGGTTGACAGCTCGTGCACGGGTAACGCCTTCAAACTGAATTTTGGTGCTTGGAGGTACGTTTTGGCAGAATCCCTTGGCCCGAGTTAATGAAAGCGTATCAGAGATTCCATAGACAAAAGTAATTTTCTCGTACTTGTTCGTCTTGAGATCTTTTAAAAGACTAAGCATCTCGCCAGTGTGGCCCCCAGAGCCCAGCACAACAAGCAGGCTAGCCTTTTTGTTGACATTTCTCTTAAGCGGCCGCAATCCGATCCGAATCCCATGAAACACCAAAAATACTCGTCCTACCAGTAGAAAGGTTGATAGAATCACCACTAATAATATGAATGACTGTGTCCATGATCCCTCCAAGCTGATGTCGTCGTGCATTGCTAGGTGTATTTGTGTGTGTGTGAGCACACCCTACATGTACCACCACACGCAAACTCTAACATTGAGCTTCATCACCAACAAACACGACCGATCTCAATGACCGACGAACGCAAGCCCAGCGCCTCGTCCATGTCAATCTCCGCGATGCTGGGAGGAGGAGGCAATGGCTCTAGTCAGCCTGCAAACTCTCAGCGAAGTGGAGGTTCATGGGGATTCACTCTCCCGCCCATTTCATCTGTGGCAGGAGGCTCTTTGGAATCTGGACTGGGACACGGACCTCCTCCTCCACCTCCGCCTTCATCATTAGGACATGCACCAGGCTCGGCAGGACTGCCCATTTCCCATCACTCTCGGCAATCGCAAAGCTCGGGAGTGCTCCCACCACCACCTACGTCTGCACATGCCATCAGCTCGGTGCCATCGTCAGCAGGTGGCCCTTTTTCTACTAGTGGTGGTGGTGGTGGTGGTGGTGGTGGTACTGGTGGACCTCCAGGAGGCAGTGCCCCAACAACGGAAACGGCACCTGGTGGGGCGACCGCAGCAGGAGGAGCTAGACCAGGCACATCGCCATTTGTATTTCAAATGTCAGACGGTAATCCTACATACCAACTTCCTCCTGCACAGTTTTCATCCTCAACTGTTGACAGACGACGACAGAATTTGGGATCATCTCCTACACCCTCCACACCAGACTCTGCCCCCGCGCGAGCAGAGGATGCCATGGCAAGACTAAAGAAGTTGAGTGCAGCGCGTCAAGAGGAACAGTATCAAGCGCAACCTTACCAACAATCATGTTATCCTCAACAGCAGCAGCAGCAGGCACAGCCGTCACAACAGCAACAATTGCAGCAACAGGTCGGCCCGACCCAGCAACAACAGGACGCTCACTTTTATCATCACCACCATAAACACAGACACCATCATCATCATCACACTGATGACGAGGTCCACTCGACTCGAGAATCTTTGTCTCCGGCCAAAGTGCAGCAGCAAGTGACCGAGAAGGGTGAGGCGGTTGTTACTGTTGCTCCGGCAGCAGAAGACGTTCTGGCGGAACCACCCGCCACAATCAAAAGCGAAGTCATTGTTAAGAACGACGATGCGATTGTAGCAGCCCAGATCTTCCAGCGTCAAAGTCTCGGCTGCGTTTTGTACAGAGAAGATGCAAAAGCGCTTCTGCCCCGGCTCGACGAAAACATTAACTGTACCGTGCAGGTGCGCATCCCTCACCAGTACCTCCATCAGTATAATGAAGGCATCACTAAACGCAAAGTTTGGGGCACCGACATCTATACCGACGAGAGCGACGTCGTCGCTGCTCTCTACCACTGTGGTCTACTCAGGTTTGACAATTCAGACGATACGGACGATGAGCAGGAGGAAGCTGCTGCCGCCGCCACTACTGAAGAACCCAAGGCCATAGAGGAGGCGCCCAAGGAGGAAAAATCACCAGAAAAAGACGCTCAGCCGATAGAAAAGGAAAAGGAGAACGGCAATGATCAATCACCGAAAGAATCAGAATCGCAGGAGCGTGCCAAATCAAAAGAACCGTCGCCGTCTGCTCTCCCACCAAAGCGAAAAAGTGCGAGTCGCGACTGTGTCGCAACGCTTCTGATCCTACCCACGCTGGAGTCCTATGTAGGCAGCTGCCGGAATGGCCTCAACTCGCGGACGTGGTCGTCATTCCACGATGGAGTCAGCTACCAAATTCTCAAGGCGCAATTTCTCCCAGTAGGAAGTGCAGAGTCCATGAAGTCTTTGCGCAAGAGACGAATGGACGGCTGGTGCAGTCTGCGTAGCGTAGTCAAGAAGCCACGCCGGTCAATATACTGGCACGAGAACGAGTTCAACTAATTTATTGCATCTAACGCGATCTGATCTTTGTAATATATGATTTATTCATTTCATTTTTGGCATTATAGTTGGCGAAAAGTAGCCCAACTCTAGTAACGTAACTCTACCGCCACACACACAACCAACAACATGGACATACTAATCGGATTAACGACAAAAGACAGTGTACTGCTGGTCACGTCAAAAGCGTCTACTCGTGGAGTTACCGTGCTCAAGTCCACGGATGACAAAACCCGACAGCTCAACGACAAATCGCTCATGGCATTCACTGGCGAGGCGGGCGACACTGTCAACTTTGCCGAATACATACAGGCAAATGTGCGTCTGTACGAAATGAGAAATGGATATCCAATGTCCACGACCGCGATCTCTGCATTCACGCGCGGAGAATTGGCCACCTCGCTGCGATCGCGATCTCCGTACCAGACCAATATGTTGATTGGAGGATACGACGAGAAAAACAAGGCCCCCACTCTCAATTGGATCGATTACCTTGCTGCCAACGTCAAGCTACCATATGCTGCCCATGGCTACGCCGCTTACTACATTCTGTCACTTCTTGATCGCCACTGGAAGGAGGGTCTCACTCAAGCGCAGGGCCTGGAGCTGCTGCAGAAGTGCGTGGCCGAGCTGAGATTGCGCTTGCCTATTGATTTCAAGGGCATCCAGGTCAAGTCTGTCGATAAGGACGGGGTTCATCAATTGGACGACATGTAATAGATATTTATGATAACGTTGGCCATGATTGTGCAGCAACTTGAGTTGTTGCTTAGCTGTAGATGTATACGTGAAGGACCATACCTGAAGATTCATTGTTGAAGATTTGCATAGTTTGATTTCTTTGCCTGAAATCTGGCCAAAGATAACCGTTTCTCTACACCCTCTAACTTGAACTTTAATGCAGCTAGTCGACAGACTAACAGATGAGATAGCAAAGATCACTGGAGTGTCAGATCAGGACCTGGCAGAGTTCATTCTGGACATTCACAACAAATGCGCATCCTCTCAAGAGTTTGAGTCGCAGCTGGCGGCGATGGGGGCAGAGTTCCCTCGAGACTTTGTATCCAAGCTGGATCATATGATCAGGGAGCCGGCCAAGAAGCAGCCAACGAAACAAGAGGAGAAGCAGTCTGTCCTGGCTCTTCCGAATACAATTCCACCAAGTCTGGAAAATCCGCCGCGGATAGAAGATAGGAAACAGCAGACTGATAGAAGCAAACACCCACGCGACGTTGAGGTGGGGCAAATCTACGATGCCGTCATCAAGAATACAACCAAGTTTGGAGCGTTTGCTGCCCTTCTGGGTTTCCGCCAAAAGGTTGAAGGACTGATACATATATCAGCACTTTGCAACTATCGAGTGGATTCGGTTTCAGATGAAGTGCGACCTGGAGACCGTGTTAAGGTCAAGGTCACGCGAGTTGACCCAAAGATCAGTCTATCCATGAGAGACGTGGACCAACAAACCGGAGAAGACATCTCATCTGTATCACTTTCTAGAGGCAGAGCCAATAAGCAGGAGCCAGTTGTTCAACAACAGAGCAACAAACGGAAACGCCTAACGTCACCGGAAAGATGGGAGATACGCCAACTGATTGCATCCGGAGCAGCTCAAGCATCTGACTATCCTGAACTGAATTTAGCAAATGGCAAAGACGAAGAAGAAGAAGAAGGAGGAGAAGATCAACAAGCCGAAGAAAACTTTGAGATTGAAATCAAAGAGCAAAATGCACCGTTCTTGCAACAAGGCAAAGATGGTAAAACGGACGTAGAAGTCAATCTAGATCCTATAAAGGTTGTCAAGGCTCCGAACGGATCACTAAACAGAGCAGCACTCAACAGGACCGTTATGGCTCGTGAACGACGAGAAGCCCGAGCTCAAAAGGAGAAGAAAGCTAGGCTCGAGGAAGAAAGAGCAGAGGCAGTCAAGAGACAGAAGTCGGATACCAAGGATCCTCTTGCGGGCAGTAGCAAGGTAGAGGAGGACATTGAACCCGATCAGGAGGAGACTGAGGATCAGCATGCTCTAGACGAAGACAACGAAATTGTCCACAAAAAGCAACGAGGCGTAAGCTATGGCAAGCGGTCCAACCTGTCAATGGCGGAGCAACGCAAGCAGCTGCCAGTGTACCAGCTCAAAAATGAGCTTCTTCAGGCCATTCGCGACAACCAAATTCTCATTGTTGTGGGAGAAACAGGATCGGGTAAGACGACCCAGATTTCTCAGTTCCTCCTAGAGGCGGGCTACGCAAGTAACGGAAAGAAGATTGCATGTACCCAACCGCGTCGGGTTGCCGCCATCTCTGTGGCAAAAAGAGTCAGTGAGGAACAAGGGTGCCAGCTCGGCCAAGAAGTTGGATACAATGTCCGATTCGACGACCGCACGTCCAGCTCAACCGTCATCAAGTATATGACCGATGGTATGTTGCAGCGTGAGGCGCTTGCCGACGAGACGATGAGCCAGTACTCGGTTTTGATGCTGGATGAGGCACACGAGCGGACCATTTCGACCGATGTTTTATTTGCACTGGCAAAACAAGCGGCTGCTGCGCGGCCCAACGACTTTAAGCTGATTGTGACGTCTGCCACTCTCGATGCAGAACGGTTTTCTGGGTACTTTGGCAACTGTCCCATTATGCAAATCCCTGGTCGCACATTCCCTGTGGATATCGTCTACACCAAGGAGCCCGAGCTCGACTATCTGGACGCGGCACTCATGACTGTGATGCAGATCCACCTGAGTGAGCCCATGGGTGACATTTTGGTGTTTTTGACGGGACAAGAAGAAATCGATACTGCCTGTGAGATGCTGCAAAGTAAAGCGAAAGCACTTGGTGACGGCGTACCAGACTTAATCGTGCTGCCGGTATACTCGTCGTTGCCGTCGGAAATGCAGACACGGATCTTTGAGCCAGCGCCGCCTGGATCCCGCAAAGTAGTCATTGCCACTAATATTGCCGAGACATCAATCACTATCGATGGAGTTTACTACGTTGTTGACCCAGGATTTGCCAAGATCAATGCGTACGATCCTCGATTGGGAATGGATTCTCTGCTAATCACACCCATTTCGCAAGCCCAGGCAAACCAGAGAGCAGGAAGAGCAGGCAGAACGGGACCGGGAAAATGCTACCGCCTATACACCGAGTCGGCATTCAACAATGAGATGCTCCCCAACACTATCCCGGAGATCCAGCGTCAGAATTTGGCCCACACAATTCTCATGCTGAAAGCCATGGGAATCAACGACCTCATTCACTTTGACTTTATGGATCCTCCTCCACAAAGTACGCTCCAAGCCGCTCTTGAACAGCTATATGGCCTAGGTGCATTGGAAGACGAGGGTTACCTGACCAGACTGGGCCGCAGAATGGCCGAGTTCCCAATGGAACCTGCTCTGGCCAAAGTGCTGATTTCGTCAGTCGAAGCTGGATGTGACGAGGAGATCTTGACAATTATCGCGATGCTTTCCGTTCAAACTATTTTCTACCGTCCTCGTGACAAGAAGGAACTTGCTGACCGCAAGCATTCCAAGTTTGCCGATTCGACCGGTGACCATCTGACACTAATGCATGTGTACAATGCGTGGCAGCGTTCCGGATGCTCGAGGGCCTGGTGTGTTGATAACTTCATTCAAGAACGGTCGCTGTCTCGTGCACAAGAGGTAAGAAGACAACTTGTCAAGATCATGGGCAGGTTCCACAGGAACAAATCTCGTCGAACGGACTCTTACGGCGAGACAGGTGGCAGCTCCTCCAGTGCTACCTCACTGGAAACGGTACGTAAAGTGCTTTGCTCGGGGTACTTTCGCAACACTGCACGAAGAGACCCACAAGAAGGCTACAAAACATTGGTGGAGAACACTCCCGTGTTTATGCATCCTTCGTCAGCCCTGTTTCGCAAACAGGCTCAGTACGTCCTATATCACACTTTACTACTTACCAGCAAAGAGTACATGCATTGTGCCACTGTTATTGATCCCAAGTGGCTCATTGAAGTGGCACCTACAGTCTTCAAAGCCGGGGACATGCTCAATGTGAGCAAGCGCAAGAAGATGGAGCGAATCCAACCTCTTCACAACAAGTACGCATCGGATCCCAACGAGTGGCGGTTGAGTGCACAGCGCAAGATCATTCGTAACGCCAACGCCACGTCGTATCTCTACTAACCAACTAATCCATACCTACTAACACACACAAGATTTTATATTTTTTTATATATACTTTACTGGTTGGCGTTGACAATGTCCACAAACTCGGGCTTGAGCGAGGCACCTCCAACAAGGAATCCGTCAATGTCGGGCTTGGCAGCAAGGTCCTTGCAGTTCTTGCCATTGACTGATCCTCCGTAGATAATACGGATGGAATCAGCCACCTCGGCGATCTTGTTCTTGAGGAACTTGCGGATCTCGGCGTGGACGTCCTGGGCGTCCTCGGGAGAAGCACTCAGTCCGGTACCAATGGCCCACACAGGCTCGTAGGCAATCACAATGTTGTTCCAGGCAGCCTTGTCAGAAACCTCCTTGAGAACAGCATCGAGCTGACGCTGGACAACCTTGAGGGTATCATTGGCCTTGCGCTCCTCAAGAGTCTCTCCGATACACAGAATGACGGGAAGACCATTGTCAAGAGAGAACTTGGTCTTCTTGGCAACAAGTTCATCAGACTCCTTGATGATAGTACGTCTCTCGCTGTGTCCCAGAATAGCCCAGGTAGCACCAACATCCTTGACCTGGCGGACAGAGACCTCACCAGTGAAGGCACAGTTGTCTCGGTCGGCAGCATCCTGAGAAGCAACGGCGACAGTGGCAGCTTTGAGGTGCTCCTTGGTCCACATCAGGTAGGGGAAGGGAGGAGCAATGACGACCTCAGTGTTCGGATCGAGCTTGGCCGAGTTGAGGTTGTCGACAATGGTCTTGATGGACTCAAGAGAGCCGTTCATCTTGAAGTTTCCTCCAACAAAGAATTTGCGTGCCTTGTTAGTGCCTGTGGGTCAATTGACGAGCAATTGGTTCCGCTCATTCGAAATACATACCATGATGTCTGTTGAAATTTCACAAGTGGTGATGAGAGTTTCGGGCCCTGTCTTCCGCTCTAATAAATACCGTGGTGGTGTGCTGCACACAATGGCGCCGGGTAAGTACCCCGATAATCTCGGGAAGATGCGGAGGTATGACGACAGGAGAGAAGCTTACTTGAGACAGCTTTACGGCTGGGTTGGCCCTGCGATAATGTAGCAGTCAGATTCACCAATTGAACTTTTCATCCCAAGTCATGTACTTACGAAGGTTGACTGCCTGTCATAAAAAATTGGCACTGTCGTGCAAGCGTATTAGCATGTAGCCCATGGAGCAACGCTTGGACCCTTGCCGCCAACAGCCAAAACGTCGTCGTCGTCATAACCATGGAGCGGTTCACCGAGGATGCGAGACAGCTGAAAAAACCGCGGATAGATCTGTCCAGCAGCGATGGCCAGAAAGTCCAGGACCTGTACGATGAGATTCAAACAGGAGGCATTGAGCAAATGTCTCCTGAACTACATGTGGTTGCTGCTGAGGGCGACGGCGAAGATGAGGACCACAAGCTGTTCTCAGAAGAGTACAGCAGCTCTGAAGAGGACGGAGAGCTGCATGACGGTGAGAGTCGGCTCGATGCATGGCAAGAGGAGGTGCTGGACGAGATGGAAAAAAGTCTGGAGATTTCACCCGAGGCTTCTGTCAACGACAAGGGTCAAAAACTCGTCACTCTGTCTACAGATGAGGCCACGGCAATCCGCACAGATCTATGGAGACTGGGACCGTCCAATTTTATCTTGAAGTACACGGCTCCCGCTGGTGTCGACGATGACAGAAAAATATACTCTACTCCGCAGCTGCTGGCAGCGCTGGGTTTCAGGCTTCCGGAGGAGTTTGTTGCCAAGGTTCAGTCTGCGACTGCTGCCGCAACTGGAGAAGAAGATGAAGACAGGCTGGCCCCATTTCTACTTATTGCAACCCGACACGCCATCTCCTCTCGTCAGAAACTCCAGTACCCACATAATCTCGACGAACTGGCGGAAGTGCTGGGACGGGCCAAGAATGTCATTGTGCTGACTGGAGCCGGCATCTCAACAAGCTTGGGCATTCCCGACTTTCGGTCAGAAAGCGGACTGTACCGCAAAATTGAGCACCTGGGTCTGTCTGATCCGCAGGAGGTGTTTGACATTGACATTTTCCGCGAGGACCCTAGCATCTTCTACTCTATGGCAAAGGATGTGCTTCCTGAAACCGAAAGATTCTCACCCACGCATGCTTTCATCCGGCTTCTTCAAGACAGAGGCATTCTCATGCGCAACTATACCCAGAATATTGACAACCTCGAATCCTACGCAGGCATTGAAAAGGACAAACTCGTGCAGTGTCATGGATCGTTTGCCACAGCCACCTGTATCACATGCAAACTGCAGGTAGAGGGTCACACTCTTTTCCCCACTATCAGGGAGGGCAAGGTGCCCAAGTGCCCGCAGTGTGCGGTGCAGCTTCCCAAACTAGCCGGTGCAGCTACCCGTGGCGGTGACTCGGATGATGAGCCTGACATTCCCGCCAGCTATGGCGTCATGAAGCCAGATATTACATTTTTTGGCGAGCCGCTTCCCAAACGGTTTGAGCAATTACTTCTGAGTGGCGACGCACAGAACTGCGATCTCCTCATTTGTATCGGTACATCGCTAAAGGTGGCGCCGGTATCTGAGGTTGTACGGATCCTGCCACCCAGTGTGCCTCAAGTCTACATCAGCAAGGCGTCTGTCTACCACAATGAGTTTGACGTGACGTTTCTTGGCAAGTCTGATGACGCCGTCGAGCTGCTGTGCCAAAAGATGAACTGGCCACTTGAGCACGAAATGTGCCGTCGCAAAAAAGACACCCCGCTCGGCACGTTTCCCGATGGACTGGTCGAGTTCAGCAGCGACCTGGGCCTATACAAGTTTGTGTACCAGGACGTGGCGCTACCTCCGACTACTAACCCAATAGACGCACTAAGCGGCATGTTGTGATAATGAAATATTATTTGCTGATTAGATGAGTAATATAGATAGATACAAAAATGATTAGATCCAGCCCTCAATGGCTCGAAGGGCATTGTGCAGCCGGCGCTTGCCCTCGAGTCGCTTTCGGTCGTCCAGGTTGATCTCCACGCTCAGCTTGCTGAGCGCGTTGACAAATTTGTCAAGAAGTTTGAGCTCTTCTGGAGGAATGTCCAGTTGGTTGAGCTGAAGAGAATTGTCGGCAAGCTCAAGCAGTCTCTGGATGTTAGCTTGTGAGAAAGCACCAGATCGTCTCGCAGCCTGCTCTGACTCGAGACTTAGACCAGTCAACTTGCGCAGTCGTGGATCAGTACGGTGGCTGTGGGAGTGAGTGTCACCATGAGAATGCGAATGAGAATGTGGGTGGCTCCGGCTCCGGCTACCATGACGATGATGATGGTGGTGGTGGTGGTGATGATGGTGCCGCCTAGCTGCTTTGATTGGTGGGTCTGGATCCTCAGCTTGCTGCTCATTAGGAATATACGAAGTGTGTGGCCGCTGCTTCTGTTGCTGTGAAGTGTACGCAGAATTCAAGCGAGGGTTACTGCGAAGGGGACTCTTGTGGGGCAATTTAGTTTCCATTGGAGACCGCGGTCCAGCAGTCTGGTGACCGATATTCACCATACTGAACGGACGGTGAGACGACGTCCTGGGAGGAATGCGAAGGTCGGCCACGTCGTTTGCCGCAGCCTCTACTGCGGCCAACGCTTCTTCTCGAGTCATCTTCTTATCAGGGGCATGGGTGTAGTAGTGACTGTGACGGTGGCTGTTTCGATTACTGTCGTGCTCATGCTCATGCTGACGCTCGAGGTTGTGGTCACTATCTTCGTCACGGTAGCCATAGCTACCAGGATACGGCATGGTCCTCCGATTATGATGGGGCGGCGACCCAAGAAATGACACATCTGGCGAAACAGTCGACGTTGAAGCACGGATACTCTGGTGTTTCTCCAGACTGGCCGCAGGGACAATCCGAGGCGCTGATTTGGACACGGTCCGCAGATGAAGCGGGCTCGTTGTGCCCACCATATCGATCCTATCTTGGGGAAGAGGCGGCAACGGGGACGTTGGGACTGGCGTCTCATTCTGTGGGAGTATGGATTTGCGCGAACCTGCCTGGAGAGGCAGGCTATATGACGTATGGGTTGCCTGTGGACGGTATGGTACCGAGATGGTTCGGTTGGATGAGGACGCCATCGACGCCTTGGTCGTGGTTGTTGTTCCTCTTGAAAGCGACTGGCCGGCCAAATCGCCATCATCAAAGTGGTCCTCATCGTGGTCAAACCCATTCCGCAGTATTCGCTGTGTCTCTTCGTCCAGTGGACCTAGTGAAGAAAGCCTTGCACTGTCGATGTCAGTGTCACTGCCATTGTTGTTGTCATCAGTATTCGGCAAGGAGTGACCATTGCCACTGTTGCCATTGGACTTTGATGCTGCCGTTGTAAACGAGTCATTCGATGAGGCGGTGCTCTGTCTCAGCTCGTGCTGTTCTTGCTCGTGGGTGTGGTGATGCATTGGAGAAGATTCTAGCGATGGAGACCCTTGGATCGCCGCCAGACCCATCGAGGAAGGGCGGGAACTCGTGGACCGCCGCAGGTGCTGAAGCTGCGCCAGCACACTTTCGAGCTGCCGCCGGCTTTCTTTTGCCTGGTCCATGGGTCTGCTGGTCCGTTTGGGGATAATTAGACGGCCGTGTTCGCCGTGGCTGGTGTCGGACGATGATGAACGGGTCGCGGTACCTGCGTTTTCAGTGTTGGTGCGACCTCGAACGGCTGGCCGATTTATCCGTTTATGGATGACGCTTCCTGTGTCTGCTGCCCTATCTGCAATGTCGTCGTCGTATTGTGAGCTTTCCCCCACGCCGAGCTGGACCTGACGGGCTTTTTCTAAAACGGGCGAGTAGTCGTGAGCCCCGATGCTTTCTCGGATGGGGACTCTGATGGGGGTCCTAGGGGGCGGCAGTAAAGGTTTGCTTCGACGCTGATGGTTATGGTGATGGTGGTGGTGGTGGTGGCGGTGATGTCCCAAGGGTCCAAGCTGCTCTACTGACACCCCCTCCTTTCGATTTGCCTCCACTTGCTGCTGCTGCTGCTGCTGCTGCTTCCTCTCATCCCGAGACGGCGCATGTGATGTTTCCGCCCCATCCCTAACTAACGCATAGTCCTGCATCTGAGGTGCGTCATCCCCACCACCTACTTCCTCATCGGACTCTTGCTTGATGAGTACTGATTGACGTCTGGGAGCAATGGAGCCCTCACTAGCGGTAGTTCTCCTGCTAGGAGCCTTACCGCCATTGCTGCTAGTGCCATTGCGCTGCTTGCTGCCGTTATTACCATCGTCTTGCCTCGCCGATCTCGCACCGAATCCTGTCGATCGTCCCCCTATTGCAGTCTCTATGCTTGCTGCCCTAATCGGCCCCACATGGGTGCTACTTGTAGTCCGTTCGATCGGCTGCCGTCCAATCGACTGCTCCATCTGGGATGTCGATGCTTCGTTGACAATGTTGTCAATGACTATCTGTCGGAATTGGCGCCTGTTGTTTGTTTTGTTATTTGTTTACAATCCTTCAGAAATATTACTTTGCCACCTAGAGCTTCTTTGCTCCAAAAACCGTATAAGTCGAGTCTTAATTGGCACGCAGCATGGTGTTGCAGGACGCTCTTTGCCTGGCGCGATTCGCGCTCTAATCAGGTATATTGTGGGTCCTGTCCCAATTTGGAAGACCCTGCGCAGCCCACTCCTCCTCGTCTCGTCCATTGTTCCCAACCCACTCCTTGCCAACGGCCGTTTAAGCATTGTCCTCATTTGTGTGTACCATTGAACTAGCCCTGCATTGGTACTATTACTATGCAAATGCTTATAGAGCTTGCTCGGGATATCGAGCTCCTGCTGACACCATTGTTCCCCGTATCGGCCAATCAAGACAGCACTGGTGGTGACCCCAGCCTGCCGAAGCACCCTGCGCATGGATTCTCCAACTTGAGGTATGACAGCTCACAGAGAACAATAGCTTAACATGCGTGACCCATTGAAACATGTATCGCACACGAACCGCGAAAAATATATCAACACGTCAGGTGCGGCGCCCCGCATATTTGCATATGCACTGATAGGTCTCGAGACAGATTTCAATTCATGACGGGAATAGATACCGATGAAATGGCAGCTTTGGTCACAACCACTTTCTAGACCAGACTCTAGCAACTTAGACGACAAGTTGAGATTCCTAGCGTTTGACTGATCACGAAGCACACCAGCTTTCTTCGTGGTATGATTGTTGGGGTTTCAGCATATGCGTCTCTGTATGTAATTGAAAATGCATTTCGCACAGGCAATTGTTTTTAATAGAAATATAATGGAGAACATGGAAATGGTGCAGCTCCATGACAGGACGCGAGCTCAACTTAAAGTCGCGTTTGGTCCCGAACAATCAATATACCATGTACGGCCGACGACAAACCATCCGGCCCAAACCACGCCATGAGTTGCCCATGTACTCAACGGCCGACATTGTTGCCGAACTTTCGGAACTCTTGGATGTGGAACTGTCACCCCAAATCCTCGAACGGCCCACGCCGGAAGCGGCCCAGGATATATACGCAACTGTGCACCAGTGGTTACAACGAGATGGGATACGACGAATAGAAGCAAGATGTATAAAAGCGGCCAACGGCAGGATAGGAAGCAGCGGTAGTCAAGTGAGCAACAGTGGACAAACAACCAACAACAATGCCCGGCCAATAGGCAACACGGTCCAAGCGTCATCCCTGCAGATCATAACCATGACAAGGGCCTATGTACGCATGATGCGCTCGTGCGGAGTCTCAGATTTCAACATGACCGACCTAGTACGACCTACTGGATTGCGGTTACGGCAGCACTTATCTGCGATTATGGCGTACGCCGAGTACCGCAACCAACGGCAGCACGACTTTGACGAACAGGTTCAGGAGTGGCAGCAAGCACTCGACCGACTTCATCAGCTAGAGCAAGAAACACACGAGAAAGAACTTGTCATTGAGTCAGAAGAACAGTTTGTGCGCGACAACACCGAAGCGGCCCAGCGCCACGAAGCAGAATGCCGCGAGTTCGAGCAGCGGCTCCGCGACGGACGCCGGCGAGAAATCGACTTCAAGGCGTTCCACGACAGGTACAAGCAAGACAAATCCATTTTGAGCAAGCAGATTGAAGAGAAGGAGCTGTTGGCGGAGATGACTGCCCAGGAAAACGCACGGCTAGCGCCTTACGCCAACGAGAGCATTGATACAATGCAGGAGCTTCAGCAAAAGCGCGAGGCAACCCTGGAACAGACACGCGAGCAGGTGCGCGTCCTTGAACAAAAACAACAGCGGCTGGTCCAAGCAATTGAGTATATACGCGGCACCCATACAGAGGCGAAGCAGACGGTAAACACGCTCAAGGAGTGTGAAACTGAGCTCGACAAACAAAAGAACGAGCTGGCATTCCACCAGTCAATGCAGAGCCAGGTCGAGTCACAACGGCAGGAGCTGCACCGGCTGAGGGCGTCATCGTCCGTCGTCGACCAGCAAATAGAGGATGCGGAGGAGCGTCTCGCTAACGCCGAGAAAGCAGAGACCGATGCTCGACGCCAGTCAAGTGACCGCGAAAAAGAGCTCGAGAAACGCAGAGCTATGGTCACAGCAACGCGCGCAGAGGGTAAACAACAAGCTCAACTCAAAGAACGCGAGATCAGAGCCGTCGAACAAGAT
Source organism: Trichomonascaceae sp. Y4102 (assembly GCA_023628915.1). Taxonomy (NCBI): domain Eukaryota; kingdom Fungi; phylum Ascomycota; class Dipodascomycetes; order Dipodascales; family Trichomonascaceae; species Trichomonascaceae sp. Y4102. The sequence continues at coordinate 155,997 of JAMAJT010000016.1, read as the reverse complement.
ATCCGTCGCGCCGTCGCAGAACACAACCAGTTTGTGGACAGCATGGAGGCCCAGGTCCTTCAGCTCCAAAACAAGATGGAGCATCATCTTGACAGCGTGGGACTCGCGCTCGATGATGCCCTTAGCTAACGTATTGCTATTTATTTTTGCTAGTGTTAGTAGTTGGTAGACCCAGTAAATCTATACACGGCATAGCTTCAGACTGGGTGCCTAGCCTGACTCTAATAGTAAACTTATTTTGAGAGCACGGTTGGTGGTACAAAGCTTCGTCGTTGCAGTTACCAAGAGCTTTGATGACGCTCGGCTGGGACGGTTTCAAGCATACAGAGGATCATGTCAGCGTCGTAGTGCTATTGGCCCCGCTTCTCGACGGCCAGTATTCCCTGGAGGTGCTTTCACCGTATTTAGCTTCAACTGGTGTACGCGGCCAGGTGCTGAAGCTAGAAACAAGTTCGCACGGCCGTGGATTGGCGCGCAGGCAGTTAGCTTGTGCACTATAAATTCTTCTCTCGGGGAGTAAAAGAACTAGAGTGACGAGCTATCCTTCAGTCTGCCAAACGTCAATGATAACAAGGCAGTCGGGCAGCTACACGTCCCTGCACAGAAGAAGAAAGTTACCTAGCAACTTTGCCTTTGTTAGATTGCGAGCAGCCAGTTGTCTCAAATGGTCTGCAATCTTCACCGACTCGGCGTCTACCTTTTTCCATGGCGTTTCGATGTTAGTAATGGCTGGCCCCAGTCCCTTTTGGCCAGCAACAAGTCGCGCAGAGATGCCTGCCATCACAAGACACCCCTCCTCTGCAGTGAAGGACGACAACACATCCGCTAGAGCTTGCTTGTCACGGATACTTGCCACTATGTACTGACCTTGGGCGAGATGCACGCCCGCCGGCTCGTACTGGGCTTGTTCGCGCTTTGAGCTGCGAAGAAAGTCAAACAGCGACGCATTGCTCTCAGCACCCCATAAAATAGCCTGCAGCTTGTTGAGAACAACGGCAGTCGCCGTAACTGAGTCGCTGGAACCCGCTCTCTGTATTTTGTCCGCTAGAAACTTACTGAGTGGCGGCTCGCTGATCTTGGCCACCAAAAAAATCTCGCTGGCTAACATTTGCTTGGATAATGCCTGGAGCCTCCTTCCTGCCTGATCATTCTCCAATATTCGGTGATTGTACCTCCCCAGGTGAAATTTTGGCTGGGCTGCGTAGAGCAACTGCTGGTGACGGGCTACAGCAACCCTCTGGCGAACCTCCAGTTTTTTCCGAAGTTCGGGTGTCCCAAACAGGTTTGGCAACAGCGACGCTTCAGATAAAGGCGCCTGATACTGCTGCTTCAATTGCTGACTGACCGGGAGATACACATCTCGCAGCCGTCTAAATTTCATGCAGAGTGATCTCCAAACTTTTTGTGCACAGTATAACTTTGTGTGCCCACCAAGTTATAGCCGTCGGCTTCATTACACTTGTGTAATTTGATACTTGTTCAAAACTAAGAACGGTCGGCAAAAATTATCTGAATACATAAATATCTATCAACTTAGTAGCTTCACAATCTCCTCGCGGCGAGCCTTCCACTGGTCAACTTGCGCCAACTTGGCCTCTAGCTCCTCAATTTCCCTCTCAACAGACATGCGCGCCTCCTCTGTGTTGGTGCGCTCGAGCGTCCACTCCAAATGATCGTCGCCGAGTCCCACCTTGAGTTGCATACTGTGGTACTTGAGTAGACTGGGACGATGGGATATGGTGATAAGCGTGATTCCATGTTTCTTGCAAGTGGCATACAGCAAACCCTCAACGTCGGCAGACACCGCAGACGTACCCTCATCAATGACGGCAAACTTGGGGCTCTGGTAGAGCACACGCGCAAACATCACACGCTGCTTCTCTCCGCCACTCAGCACGTCCTTCCATGTACGGCGGGCTTCCCATCCTCCCTCACGAGGCGGAATGTACTCGAGCTTGACCTCTGCAAGAATGGCAAGCAGATCCTCGTCGGTGACGCCCTTCTGAAGCATATCTGCGTGTGAGTCGGGATAGATGATCTGGTCACGCAGTGTGCCGTAACTCAGGTACGGCCGTTGAGGAATAAAAGAGATGTCCTTGGGAAGAGGCTTCGAGACCAGTCCACGGTAGACGGGCCACAATCCTCCCAGTACTCGGGCAATGGACGACTTGCCCATACCGTTGGCTCCCGAAATGAGAATGTGGTCACCAGGGTTGATGCGAATGTTGAGGTCGCGGATCAGCACCTCACCAGGAAGACCGGTGCGTGCGAGACCAGGAATCACAATGGGCGTCTGCTCGAATCGCACCCCATCAAAACCCTCCTGCATCGTACCCTTAACGTCGGCAAGGGTGTACTCCACCAGCGTCGATGCGTCGCTGTCGCTTCCACCGTCGTCGTGGCTTCCACTGCTGCTGTTCTGCTGGCGAAGAGCTGCCAGGCTCTTTTCGTCGTAGTCCCCGGAATAGACTCTATGAAGCGTGGCCAACAGCTGGTACACCCGTGAGGTGTATCCTGCTAATTCTGCCAGGTCCTTGATGGAGTACATCATACGTCCGCCAGCGTCTGCCAGCGACAGCATGAGCCGCTTGTTGGTGATAAACTGCTTCATGCGGTCGTGCTCTCTGAAATCCCGCTTGGCCACAGAAATAGATGGTGACTTGGACTGCGGGTGGCGAGCGTCCACGGCGGGCTGCAACTCAGACAGCCCCGCCTGGCCACTCCACGCAGGCAAGAATACAGGAATCGACGCAAACAGGTACCCGAGAGCAGACCACGCGTACTTGAGCACAAAGTCCTCAAACATATTGTACGATACCTTGATGCGCAGAATACGGGCAATGTGGCTAACGACCCGTCGGTAGGTCTTGCTGAGGATCTGTCGCTCAAACGCCGTGCCGTCGTAGAAGGCAATCTCCTCGGCGTTGGTGATGAGCTTTGAGTGTGCGTTGCGGTACTCTCCCTCGAGCCGGGCCTCGACAGCAGCTAGGCGGCCAAATTGCGGTGCGACGCTCTTAAGCACCCATGCGGTTAATGCATAGTTGCCAAAGATTCCTACCAGCGCAAGAGGTCCAAGGTTCCGCTGCAGCTGGTATGAGAAAATGAGGAAATCAACAGACGGCTTGCCCAGCGACGAGTACAATGCTGCTGCCGCATCGCAGAAGCGCGTGACGTCGGCTGTGATGTACTGATCCACACCCTCGATACCCCCATCAATATTGGTAACCTTGTAGTAGCCCATCTCCTTGCTGAGGTAGATGTCATGGATGTAGCGCACAAGCTTGGTGCGGAATGCAATCGAGATCTTGGCCTGCAGAAACTTGATCATCGAGTTGGTGTACGACGCAGGGATGGCCAACAAAAACCAGTATAGCAGTCCACGTAGGAACTTGCGCCCGTCGGCGGCAATCAGGTCTCTTACAATCTGTCCGTCGAGCTTGGCCACCAGAAGTGACAACCACGTTCTGAGTCCCAAAAACACAGCGTGCACCACGAGCAGTGCTGTGGTTTTGGACTTGAGCCGGGGTACAATGATGGACCAGATTGCGCCAAATTCATGGACAAAGTTGCTGTTGACGCCGGCTTTAGCCTCACTCGAAGCTGTAGTCAGTTGTTTCTTGCCTGAGGACCGGTTAGGTCGCGTGGTGAAAAGCCGGCGGTGAGCATCAAATGTGACGTCCCGCGTGGGGTAGATAATCACCTTCGAGAGTTCCATGTCATCTCCAGCATTCGTGTTGCCGTCTGTGTTGTTGCTTTCATTGCTCTGACCCTGGCGCTTCTTGCCTGCCTTTCGGGGAACAGGCACATATATTTCTCTAGACCAGCCGTCGTTCATCAGCATGGCCGACGTCTGGCGGTGCAGTTCCGCCCGCTTCTTTTTCTCTTGTCGTACCTTGGCTCTCCATGAAATGAACCCCTTTGTGGCGAGACTCGAGGCTAGGAACGCTAGGAGTGCAAGGTACGCTCGCTGCCGGGAGTTCAACTTGCGCAGCGACGCCGACGGCCCACCTTCGAGTACCGCTCGCCACCGCTGGAGAAGCACCGGCAACAGCGCTCCCCAATTGTACAGTGTCGACTGCACGTTGGCCATTTTCTGTGTGCCTGGGTGCAGTGGGGATGACCGGTGTGTCCTTGTGTGGGTAACTTGTTTGGACCGGTTGCGGGTGCTGATAGATAGGCGAGCCCGTACCCTGACGCCGCGCCGCCCATGTGAAGTAGGTCCGGGGTATCTTATCATCAGAGACGAGTTCTCGACATTCTAGACATTATATGGACGACCTTTTCTTTGCCTTAAATAATAAATATACTCGTAACTTCGTTAATGGTGGTTTCTAGATCTGCGCAAGATAAAAGTCCATCATGTTTGTGTTGGTGGACTTTGAGCTCTCGCCCCGCTCCACCAGCTGCGGCCGGTTTTCCAACGGTTGTGACGAAGAAAGCTGTTGAGACGTCGACAGCGACGACGAAAGCTGCTGCGAAAGTGTCCGAGACAACTGCTCCGAGGGCGCGCGAGAGTATGGTATAGCCATAGGAGCACTCTGGCTCAGATTCTGGTCCTGCTTGTTGGCCCCTATTTGGGGAGCAGCCTCTGCGGACTGGCCTATCTGGATTGCCTGGCTCGCTTGGCTCGCCTGAGTGAGAGGTTTGGCCTCATTTTTGCCACTATCGGGCTGCTTGTGTGTGAACCATGGCCATTTTGGAAGCGGCATACTGTGGATGGTGAAACAAGTTCACCCCGCCGACTGCCCTTATACTTATATACTTCCCCAGGTTTCTGGAACTAACCTTGTTATCAGTCGGTCAATCTGCAGGCCCACTAACCGAAATTGATCATCTCCCAGCCCACCACAGCATCATCTTATCGCATACTACTACTAAAAATTATAAAATGAGGTCATCAGTCATTACATAGTCGAGTGTTACTGTTCGGAACTAGGCCCAGGCTTCAGTTTTAGCACAGCGTACCACGACAGAAACGTGGCTGCAAGCAGACTCAGCCCAAACGGCCCAATCACCCACGCTCCATAGGCGTCAGCAAGCGCACCATTCACAAACGGAAGCAGCGCAGCTCCAATACCAGCAAGCGCAGTCGCAAACCCAATTCCACTCACATGAAGGTGAACTGGTAGGCGGCGCAGCGCGACAACAATAATAGTAGGCAAAAGAGGACCCATGAGAACTCCAAACAGTCCCGCCATCACGGCACTCACATACAGGTTGGGCACTAGCCATAGTACCAGCACAACAGCCATGCTCGATGCAATGTAACCACTGGCAAATAGCTCCTCGTGGCCGAATTTGCCAATGAGAAAGCCTAGAACCGCGCGGCCCAGCGTGAGTCCCGTCCAGTATCCAGTGCTGACGTATCCCATCTTGTCCGGGTCACCGTGTCGAACATGAATCATAAACGTTGTAATCCAGTCTCCGACTACAATCTCGGCACCCGTGTACATAAGCAGAGTCAGCGCAATCAGCCACACCAGCACACTCTTGAACAGCAACTTGGAGTTGTTGCGCATCTGCTGGGCCTGGTCGCCATACTCTGACGACGAAGAGCGCCTCGAGTGTGACCGAGATAACGTCTCTGGATCTGTCTCGGTGTTTGTCCTCTCCACCACATGCTCGCCCTCTGCTGGGACGTCGGGCTCGGCAAACTTCTCGCTGCTGTTCTTTTGGCTTTTCTGCTCTTCCTCGCTCTCGTCCTCAGTCGGAACAAGAACTCGCTCCCGGTATATGTTTCTATGCTCGGGCCAGAATGCAATGGCACCAAGAGCAGACGAAAGCGCAGCCATGCCCACAAAGACGCCAAACGAAATGTTCCACGCGTATCCTGCGTGCACCATCGCCGTCACAATCGTCGGAGCAATGACTCCTCCTAGCGCGAAAGACGCATGGAACAGCCCCAGGCACTCATTGTCCTGTTTGAGAGTTCCAAGCCACGCGTTGTGGGTCGAGTCCAGCAATCCATCGCCAAGTCCGACAAATCCATAGCATATGGCAAATACAGGAAACGGCGGCTTGCACAGTGCCACAATGAAGCACGTCATCTGGAGCAGCGGTCCCACAATCGTCACAAACCGCCGCCCGCCTAGCCGGTGAACCCCGTCGCTAAGCAGCGCCGACATGATAAATCCCAGCACTGGCGGGATAAACACGAGAGACACCATCAGGTACGTAAGGTCGTATGTTTTTTGTAGTTGGGGAATCAGCACTCCAATAACCGACTCACCCATACCTACCAGAGCACCCTGGTAGTAGGCGACAACGAGGCGTAGCACGTTGCGCCGGGGTTTATTCCATGATTCACGGCATTCCATAGCAGTACGGTCCAAACGCGCAGAGATTGCAGGAACGTTTTGTGCCGGTCAATCGTCCCATTATGCTTATAGATATACTTTTTACTAGCCGCCGCTACGCCACCCGATACGGAACGGCACCAACCCAAATGAACCCTATCGCATAGAAAAAAATAAAAATGTTCCCCAGATGATCTCACTCTGTATATAGATGGATACACAATAAACCATATATGTCTGCCCATCCATGCTGTACTTCAAGGTCATACCCTTCGGTTACTTTTTCGCTGCCTCAGGGAATATAGCCACGGCAATTACTCTTGTTTTGGTCCATGGCTCAGCATTGCATACGATGTTGCCGGAGGCCAAGCCCTTTTGGCTCTAACGTTGGCGAACCCTAGACTGTTTGGGTTTTCCTGCATGGACCTCATCACAGATAAGATAATCAGATGCACTATTATGACAAAATAACCAGCGATCAACAAAGAGCGGTGGTATCGCCACATACTAGCAAATTAATCTATCTGGCGCTGCTTTCTTTCAGTATACCGTCTGAACGACAGTGCGGGTCACTGCGCTAGTTTGTGGCCCTATTCGCAAGCGATTACTCGATTGGGGACTACTCGATTGGGACCACTCGATTTGGATTACTGAATAGAGTCTGAATGACAGGATATCCGAATCAAGAAAATCTCAAATAAGAACAAAACTTACTCGGTTCGCATCTAAGACTTCAAATTTTGTAAGAGAATCTCGGCAGCCGTAGACAGTGTCCCTATCCAGATACTTGCGTCCCTCTGCTCGAACGTTTGACGACTATCGTAAAGTCTTGGAAGTGGTGTCCTTCTCTGTTACAAAGTCTCCAAGTTTGAACTTTGATCCTGCGTCATTGGGCCACTCTTCGGGCTCTCCCATGACTTCACAGCGAATTTTGGCCAGATCGAGTAAGGGCCTGCACTCGAGTGGTACTCGTATCTCATAGATAGAGAAAAGTGGCACCTGTAGAGGCGGCAGTGTGCTCCTCGGCGGTACGATTGGGCAAAGGCGCTCTAGTTCTCCTTCTCAATCTGCTCGCCTTCGACGGGTCCGCCAGGGACAGTACAAAACACTTGCGATCCTAGGTAAAATCTAGTACAAACTGTGGATTGCACAGCTTGTTTGTTTAATCGTGCGAGCGCACGTTCCAAATCTTGATCCAGCACACCCAGGCAGGTATTGATGGGCAAAAGCACAACACACAGCCGTTACAACACTGCTGCAACACGGTTTAGGCTTGGTGAGTCGGCTGTCTGGTTGTTGTCACCGTCATGATCTGACTTATATTATTTACAATTGCGGCATGCGCATGACCTCTTTCTCGCGATTCTCAGCAACCTCCCTCACCAGTGCCATAATCTTGCTCTTTTCCCAGTGCTCTGGGCACTTTTTCATCTGCTCATTGCGGGTGGCCCAGTAGAAAATGTCCCAATCAGCCTCGTCCAGTAGTCTGTCGTACTCCTCCAGTTGTTCCCTGTTCATGTCCTTGAGATAGAGTTTGGCGAATTTGCTCAGAATCAGGTCGGTTTCGAGGATTCCTCGCTTTCGGCTCTGATACAAGAGCCGGGCTCGCTTGGTCTCGGTAGACTCGCCTGGTCTGGGGAGTGGCTCGAGCTTGAACTCGATCTCTATCGGCTTTTGCTCTTGCTCTGTAGAGAATAGTCGTGGTAGAACTCGGGTGCTTCTCTGAAAAACAGGACCCTTGAGCTGTGACAGCGCTAGTCGACGGATCATTCTATGAGTGGCTGTATGTGGGGATAAAGTTCCAAAATTCGGCCTGCCCTTCAGCCCATGTCAAACTCGAGAAAACAGGTCTTCAAGCCGTTTCTCGAGAACCCATACACAAAATGGACATGGCCAGACATCACTGAAGAGATCCAGTCTCGGCTACTGGACCTTTTGGTACCTCTCCTCCAACCAATACAATCCTACAATGGTCTGTGCAAGAAAAAGGTCTCGCCTCTGCCAGAAAAGCCAGACATTAGCAGGTCTGTGCACATTGGCTTCAATGCGGTTAATTCTGCCGTCGAGAACCAGACTCAGCAGTCTCTACATAAAAAGAGACTGGAAGACTCGGTGCTGGTTGTCATTGTATGCAAGGCAGACATTCCCAATGCCATGGTCACCAAACACTTTCCTCTGCTGTGCGCTGCTGCTTCAAAAATCAGTGGAAGCTCTGTCAAACTGGTACAACTGCCCAGAGGATCTCGATCGAAAGTGAGCAGTGCACTCGGGACTGACGGCTCATACCTGGCACTTTCCAGGTCGCTTCAGCATACGGCTCCTACGTATTACGAGACACTAATGGGTGTGCTCGACAGCGTTCCCAGCGTGGAGATTGAGTGGCTCAAAGAGAACCCCATGTTTGAAAAGACAAACATCAGGAGACTCGCAACCTGGGCCCCCGCCGTGAGAAAACCCACGAAAGTCACAAAGAAACAAACTACTAACAAAACGAAAAAGCCCGTTCCCTAGTCTAGATCAAATAATAATAAAAAGAATTCATGTCGTCAATGGTCAGTGGTCAGTAAGTGTCAGTGGTTAGTCAGTAGTGTTAGTGTTGGTTAGTACCCATAGTCGTCCTCGACTGCGTGCTCATTATGCCTCATGTAGTTGGCGTGGTTGATGTAGTCGAGATCAAAGTTGGGGCTTAGAACGTCAGATCCGCCACCCCGGTACCCCGGGGAAAACGGTCCCTCAGAATGGGTATCACCATGACTGTCAAGCTTTGTGCGGGAGAGCGCGTGCGAGAGAGACGACGACTGCTGGTGCTGCTGGCTGTATCCAAAGTCGGGCTGACGGAATTGGTGGGCGGCAATGGCGCCGGCGCCACTGGCAAGCTGTTGCTGTTGCAGTTGCTGATGCTGCTGCATGGTCTGCTGCTGTTGCTGCTGCTGCTGACTCTGACCTTGCTGGAACTCACTACCAGACCCTCCAGTACTCGCTGCAGAATCATAGACCCCAGCTTCTCGGAGTGCAGCCTCGGCCGTGGTGTACGAGTACACCGTCTGCTCCTCACCTAGCTTGGCTTGGTAGTTGTTGACAATTTCCTGGAACTCCACCTCGACGTGATTCTGTCGATCAATGATCTGCTGCAAAAGCCTAATGTAGTCGACGCTGCGTGCCAAGATCGTTCCCTTGTTGGGCCGATCATCCGCAGTGCCAGATTTAGCTCCGGGATCCATGGCAGCAAGCAGGAACGGCTCAGGAACAAGCTCCGATAACTCCTTGATTTTCTCGTTAATGTTATCTCGGCGACGGCGCTCAACTGCATTGTGTGACTCTCGGCGACGTCTCCTTCGCTCAAGCATCAGCTGTTGACGGTCTTCCACGGTTGATTTGCCAAGCGAACTAGGAAACTTGAGGTCTTGTCCGTTGCCACTGGTAGTGGGAGCAGACGTTCCTAGACTCGACAGCAATCCTCCTGCGTGCGCAGCCGCGCCCGCAGAAAGACCTCCGTGTCCAACTCTGGGGCTCACTCCTCCAGATCCTCCTCCCGAGGTAGAAAGGTTTCCACTGCTGAGATTGACACTGGGACCAGAGATGCTGTTGCGGTTCTTGTTCACTCCAGCTCCGCTACCATAGGCATACTTGCGAGGACTACCTGACATGGTTGTTCCGGTGGCGTTGATGGCGGTGGTTACGGCGTTCACTGGCATAGAGAGAGCCTTGGAGTGACCAAATACTGGTCCATTGGCTGGAGAACTGGTAGTATTGTGACCAGGTCCTGATCCCTGTCCGCCTGCACTACTGCCTCCACTGCTATATCCCTGCCCTCCTGCTCCACCACCTCCACCACCCCCACCGTATCCCAACGGACTGAAAGGTCGATTCTGAGGGTACCCATTGGTGCTGGCATTCTGGTTGCTGGAATTGACATTGTAGTTTGTGGGTGCCAGACCGGGACTCATCAACCCCATGTTCCCTCCTCCTCCACCACCTCCCCCACCTCCTCCACTGCCACCAGTAGCCGGTTGAGGCGAAGGTTCTGATACAGCAAGATCATCGGCTTCACTCGAATAGAAGCTGTCGAGCGATGATCCCAAAGATGAAAACGATCCAGATGTGTTAATGTTGTCGTGAATAAACCGATCTACATGTGAAGCCGGTCGGCCTCCGACCCTAGCACTTCCGCCACCTTGAGGTGACTGCAACAAATAAGCAGGGGTACCATCGTTGGGGATCTTGATGGGACAACCGCCGCCCATGTACATGTCTTTGGATTGCGAGCGGTTGTGTGGAGGGGGAAAGATATTAGAGGGGGTTGTGTTCTTGTTGTTATTCGAATTGGTATTGGTGTTGTTATGGAGATGGCTGGGCGTTGACATGTTGGCGGACGGATTGCCGCCATCGTTATTGGCACTACTGCCGGTGCTGACTGGGCTCTTAAAATCTAGCGCCCCAATCTCATCGGGTGGTCCAGATCGAGGTTCGTCTTGCTGGAACTGAAGTGGCGTTCGATCCTCAAAGTTCGGAAACATGTCGTCTTCGTCCTCCACCTTGATGAACGTATTAGCCGAGACGTCCATGGTGGCGTGTCGTCGGCTTGTTTGTTCTGCTGTTGTTGTTGGGTGACTCTTTGGTCTGGGTTGATTGATCTTAGTTTGTTGGTATTGCAAATATCGGTGATTGTCCCTCTCCGCTAGCTGATATGATCGACCGGATTAATTTGGGTAAGTACGGATCAAGGTCGGTATCAAGGGTCAACTATAGCTATAGCTTTGTTGCTAGGGGTAGGAGAGACGACGATATGCGGGAGTGAGTAGTTGTGTGTGGGCGGCGGCGGCGGCTCAACACCTAAAAAAAGGTGGGGTAGGTATAAAACAAAATGGTGGTGGCGGGGAGTCTCAAATATGGGCGGTGGAGGGCTAAGACAAAATCCGGGGTAAAAGAAAAGCCCAACAATTTAGAAAACACTGGCCAATCCAGTCTACGGTGGAAACATGACCGCTATTTATCTAAAGCCAGTTCGGATGTGCCGTACCAGCTCGTATATCGCGAGGGGACGGCCTGACTGTTGCGATCGAGTTTAAAGAAAAAATAAAATACAGCCTAAACCCAACCTGTGCTAAGCGAGATCCCGGCCTACGCCGAAAAAGTAATATATTTCTTTCACAGTTCCTTCCACCAGCCCACGTGCTTGGACGCACAGTCCCATTATTGTCGAAATTGATGCTCGTGCATCTCTGACGACCGAACCACAGAATCTCATTCATGAGTGGGAAAAAAATAACACCCCCTCTGCCCCCACACTATTTGGGGAACCCTGACGCTGCGGCGCAGCAAGGGTCCGGGCTTATCTCATGCTGGGTCAGGTTAGGCTGGGCCAGCACCGTGATGTCACAACTGCGAGATAATGTGGGGGTCCTGACTCACCCAATCAGCCAAACGCTGCACCACCCAGCAGATCCTGCACCTAGCGTACATTGGTTTTAGTTTGTCGCGATTGACCTGCCACAACACATCAACAACGCTCTGACTCAAACTCGTGGCTTTGCAACGTGACCATGCATATGCAGGAAGGCAAATAGAATCATCAGAAAAACAAACTTGCCCAGCGATAACTCTATTGCGCACCTTACATTGGAGCACATGTACCGCATGATGGCAGGTGTGCGTGACGCTCATCTCCTGCATAGATCGACAAGGCTACGCTGTCGACGGTTGTGACGAAAATAGCACAAGAGTCCTGTGATGGCTGACCCCGGTTGTAGTTTTTAGGCCAGCGACCTATTTTTATCCCACAAACGGTTTTGGCTTGCGTCCAGCGGACCTCAACCTGGCTAAATGGGGGCTTTACGGCAAGGTCACTTGCGTTTTTTTCGCCTTTCTAGCAGTTCTCATGCCTATATCGCACTTGATCTCTCGTATTTGGCAAAGCCCTCTTGTTGACGCACGTCACGCACAGTTTTGCTGCACAGGGACAACAGACGTCACATTGAGTCGCAGGAGTGAAATTGCTTCTTTTTCATTCTTGCTGACAGAAAACGGAGGTGCGCTGTTTCATAAAACGGCGACCGGCCCTGTCTTAGAAACAACGTTGTCGTGCTATTTTTTCCCATGACATGGCTCTCGTAATAGTCTGCTTACCGAGTCAAATAGGGTTACGGCCCCACCACCTCACCATCATCAGTTTTATCCACCACCATGGCAGACCAGCCGTTTCTATCTTCATGGAGGCAACAGTCGCAACCGCAAAATACAGCCAGCGGGCTCGCCGCACCGCCCCCACCGCCTGGATCGTCATTCATGAGTAGTGTGTCGGCATGGAACCCATTCGGAGATAGAATTCGGTTGCCACTCTCCGAGAGAGAAGAGCCCACCGTAGAGGAACCAGAGTGGTTCAATCTGTCACGATTCGAGCGGCTGGGTATTTTCGGCCTGTGTCTTCTGGGTGCCGTTGCATGCTTTACTCTGTGTTTTGTGCTAATGCCCATCCTGGCCGTCAAGCCCCGCAAGTTTGCGGCCCTGTGGACTCTGGGATCGCTTCTGTTTGTTATTTCATTCGGCGTGCTGCAGGGACCCGTCGCATACACCATGCACCTTGTGTCGCCCCCGAGACTTCCGTTCACTGTGGCGTACTTTGGATCCATCTTCATGACGCTGTACTTCAGTATTGGGCTGCACTCGACGATTCTCACTCTCATAGCCACTTTGATCCAGGCGGCTGCCGCATTGTGGTATGCCGTCAGCTACTTTCCCATGGGAGCGCAATCTCTCAAGTTTGCGTCTCGCGTCGGAGCCCGCCAAGTCAATTCCTGGATCAACTCTTAACTAACCCACCGTTACTACCAAAAGTCGTAGAAATAAATATTCTAACCATAGTAGGCGTTGTCAACGACTCCATTGTCGTCCAGAATCACATTGAGTCTGTTTTCCCTGAAATCCCGGGTCATGATGGTATTGCGTCCAAGCACTCTGTTGGGCTGTGGCAATTGACTGGCATACACTGTATTGTCGTCTTTTTGTGAAACAGGTTCGTCCTTTGTATCATCATGAAACCGTTTACCCCTCAATTTGTCGGCCCATTCTCGAGATCGTTTTTGTATGTCTTCCATTGTTGACAATTATAGTAATGCGTCTAAAGAAAAGCCAGTAAAGATGCTATAATATGACGTTTGGACCTTGGCGCGGAAGGCATACCCTAAGCCTGCCCCGCACGAAATAAGACTAGCGCCATACACTGGTCCTATCATTCCTTCTACAAGAATAACAACAACAACAACAATGTCAACCTGTATCTTCTGCAGAATCATCAAAGGTACGTCGATAGACACAAACTACATCGAATTGAACTAACCAGGCGAGATTCCCTCTCTCAAGGTCTATGAGACCGCCAAAACTTTTGCGTTTATGGACATTGCTCCCACCGCACCTGGTCATGTTCTCGTCATCCCCAAATACCATGGTGAGAAGCTCCATGATATTCCTGACGATAGCCTGGCCGATCTTTTGCCTGTTGCCAAGAAGATCGCCATTGCGTCGGGCTTAGCCATCAAGGGTCTTGATGGAGATGGTTACAACATTCTTCAAAACAATGGACGCATTGCCCACCAGGTGGTTGATCATGTCCATGTGCACATGATCCCCAAGCGCAATGAGGAGTCTGGTCTCCAGGTCGGATGGCCGCAGGACCCTGCGTTTAAGGGCGACATTAAGCAGATCCACAGGGACCTGGTTGCCAAGTTGAGCCAGTAGTTCAGGACAGGAACATTGTCAGTACCAATCAAAATAAGTCAATTACAAACAACTAGTGACTAGACGGTATATTACATATACTAAAGGTCAAACACTGTCCCGTGCGGCCACCGGGCCTTGGCCTGCGCCCGCAACTTGGTCACATCCACATGTCGGGTCTTGAACAGCCAGTACAGTTTCTCTGCTGTGGCAAGCGAGATGCCTGTATTGCCAGCCACCTGCTCCTCTACCTTACTGTAGACTTGTGCAGAGCGGTCGACTTTTTTCGTGAGTTCCCAGCGGGCCTTGGTCCACGGAAGAATGGACTCGTTGGCATGGGCAGCATCAAACACATACTTGTCACAGTACTCGACGGCGTCAGCGTTAGCAATGTCCTTGATGGATGCATCATCGTAGTCCTGCACAATCTTGGGCTGCATCATTTTCTGGACGCTGCGGACTGCCGGCGCAATCTCCTCGTCCCGGTCCACCGCAGCCTTGAGCCGCACCGCGCTGCTCAGGACCCAGTACTTGGACGCACCCGCAGCCTTGGCCTTCATGGCCGCCTGCACAGCAAGAACATACTTTTTCTGCGCAAGGTAGATCTCAAACCCAGTCTCCCAGGGTCTGCTGGTACGGTACCGCAGCAGGTTTGAAAGGTGACTCCAAACGTTGTACGCATCCTCTAGCGGTGTTCTCGTGTGAAGCAGCTCCTTGCCAAACAGATCGGGGTCCTTGGACTCGTCCTTCTCGCGTTCGTCCGCCTCCTTTTTGATGATCTTGGCCTTTTCCTTCTTGTACTTCTTGATGGCCTTCTTTTTCTCCTCAAGATCAAGACCCTCCAACTTGGCCGCCAAGTCGTCGTGCTCGGCAACATACTCGTCGTCTTCACTGGTAAACTGTTTGCGGCGGTGCGCCAGTCCAAGATAAATGTCCACAGCACCAGCAACTGCACGCTCAAACGTAGCATCTTCATACAGGTGGCTGCCCCAGTCAATCATCGACATATAGTTTCGGATGGTGCCCTTGCGCGGGCAGTAAAAGTGGAAATCAAACTGGTCCGTCTTCAGCTCGGCAATGATCTTGAACACCGCATGGAACCGTTTGAGTGCCATTCCATCGTTGCCCATCCGCCGGTACGCCTCGGCCTGCTCCACCAAAAAGAACGTTCCCTGCATGTCCTGCAGATCCTGTACTCCTTTTCCGTTCTTGTCGTTGCGAGTAAACTTGCTGACGGTCGCAATGGCCTCATCCATGCGGTTCGCCCGCAACTGGTACTTGCCGGTCTTGGTGTTAACAAACCGGTCCGACAGATCCAGCTTGCGCGCCTCTTCCATGAGATCCGCTGCTTTCTGCAGGTCACCCATATGTTTGTGGATCTTGGCGCGCATCATGCTCACCTCCAGGATCTCCGGTGCTAGGTCAAGGCACTTTTCTATGAGCTCCAGAGCCTTGTCGTTCTGGTCCAACTGGGAGTAGTGCTGCGCGGCAAAGTAAAGCGTCCATAGGTATTTATTGTCGTGGGCCTTGCTATGGCCATTGCCGTTGCCGTTGCCGTTACTGTGGTTGACAGTGCCGTTCGGAGTCGTGGAACTGTTGGCGCTACCCGCAATCAACTCTGAAACAACCTCATCGATCGCCTGGCGTTTCGCAGAGTCCTTGTAAAACTCCTTTACCAGCATAAACGCAGATGGTGCACGCTTGTCGAGGTACATACCAATGTACTTGGCCACAGCGGCCTTAAAGTCCGCACCAGTCA
This sequence comes from Trichomonascaceae sp. Y4102, assembly GCA_023628915.1. Taxonomy (NCBI): domain Eukaryota; kingdom Fungi; phylum Ascomycota; class Dipodascomycetes; order Dipodascales; family Trichomonascaceae; species Trichomonascaceae sp. Y4102. The sequence goes on along the minus strand of JAMAJT010000016.1, from coordinate 140,229 downwards.
AAAATTGTAGCGGAATCGCCTGAGGCTGGTCCGCCGTGGGATACTTGGCCTGCAGGCGCTCATACAGCACCTTGCGTTGCTTCGTATCCGAGGGATCGAGCTCGAGAGATTTTTCGAGTCCCACGTAGTAGGCGTGACACTCTGGATTACGCTTGATCAACATACGGTACTCGCGCTGCGCCGCCTTGTACTCCTTCAGTTCCAGCAAGTACTTGGCGCGTGCCTCGTAGACTGATAACACGTCCAGCACCTTGTTTTCTAGGCCGTTAATGTCGTCAAGCGCCCGTCGCACATCGCCGCTCTCGTATATGACCTGGTTGCGGTACAGCATGAGCTCCGAATTCTCCTGGTCGGATTTGGGAAGCGGTTCCTTGAGCAGTCCTTCAAACTTGTTGAGTGTTTCCTCGGCTTCTTTGTACTCGCCGTTGAGGTGCTGAGCAATGGCAAGACTCGTCCAGTTCTGGCGGAACCCGGGCTTGTCTGCAAGCAGCTTGGTGCGGATAGATACCAGCGGCTTGTACTGCTTGCAGTAGATTTGCAGAATCGATAAGTCTCGCAACACGTTCAAATTGTCGGGCTCAATAGATGCACTTTTGTTGTAGCATCTCGCTGCCTCCTCGTAGTTTTTTAATTGGCGATGGTACAATGCGCTGATCTGCCACACCACGTGGCTGGACTGGTCTTTTTCCTGCGCCTTGGTGATGTACTCGAGGCCTTCGTCTGCCTTGTTGAGGTGACACAACAAAAGGCCCTTGAGGGCTAGCGAGTCGCCGTGGTCCGAGTGCTTTTTGAGCACGCCATCCACGATCTTGAGCCCTTTCTTGTACTGTTTGCTTTCGTAGAGCTTGAGCGCTCCTCGGAAGTTCGAGGCGTCCTTCGCCGGCAGAGCTGTGGGCATGTCCTGACAAGTTCCCTCCCACCACCAACTTTACTAGGTTTATTTATTCACTTATTCATGACCCAACCGTGCAGCAGCAAGACACTCGGACTCTAATCCCGGAATGCAAATATACTGCACCTTGGCCGATTCTAGCTTCGATTTACCAGTGTTCTTCTTGACAAACGTGTCGGGCTCAACCACTCCCACAAACACAGTCTTGATACTTGACTTGAGCACCCGGTCCACACACGGGAGGTTCCCGCTCAGTCGCTCAGAGCACGGCTCCATAGTTGTATACAGCACCGTACCCTCGGGAACATCCGTGACCCCATGCTTGGTAAAGTACTTTTCCAGAGCACACTGCTCCGCGTGAGTGTTTCCAGGCAGTTCTCGCGAGTACCCCTCCGAGATGATCTCTCCGTCCTTGACCAGTAGAGCCCCCACGCTGAACGCAGTCGTTGTGGGAGGACACTTTTTCGCCTGCTCCAGCGCCAATTGCATATACGGAAGGTGCTCCTCCACCACCCAGTCCGGGATCGGTGTCTCGTATCCCCAGTCATCGCCTTCTGTTGTTGACATGTAGTTGAATGCATGTAGCCATAGATCCAGGTCGTTCTCGCCGGGATCAGTGTACAGATCCATGCCACACTCGGCACATTTTTCGCCCATGAGCTTCTCACCGTCGCTGTTGCGCGGGTGGATCCACGTCTCGGCAACTTCTGTCTTGCCTATTGCGTCCAGCTTCGCCGCAATCTCCTTGGCATCAAAGTCGCCGCCTTTGCCGAGCGTAGGTCCCCAAACAGCCGGGTTCGAATACATGGGGTCGTTGGCAATGGGATGTCCGAGATACTGCAGATGCACGCGGATCTGGTGGGTGCGGCCCGTCAGCGGCCGGCACCGCACTATACTCATGTTTGTCTTTGCATTGTAGCTGATACGGTTGAAAATGGTCTTGGCGGGCTTGCCATTGGGGCCCACCCGATTCAGAGTCACCTTGGGATCAGCAGTTTCAATGGCTCCGTCAAACTCCACCTCTCCAAGGGGGAACTCTCCAACCACTCTAGCTAGGTAATCCTTGCTTACTTCACGTTCACGCAGCTGCTGTCCCATCTTCTCTGCACCCTTGGCTGTCTTTGCCATAAACATCAACCCCGACGTCAGTCTATCTAGTCGGGTGCACGGATGGGCCACAGTTCCGTGTTCATGCAAAAGAACCTTTGCTACAGTGTTATAGCGGAACCGTCCAGTAGGATGAGCCTGGTCAGTGAAAACTCAAAAAAAAAAAAAAAAAAAAAGAACATTTACAAACAAACTTACTGGAATGCCTGCAGGCTTGTCAATGACCATGAGGTCGTCGTCCTCAAACACTACCCTGATGGGCCGCGATGTAACCGGTCGCTCGTGCTTGTGGGTTTGATGGCTGATCATGTCTCCATTGCGAACTACTGTCGTCATGTCGGCCACTTTATTGTTAACATAGACCTTTCCATTTTCGATGGCGGTTTTATATTGTTCGGGAGTCCTATCGCGGAACTCACTACAGAAGATATCGTACAGGAGTCTGTCTCTCCACCGGAGCTTGCAAAACGTTAGGTATGTGTAATAGTAAGGTGTGACTCGTCGCAGGGGCCCGTCTAGAATGTATTCTGCACCCACGGTGTTTTCGTCTTCAATAACGTTGGTAACATTCTGTCGCTTGATTCGAAACCCTCCTTCGTCTCTTGGCCGGAAATCTGGCTTTCCCACCGGCAGTGCGCGTTTATTGGCCTTGATTCCGTCTGCCATGGTGTGCAGTAATCTCATGAAGGTTAACTCACTTCAGGAATTACACTTGAGGAATTAGAACACAAAGGCTGGATAAAAATCAACTGATGGTATGCTTGTCACGCAGCTCGGTCGTCTTGATGAATCAACACAAGCTAGATCACCCTCAATGAGGGGGTTTTTTTGACGGTGCTTATCTTATCGGTCCCAACTAGGAAATGAAAAGGAATTAGAGTTGAAATTTCATTCAAAGAAAGATTCCTACATCAGCATGGTCAAACGGAAAAGAGCAGCGTTGCTGCCGACAAACATTGCCCTGCTTCAAAATCTTATCCGCAGAGATCCCTTGTCATACAGAGATGAGTTTTTGCTACAGTACCGGCACTATGAGTCGCTTCGAGACATTTTTCTCCAGGACCCGTTTAGTTCTGCAGAGCAATGCGAGGAGTTTGTCGAGCTGATTGGTTTTGTGGCCCACATGTGCTCCTGTTTCCCTGAAGAAACAAAGGATTTTCCCACGACCATCATGGACATGATCAGCCAGAGACACGACCAGCTGCCATACGAGCTAAGGGAAAAGCTGGTGCAGAATATTGTGATGCTGCGCAACAAGGGAAGCATCACGTCAGAGGCACTCGTCCAGTGTCTTTTTCCCGTGCTGGTGGCGACAGATTCAAAGGTTCTACGGGCGCAAATCTATGCGTCGCTCATCACCCTCATCAAGACTGTGAACCAAACCAGTAAGAACCAACAGCTCAACAGAGCCGTCCAGGCTCTGCTCTTTAATTTGCTAACAGACGCCGAGGCCAACGGACTGTGGGCCACCAAGATCACTCGCGAGCTATGGAGACGCGGAATATGGGACGACTCGCGGACAGTCGAGATTATGAGACAGGCCGCCACCCACTCCAACCTCAAGGTGGCTGTCTCTGCCGCCAAGTTCTTTCTTGGTGCAGATAAGGAGAGAGAAGACGCTGCACAAGAGGAGGAGGAAGAGGACGAGAGCGTCGACGTGAGTGCGCTCAAGCACAAGTTCAACGTGAACAAAAAGTCGTCCAAGAAGACAAAGCGGTTTGAGGCCGCGCTCAAGGCCGGCAAGAAGAAGTCGCACCACTCGGCAACGTACCTCAACTTCTCAGCCATCCATCTGCTGCGCGACCCCCAGGGGTTCGCCGAGCTGCTGTACCTTACACATCTCCAGAACGGCAAGCGGCTGGGACTCGACGAGAAGATTCTGTTTGTGAACCTTGTGTCCCGGCTCGTGGGAGTGCACAAACTTACTGTACTGAGTTTGTACACATACCTCATTAAATACCTGACGCCCAAGCAGAAAGATGTGACTCAGTTCCTTGCTGCTGCAGCCCAGAGCTCGCACGACCGACTTCCGCCTGATGACATTGGCGCGGTTGTGCGACGCATTGCTAACGAGTTTGTGAGTGATGGTGTGGCTGCCGAGGTTGCTGCTGCAGGTCTCAATACGATCCGGGAGATTGTGAGCAGAGCACCGTTGGCCATCGACCAGACGCTACTGCAAGATTTGGTTGAATACAAGGGCTCCAAGTCAAAGCCAGTGATGATGGCTGCTCGCAGTCTGATTACGCTGTTCCGTGAACTGGACCCATCTATGCTCAAGGCTAAGGACCGTGGAAAGGTGGCCCATATGGCGCTGCGAGCCGGCGAGCTTACCAACTCTGCGCGCCAGTTTGGCGAGAATGGTGGTGTGTCTGGAATCGATGGTCTTGATCTACTGATGAAGTGGAAGGCGGAGAACCAAATCAACGAGCAGGACGAGAAAGACTGGGAGGTTGCATCCAATGGCAATGAAAGCGACGACGATGACGATGAGACTGGCTGGATCAATGTGGAGAGCGATGGCGACTATAATGTGTCTGACTCTGATGACGACCACGACGAGTCTAGCAAGAACAAGAAGCTCAAGACGGAGGATGACGAGACCACCAAACAACAAACACAGGCGGAGCTCTTGAAGCTTGCTTCCACCACGGTACTGACCCCGGCTGATTTTGCCAAGATTGAAGAACTCAAGGCCGAAGCAGGACTGGCCAAAATCTTGGGTAAACCTCAGCGCAATGAGGAACAAATTGACGCTGCTGCACTCACCGGGCCTAGAAAGTTCAAGCAGGATAGAGAAGAGCGTATTGCCAAAGCCAAGGAAAACAGAGACAATGACCATGGCTCCAAGAGAGGTACCAAACTAGCACAGAAGGACCACAGTACAACCAACAAGCAGAAACAGCGCAAGAAGAACTTTATGATGCTGATTCACAAAAAGGACGTCCAGGGCAAAGCCAAGCGTAGCCTGCGCGACAAATCCAAGGCTCTTCGTGCGCACGTTGAGAAGCAGAAGCGGGGTCCCAGAGGTTAATTAATAGAGGTTAGACTAATGCATTGTTAGATATCTAGTGAGTATTAGTGGCAGCAGCGGCCCTACGGTGCTTTTTCGCCCGCATCTTGCGCTTCTCGCCAAAGCCTTCCTTCTCCATGTCCAGAGAAGCTTCACGTTTGGCAGTGGAGACCTTCTTCAGCACGTCAATGACATCTTGGTCCGAGATACCTTCATAGAGCTCCATCTTGCACCCTACGCGCTTCTCAATGTTTTCTATACGGGTGACATCTGTTTGTGAAACCAACGAGACGCTCTGGCCAGCACGACCAGCACGGGCTGTACGTCCTACTCGGTGGACATAGTCATCTGCGTCGGCGGGGATGTCAAAGTTGACTACTAGCTGGACAACAGGAATGTCCAGTCCACGAGATGCGACATCTGTGGCAATGAGCACGCGGGCAACCTCCGCACGAAACCGGCCCAGAGCGTTGATTCGCTCAGCCTGCTTCATCTCAGAGTGGAGCGATGCCGTCATGATGCCCAGCTTCTGGAGAGCCCGACGTAGCGTCTCGGCGGTGTGGGTACGGTTGACAAATACAATGGCGGACTTCTCGTCGTTTTTGGACGCAGCGTCCGTCAGCACTTTGAACAGGTACGCCTCCTTGACATAGTGGGGCATGAATAAATACGTTTGGGCTAGGCTCGCGGGCACCGCCAGCGTATCGAGTCCCACCTCAAAGATGACCGGAGGCTCTTTTCCTGGCTTGGGTGGAGCATCCTTCAGAGAACGCACGGCGTCGGTCACAGTAGCAGTAAACAAAAGCGTTTGCCGGGTTTCAGGTGCAGGTAGCACCTTCATGCATGTGGCGAGGTCTGGGGCGAAACTGGGACTGAACAGACGATCCGCCTCGTCGAGTACGAGATACTTGACTCGACGCAGACCGGCAATAGTGTCTTCTCCACTACTATTTATGTGGTCCGCCAGTCTTCCGGGAGTAGCAATGACAAAATGCGGTCGCTGCTGTAGCTCTATTGCCTGCTGGGTCATGTCGACTCCGCCCAGGATAACGGCCACCTTAATGTCCATATTAGCTCCAATAGCCGTAAATTGCTCGGCAATTTGGAGTGCTAGCTCTCTGGTAGGAGTGAGAACCACACCACAGATGCCGAACGGGTCTTTGGACCACTGGGTGAGCATGGGCGCAGCAAACGCAATGGTTTTACCCGAACCGGTCTTGGCTCCTCCAATGCAGTCTCTTCCCTGAAGGATGGCCGGGATGCATGCTTTCTGAATCGGAGACGGCTGGTGGATGGCCATGGCGCCAAGGCTCTCCTCGAGCCATTTGGCGACTCCTAGTTTCTGGAACGCCATGAGATTTATATTTCGGTTGAGGCAGATTTCCAGGGTCCACACAAATATGAAAAATTGAGCCGCGCCATCTCCCATGAGCCACATCGAGCACCAGAGGAAGGCATGGGAAGAGCTGGAGCGCATCGAGCAAGCGATTGCCGACCGGATTCTGTACAATCCGGCGGTGCTGCCGCCATCAGCCAGTTTAAGCTCGTCGTCCGTACTTAACAAGAAGAAGAAACGACCCTTCAAGCTAACAGTAACCCAGCAGCATGAGATTGCCCGGTTTCTTGACAGGTACAGTGTTTTGTGTGGCAAGTTGCAGTCTGGACCTCAATCAGAAGACCGACTCAAGCAGGAAATCGCGGCAATTTCTGCCCCACCAATGGAGCCGGTCATGGATAGATTTCTAGCTCAGCTGCAGAAGATCAGACAGAAAGAATCAGTCGACACTACTGACATGTCGTCGCTGTACAAAATGCAAAAGGAAACCGTCACATCGAAGCTGCACGCAGACCTGAATGTTGACACGATTTTTTCCGGCGACGAGAACTTTGGCCAGTTTCTCGACCTGCACGCACACCATGAAGCTTTTGACAACCTGAAATGTGTATCGCTCTCATGCACATATGTGCAGTACCTTGACGTCTTTACGAATTTCAGTAACCACGCTGTATACACTGCTGCTCGGCTGACGGATCGCGACTACCTAAAGTATGTTGACGATCTACAGACATATATGGTGTCGTTCTTTCGCAAGACCCATATTCTGGCCAACCCAGATGCTAGCCTCACCCACATTGAGCAGCTCTTCAGTAGCATATGGCAAAGAGAGCATTCTCAGGCTGCTGCAGACCCACTGTTCTGCAAAGCGTGCGATAAACTGTTTGCTAGCCAACCAGTATATGATCACCATCTCAATGGCAAAAAGCATAAGAATGCCGTCAAGAACACCAGCAGCCAGTCGTCGTCCAGCGATAATAAGAGCAGTCTGGAACACGACATCCGCAAACGCGAATACATGGTCCGCGAAGTAGCCCAGCTTATCACAAAGCAAATAGACATGACCAAGGTCAACGCCCAGCGCAGACAGGGACTCACCAGCCGGGAATGGCAGCTTGAGATCATAGACCGCCAGCAGACTGAAGAAGCAGGGTCACGGCTATCTGACTCGGATGATTCTATCGACGGAAACTCCAGCGACGAGTCGTCAGATGAGTCAAACAGACAAAAAAAGAGCAACCCGCTCAATCTGCCTCTGGATGCCACCGGAAACCCCATCCCGTACTGGTACTGGAAGTTGAGCGGAATGAACCACAAGTTTACGTGTCAAATCTGCGGAGACGATATCGTTTATGTCGGCCGCCGTGACTTTAAGCTACACTTTGCCCAGGCAGTTCACGCTGCGGGACTCAAGTCGCTTGGCATCGAGCCGTTGCCCGAATTCAATGACATTACCAGTATCTCTGAAGCCCTCAGCCTATGGCAAAAGGTCAGGAGAAAGAGAAAAACGGTCCAAAACATTGAGAGCGTGCGCGAGGTCGAGGATGAACAGGGCAACGTCATGACCGAGAAAATGTACAACGACCTCAAGCACCACGGTGTCATCTAACTACATAATAATACTAACACCATACAAATCTATAACTTAATTAAGAGTAGAGGTCATCTTCGCCCTCATTGCCAACGGCAGCACCGCCGGCACCGGCAGCCTCTCCACCAGATCCTCCGGTAAAGCGGAAGTTCATGGTGCCTCTAGAAGAACGCATCTGTTGTGCATATGCTTCGTATCTGCGCAGCTCCGAGTCCGAGACCGAGCGCGCGGCCGTCTTCATGGCCTCCTCAACGTGCTCACGTGTAATAAAAGGTACAGGGTCCTCGCTCTCGTCCATGTTGACATCCTCGACATTGTCGGTACCCTCCTTGGCCATCTCGGCTTCGATCGAATCCTTGATGGCAAACTTGGCAGCACGCTGAACAATGTACGACAGATCAGCTCCCGAGAATCCGTGCGTCGACTTGGCAACCTCCTTGAGATCGAGATCAGGCTCAAGAGGAGTATTGCGCAGCAGGGCGTTGAGAATCGACAGACGTCCAGCCTCGTCGGGCAGAGGAACATAGATGAGCTGGTCCAGACGGCCAGGACGCAGGAGAGCAGGGTCAATCTGGTCGGGTCTGTTGGTAGCACCAATCACAAACACGTTCTTCTTGGCGTTCATACCATCCATCTCGGTCAGCAGCTGGTTCACCACACGATCGGCACCACCACTGTCTCCAGCAGAAACACCACGCGACTTGGCAATCGAGTCCAGCTCATCCAGGAACACCACACAAGGCGCGGCGGCGCGCGCCTTGTCAAAAATGTCCCGAACGTTCGACTCAGACTCTCCAAACCACATACTCAGCAGCTCAGGACCCTTGACGGAAATGAAGTTGGCAGACACCTCGGTCGCCACCGCCTTGGCCAGCATCGTCTTACCGGTACCGGGGGGTCCGTAGAACAATACTCCCTTGGACGGCGACAGCCCAAACTTGGTGTACATCTCCGGGTGCAGCACAGGGTACTCGACCGTCTCCTTGAGCTCCTGCTTGATGGTGTCGAGTCCTCCAACGTCGTCCCACGTGACATTGACGCTCTGCACCACAGTCTCGCGCAGAGCAGACGGGTTCGAGATACCCAGAGCAAAGCGGAAGTTGTCCATCGTCACTCCAAGCGAGTCGAGCACCTCAGCGTCGATCGTCTCCTCCTCGAGGTCAATGAGGTCCATCTTTTCGCGGATCTGCTGCATCGCGGCCTCGGAACACAGCGACGCAATGTCCGATCCCACGTATCCGTGGGTCTCGGCGGCAATGGTCTCGAGGTCCACGTTCTCGGCAAGCTTCATGTTTTTGGTATGGATGCGGAGAATCTCCAGGCGGCCAGTGGGGTCGGGGATACCAATGTCAACCTCTCTATCGAAACGACCAAACCGACGGAGCGCGGGGTCGATCGAGTTGGGACGGTTGGTCGCGGCAATGACCACCACGTTGGACCGGGCCTTCATGCCGTCCATCAGCGTCAGCAGCTGCGACACCACACGACGCTCCACCTCTCCGTTGGTCTTGTCACGCTTGGGGGCGATCGAGTCGATTTCGTCAATGAAGATGATCGCCGGCGCGTTCTTCTCGGCTTCTTCAAACGCCTTGCGCAGGTTGCTCTCGGACTCTCCCGCCATCTTGGACATGATCTCGGGTCCATTAATCAGGAAGAAAAAAGCACCAGTCTCGTTTGCCACCGCCCGTGCCATCAGCGTCTTACCGGTACCAGGCGGTCCGAACATGAGAATACCTCTGGGGGGTTTGATACCAATGCTCTTAAACAGCTGGGGGTGCCGGAGTGGCAGCTCGACGAGTTCTCTGATCTGGGCCATCTGCTTGCGGCAGCCGCCAATGTCGTCGTATCCAACCTCGCTCAGCGAGTTCTCCTCGTCCTCGCGGTTGATGGGCTCGCCCTCGCAATGGATGATCGTGTCCTGCGCCACAATCGCGTACTCGGGAGGATCAACCTCAACCACCTTGAACTCCACTTGTCGCATACCTCCGCGCACTGTGAACAGATCGCCCTTGCGGACAGGCCGGTACGCCTCGACAAAGTACGGCTTGAGGAACACGTCAAACAGCGATCCGGTCAATCCCTCGACCGTGTCGGCCAGAGGCAGACAGCTGATGCGCGTGGCATACTTGATATCGGGACATGGGTGGATTGAAATCACATCTCCAAGACGAACTCTCAGGTTGTTGCGGACCACACGGTTGATGCGGGCAAGGCCATCCTCAAGCTCCTCGTCTGCAAGCACAATCAACACAGTATCCTTGCGCTTCTTGCCCTTGACGAGAACGGTGTCGCCGCGGAACAGCTGCAACAGGTCCATTGTGTTGGGGCTCATACTGATGACACTGTTGTCGTCGTTGATGGCGTCCTCCACCACAAGAGCATTATCCTTCTTCTTCTTGCGCAGAATCGCCGTGGCTGTGGCATCCTCTTGAGTGGGACCCGCTCCTGACGCATCGGCCAGGTTGGCATGGTGATGGGGAGCAGGCTTCTTTTCGTTTTCGTCGGCCATTGGATGATCGATCTGGCACGTCGTTGACGTTAGTAATGGTGGGAGCCAGCTATTATGAGGTGGTGGCGGTGGGGAAGGGTTCCCCATTACCCTGCGGTGGCAGGCTTCTTGGTGGTTCCATTGAGCTACTACAGCCTTTTAGCAGGCGTGTGTATATATTCTTACGTAATACCACAAACACGGGCTGGCTGCTGCAGAGGTGAAGCAGGGACAGACCCTGAACATTTGTCTTTTCTTTGTCTTTTGCTTTGTCTTTTGCTTTGCCTTTTGCTTGTTGACATTTTGATTGGTGATGAGGGCACTGTTCCTCACTTACAACTGCGGCAAGCTGCCTGTCGATGGTCACTCAATTGACCACCTGTTTGCCTCTGTCCAACAAGAAACCCACGACCTTATCGTTGTCGGGCTACAGGAAGTGGCTCCCATCATCAATGGCTGCTTTGCCGATCTGGCCATGTACCTTGATCCAATCGAGGCAGCATTAAGAGAACGACTTTCAGCAGGACAACATACCAAAGTCGCCCGCTACTCCCATGGATCAACAGCCATTTTGATCTACTGTCGCCGGACCGTGGTGTCACCCACTAGCCAAGTCTTATTTGCATCCACAAGCTGTGGGTACCTCAATTCCAGTCTAAAAGGTGCTGTGGCCGTCCACACAACCCTCAATGGACAAAAGTTCACGTTTGTGTCGGCGCATCTGGCTGCCAACGAAGGAATGGTTGCCCATCGCAACCAGGACTTTATGACCATCGCTACTACGCTCGACTTTGGCAACTCTCAGGGGTTGTACCAACCCGATTCACACGTGTTTGTGCTAGGCGACCTTAATTACCGCTGCGTGTCTGATCCCTTGACTGGAATTCCCCAAGGCGCCACCCGCGCCGCCTCGGAAGAAGAGAGCGAGGCATTGTTGACCGACTACCAAACCGTCGACGAGCTCTCGCTCGAGCGCTCCAAGGGAACCACTTTCTTTGGTTTCGATGAGCCGCCAATCACATTTGCTCCTACTTACAAGTTCCATGTCGGATCCAGTACCTACGATCGTCGACGTATCCCGTCCTGGTGCGACCGTGTCCTCTACCTAGGATACAATGGCACTGAGACGACTCATGCTTACCGCTCGCTGCCAGAATGCTGCTCCTCAGACCACAAACCCGTTATGCTGGACTTGGACGTCCCTGACCATCCCCCACAGTTCCGCTCTCTAGAACGTCGTCGACTCGACCCTAGCCGCACCACCATCAAGCGTATAGGCTCCATTGTGGACCGGGCCATTGGGTGGACCTTGTGGTTCGGCACAACCCGCCGGGGCAACTTCTCACTATGTCTGGCCGTGGTCCTTCTCATTGCCATGTATGCTCTACGCTAACAAACAAACAAACAAGCAAATCTCTAATCATATGCATGCAATAAATACTAACACCAAAACTTGTAAACACGGTAGTACCAGCCACGGCTGCGGATGTACTCCTTTTCCTCGGCAATCTCCTGGCGCAGCAGGTCATAGTCAACCTCGCGGCGGCCAGTGTCAAGGTCCATGTCCTTGGCCCGTACAAACGGAGTACGGTACCAGATCTTGTATCCCAAGTAGCACACAAGTACAATGGGGAGAGCAAGATACACCTGGAAAAAGTTCTCAGCGTCAGCAGACGCCCCAGGGAAAAGGGCGGTCCAAAACTGTGCAATCAGCACAACAATGTTAAGAATCAGACCAAACCATGAGCCCAACGTGCCAACACCCGACGTAAACTCGAGCTCGCTCTCGTCGCGGCCCTGCACGTGGAGACCACGTCGGAACCGAATATGGCAGTAGCACACAGATGCCCATGTAAATAGTGAGGACAACGCAGACAGAGCAAGCAGCCAGTTAAACACAGCCTGTTGCTTGTCGGACGCAGCAACAAACGCAATGAGTCCAAACGCACATGTAATGGCGATTCCCACGAGCGGGCGTCCAGCCCGGTCAATGTAACCAAAAATCGCCGGTGCTTGGCCCTGGGCAGCAAGGGCGGCAATAGTACGCGAACTGCCGTACACTGAAGAGTTACCAACAGACAGTACAGCAATCAGCACAACCACGTTCATGACACTGGGCAGACCCGAGATTTGCGCATTGTTGATGGCAATAACAAACGGCGACGACGTCACGTCAGCAGAAGAGCTGCCGTTGAGAAGATTTGGGTCTGTGTATGGAACCAGCAGTCCCACAATGGTCAGCGAAACAATGTAAAAGAGAGTAATCCGCCAAAACACCTGCTTGGTGGCCGTGGGAAGCGACTTGCGCGGGTTCTCAGTCTCGGCAGCACCCAGTCCAATAAGCTCGGTTCCAGAAAACGCAAACGCTGCATTCACAAACACTGAACAAAATCCCTTGAATCCATTGGCAAACGCTCCTGGGTCGTGCCAGTACTTGCCTCCAATGTATCCTCCGTGCGGTCCGCCTCCACACACAAGCACAATGCCCAGAATGACAAATCCAATCACCGCAATCACCTTGATGATGGAAAACACAAACTCAGCCTCGCCATAGCCGCGCACGCCAAACAGGTTGATTGCAGAAATAAACACCCAGAAGAGTGCGACCCACGCAGCGGGGTTAACCGTCGCAGCCGCACTGCCGTCGTGCTTCCAGAACTGAATCGTCATGGATGCTGCAACGAGCTCCAGTGGAAACGCAACAATCCACTGCAACACGTAGTTCCATCCCATGGCAAATCCCCACGCTGGGTCCACGAAACGGGTGGCATATGTAGCAAATCCTCCAGCCACAGGAAATCGCACCGCAAGCTCTCCCAGTGCCTGCACAGTGCAGTAGAGCATGAGTCCAATGAGAGCAAATCCAATGAGCACCGAGGCAGGCCCACCAGCGCTAAGCGAACCTCCCGATCCAACAAACAGTCCAGTTCCAATCGACCCACCGATCGCAATCATCTGCAAGTGTCGGGACTTTAGACTTCTGCTAAGCGGGGACTTGGCGGTTGCGAGGGCTGCCCGTTCGATCTGGCTCAGGCCCCGGAACTCTGCGCTAGAAAAGTCAGCGGGCTTGAATGAGTTCTTGAACCGAGTAAACCGGCTCTCGTGTGTTGTGGACATGCCAGAGATCTCTTGGTCGAAACCATTGATGCTCACGTCCGGGCTTGTGCCCTTCTCTATGTCGCTCATCGATGATGGTATGTTAGTGTAGAGTGAGTGTGAAAAGACCAGGACTACGTTATAAACTACCCCGCCCGCCGAGAAACGAACCAAACGCTGATACTACAATGGGTCATCCTCCGAAAGAGGGCAGGAAAAAGCAAACATTTTCCGACCACCACGACGTTTTAAACGGCCGGCCGGTGGACGTATATCAGAGATAGCCGGTTATTTCAGACTAGAATTTAACTGTGCCTTTTATTTTTACACAAGAAATGCGTCGTTTCCCTCGTAGATTTGATCAAATATACGTTTTTTAAATTCCTCGAGCTGACAGCAGGACGCTGTCAGACTTTTGCCGATCGCGGCACGGGTTTCCATGATGCAGGGCAAAGCGAACTTGCTTTTGGCATTGTGTGCATCCTAAAGTTTGCCCCAATCTGCTGTTGGTTGCCGTTAGATGTCAAATTTTGCTGATGGCTCGTATCTCCACGAAAAGATATGGGAAACCTGCTTTTAGCGGTCAAAAGATAACAAACATCGTTGATCTCAGCCCCTTGAAGCTCCACTTGGCGGAGTTCAACCTTTATCGCTAAATTAACCGCGCAAGAGACCCCCAGTTATGTTCTCCAGCAGCTAATAGCAAATAAAAAACAAATAAAGCAGTCACAGTAGCACCCTCTGGTTGCAGCGACGGAATGTGTCTGGCCGAACACAGGCCGGCCGGTGGGCGTCCAATCAGGATACCCAAACAGCGCCTAAACCCGAAACCATAGCTCGATAGGGCTCACAACTTGTTTTAACATAAACAGCAACATTAATATTATCTAATCATTGTTGAACAGCACACTGCTGAGCTTGTCGTAATTGAGCTTGCTCGACTTTTTCTTGCGCTCTAGCATCGCCGTCGCCTGCTCCATGGCCGAGGCAGACGACACAGATGGAAGCTGGGGCTCTCGTTTGACCTTGCGGCGTTTCCTGGGCTCCTTGTACGTGCCCGCCTGCTTGTCCGATTCGATCTTGAGCCGCTTCTTCTCCTCGGCAATTAGAAAATCACGGTTCTGCGTGTACCAGATGCGTGTTTTGACGGCAATCTCGGCTTCGTTCAGCTGGCAGAATTCAATCTCCTCGTCGTCCACGTCCTCTAGGTTCTCGGGGTCGTCGCTGACGTTGGACACCCATGTCACGGGCAGTGCTGGCTGATTGTCCTCCTCTGCCTGCGCTGCCAGAATCATCGCCTTGTGTTTGCGGTAATTTTCAAGGAAAAGCGCGCCTCGCGACTTGCCTTGTGTTATACCAGTGTTGTTAGTGGTGTTGGCCTGCTGCTGCTGTTGCGACTGCCCGCCCGTAGCATTAAACTCTCCTTGAGATAGCTGGATGAGACCCTGCTGGGCTTCAGAGTCGGCTTCCATGCCAGTCAGATCAACAAGACCCGCCATCTGAACCTGCTGGAGTTCACTTGGGCCGTCGTCACCGTCGCCGTCGCCGTCGCCGTCAATGTCGACTGGCACACTGTGTGTGTTTTGCTCAGCCTCCTTAGGTTCTAGGATATTGCCATCAGCTATGCTCACCGATCTGCTTTTTACTCCCTGCTCTGCAGACTCAGCCTGCTCTGCTGCTGCTGCTCGCTCAACCTCCTCTGTGTTGAGCTCGTCATCTTGGTGGCTGCTTCCCTCCTGCTTCTTCGCCTCTTCCTCCTGCTTGCGCTTGTTCTCTTTACGGATGGTAGCAATCGCTGTGTCAATCTCCTCGGCCCAGATCTCCATCTCCTTGTCTTCTGCGTCACCATCATCACCTTTACCTCTCTTCTTCCCACTATCACCAGCACGCAGCTTGGCCAGCGTTTCTCTGCGCTTCCGCTCTGCTTCTCGATGCCGCATAAACGATGGAGGGTCTGCTTCTGCCTCGAGGTTCGTCACGCGGAACAGCGTCACGCTCAACATGGCTGTGTCGGTTTTGGCAAACTCGTTTAGTCGCCGTTGCACCGTCTCCTCGCCAACCTTGGCGACGGCCACAATCTGCGCCTTGGACCGCCGGAAGTTGTTCATGCGTGCTGCGAGAAGCACGGCCGCTGCAGCAACGCCGGCCGGCCGGCGTCCCTGCGCAATCCAGTCTTTTCCCATTCTGTGTGCTAGTCGTGACGCGTCGGCGTCCACCTTCTTTTGTGCAGGTCCAAAGTCTAGTTGTGCTGTGATCCGCTTGATGTATAGCGACGGATCAATCTCCGGTAGCCGGTCATTGGCAGGTGGCACCGCTCTTAGTAATTGTAGATATGTCGATCCAATCGCAAACACATTCACGCAGATGGTCTCGGCAAAGTCCATCAGCAGATGCGACGTACGGTTCATGCGGCAGCAGTAGTATAGACACGCGCATACAAGGTGCTGCGACCGGCGGCCCTTGGCAAAATGGTTACCCAGCGCTGCTTTGTAGATCTGGTGGGCTCCATCGGCAATGTACTGTGGGATGTTGAGCTTGGCGGCGACGCCTTCGATGCGCTTTCGTGCTTTTTCACTCGTCATGTCAAAACTTTCTCGACTGCCGCGGATTCCCTGGGTTGTAGCATGGGCTCTGTCTGCTGCCACAAACGTTCCCTGGACGCCTACTGCTCCTGCTGTGTTTTCTGTAAATGTCAGCTCAGATACAATCTGTGACCCGCTCAACACGCATCCGCACTCGGCGCAGACCAGTTCCCCTGACTGAGGGTCACGTACGCCCTCAGTCATGCTGCTGCACTGTCGACATTTCTGCATTATTAGTGTGGGTCCTGAGACAGAAGACTTCGGTATTTGTCACGATGGTGACTGTCGTTGTTAGTGGTGAGTGTAGTCACTGACTAGAACCGTTGCTGTATGGTTGTAATAGCACGTTGTATCGTTAGTTAAATGCGTCTATAGCTCAGAGGCTAAGTGAGATATGACTTTAACGACACTCGTGCGGCCGGGGGTGTTTTCTGCGCTGCACGGAAATTTCTTGCGGCGTGGCACAGTGGTGGGAAATTAACCAGCTGGGTTCGAGCCGGACATATCACATTATTACATACAAGAAAACTAACGAATGAAGTTCTCGCAATGTTACAAGTAGTCATGATTAATTAATCTGTGGCTAAATAATTGGCATCTGGTGGATTCATGAGAGAAATTATGAATCATCTGCGGTTGCTTCCAAAGAGCTGGCAAAGTGTTCTACTGTTGCTGATTGTTGGAGTGTATTGGCCTGACGACGATCCTTTAGAACATATTTCTATAGTTGACTGCTTGTGAGAACATCATCATCTTGTGGTGTGCGTGAAAGAACTACACTAGGTCCGAAAGGATGCGCTGACAACTATCTTGAAGGTATACGCAGCTGACGAACAATGTTGATCGCGCGAGTTGACTTGACACGTCCACGCACTATGCCAGGCGCTCAGGAGAGTCTGGGAAAATCTAGCCGACTTTCATGTTTGTGTGGAGCTTAGTGGTAATGGCAGCAATATAAGAACGCGCCCACTTGATTTTTCATTCAATGTGAGTGTTGTGAGGCATCACCGACCCAAAAGGTACTTTCCACAATGACTCCAGAGTGGTTCCTCTCTCCAAGACATGACAGCTTTGAGTTGTGCAATGACTCTCAAGATTAATGTGTGATCTTTGTATTGAGCGGCTGTTGGCGATTCGCAACTTCTTCACTCTTGAACTCATGACATCATGAACACGAACATTGCCTTGTGTCATCACGATCAACGATTTGGCACTAACAGTTTGACCACAATTTTCGTAGTATTTACTCGGTAATACTTTTGTAATATCTCATCGGAACATGCCGCCGCTGTTGGGGTCTAATGTTCCGAACCGGACGCTTACCCGGACTACCCCTCTCTCAACTGCCGAACAGCACAACACTACAACCCAACTGAATTTCAGTCTTTGACGACACTTTTAGATCCAAAAAGATGTTTGCTCGCTCCTCTCGCCAGGCGGCGCGCCGCTTCTCAACCGCGCGTGTGGCCCAGTCCTACGCCGACACCATCAAGAACCTCAAGATTAACTCCGACACAAAGGTCCTGTACCAGGGATTCACCGGTAAGCAGGGAACCTTCCATGCTCAGCAGGCTCTTGACTACGGCACCAAGATTGTCGGAGGTACCAACCCCAAAAAGGCTGGCCAGCAGCACCTGGGTCTCCCCATCTTCTCTACCGTTGCCGAGGGAATGAAGGAGACCGGTGCCACCGCGTCGGCCATTTTTGTTCCTCCTCCCGCCGCTGCTGCTTCCATCATGGAGGCTATCGAGGCCGAGCTTCCTCTTGTGGTCTGCATTACCGAGGGAATTCCCCAGCACGATATGGTCCGTGTTGTGGACGCTCTTAAGACTCAGAGCAAGACCAGACTCGTGGGTCCCAACTGCCCCGGAATCATTGCTCCCGAGCAGTGCAAGATTGGAATCATGCCTTCTTCTATCCACAAGCGCGGCCGCATTGGAATCGTGTCGCGTTCCGGTACTCTAACCTACGAGGCCGTCAACCAGACCACTAATGTTGGTCTGGGCCAGAGCCTTGTTATTGGAATTGGTGGTGATCCCTTCTCCGGTACCAACTTTATCGATGCCCTCAAGGTGTTCCTCGAGGACGAACAGACCGATGGAATCATCATGATTGGTGAGATTGGTGGAAGCGCCGAGGAGGACGCCGCCGAGTTCCTCAAGCAGTACAACCAGACCCGTGCTCAGCCCAAGCCTGTGTGCTCGTTCATTGCTGGAATCTCGGCTCCTCCTGGACGCCGTATGGGTCACGCTGGTGCCATTATCTCTGGTGGAAAGGGAGGTGCCGACTCCAAGATCTCTGCTCTTGAGGCTGCTGGTGTTGCTGTCGAGCGCTCTCCTGCTCGTCTTGGTAAGACCCTTTACGAGGAGTTTGTCAAGAGAGACTTGTTGTAAGTATAGAATGCATAAAGTTCACTGTCGACTAGATCTACATTTGCATATGCGTGCATGTGCTGATGAACTACGCACTGCCGAGACTCCTAGAATAGAACTTCCTAGAAAAGAAAGCAATATCAAAACTAACATCTGTTCCCTGCAGCAGCTGCTGTCAATCCTACCTCAAAATAAAAAAGCGCCAATACCCGCTGGCGGTGAGAAAAATGAAAAAAAAATACTCAGCCGTGCGGCCCGGACCAACTTTATCCGAAGTCAGACCATGAAAATTTGTCTGTTGAGATAGATGCTTGGTCATCGGCGGCAGACCCTTCGCAATGGAGCCTGCGGATCGGGAATCTGGGATGAGATGCATTTCCCTGGCGCATCCATCTGCATCCCACTTGGTCATCTGCTTTTTTTATAGAGAGGTCCACCAGGAGGAGTATTGAGCCGAATGGGCCATCGTGCCCCCCACGCGGGATAAAGGGTCAAAAATTGGCTGTGCGTCCACCCCCACGTCGGCAAGCGGCTACTGGCCCGCTTTGTTTACCATGGTTCCGTCCACAGGGGATACAGGGAATACAAGAGGAAGGCTGTAAATTGGTGGTTTCTTGTCATCTTGATAACTCTCTGATACGTATAGAGACTGCCAGCTACAGATAGGACCCTCTATCGTTGCACCATCTATAAGCCACGGCGCCTTCATAGTGCAGATGCTTTTAGTTTGACACCGATGCCCTGGCCCACGCCGTGCGTTTGCCCTGACCATAGTTTCTTTTGCAACGTGGGATACCTGCAAAAATGGTGCATGAATCACCAGTATATAAAGGGACCAGCAAAAATAGGGATGGGCAACAAGACGACACCGCGCGCGCCGATAGCTTAGCACAGGAAATACTAATAACATGACGGAAACCGACCCGTCGCTAGAAGAAAAAGACTTCGGCTTGTCTGACGAATCCTCACCAAATGACGACGCCAAAAAGGCGGAATGGCGCCAGCGCCAAAACTCGGCGTCATCCAGCTCAAACACAATGACCACCCACGACTACACCGTCGAGGAGATCTATGGCGATATGGCCCCGATAGATATCCAGCTCACTCGCCAGCGGACCATAGAGACCATCCGCTCCCGCATGGGGAGTGTGTACTCCCAGGCCGCCCAGCCCCACGCAGACGGAAAGGACGAAAACAACAGAGACGGTTCCGAGTTCAAGGAAATAGATCCGGAGCTGGTTACCTGGGATGGGCCCGACGACCCTGAGAATCCACGTAACTGGCCGGCCAAGAAGAAGTGGATGACGACGGCTATTGTTGGTTTGTACACTATGGTGTCGCCGCTATCTTCGTCTATTCTGTCGCCCGCGGTGCCGGCAATCTCCAAGAGTTTTGGCATGTCTCCTTTTGAGGGTTCACTGAGTGTTTCAATTTTTATTTTGGCATGGGCCATCTGCCCTCTGTTTATTGCGCCCATTTCTGAGCTATTCGGGCGCCAGGTGGTGCTCAACACATCCATCGTGCTGCTCCTAATTTTCAACATTGCATGTGGTCTGTCTAAGAACACTGCCCAGATCATGGTGTTCCGGTTTTTGGCCGGCATGGCCGGAGCTCCTCCCATCTCGGTGGGTGCTGGTACTCTGGCTGATTTGTTTGACGACAACAACAGAAACACGCCCATGGGACTCTGGAGTTTGGGACCCAACCTGGGGCCCGTGATTGCTCCCATCATTTCTGGATTCATTGTACAGTACGTGCAATGGCGCTGGGTGTTTTGGACTCTGTCCATGATCAACGGTGTCATGGTTGTTGTTGGTATTTTTATTTTCCGCGAGACATATGCTCCTGTGGTGCTTGCTCGCAAGGCCAAGCGCCTGCGCAAGAAGACTGGCAACCCCAACCTGCACACTGTGTTTGAGATCACGCGCGAACCGTTCCACACCCGGCTGTTTAGTGCCATCACCCGCCCCATCACCATGCTGCTGACGAATCCCATCATTGTGGGACTTGGTCTGTTTATGGCGTTTGTGTACGGCTTCATGTACCTCATGCTAGTGACCTTCCCGTCTCTGTGGACAGATCTGTACGGCTACTCTCTGGGAATCGCTGGTCTCATGTACCTTGGTCTTGGTGTGGGTAATCTTCTGAGTGTCATTGTATGGACGCCGCTGACGCAGCGTGTGTACCTTCATCTGACGGCTAAGAACGGCGGCGTCCCCAAACCAGAGTACCGGATCTACCTAGTGTGGACCACTGCGGTCATTCTGGGCGTGGGTCTAATTTGGTACGGTTGGAGTGCACAGGCACGCATCCACTGGATCATGCCATGCATTGGTACCGCCATTTTTGGCTTTGGACTCTTCCCTGTCTTCCAGTGCATCCAGAACTATCTCATTGACATGAACCCACGTTTTTCTGCTTCTGCTGTAGGAGCTGCCGCAGTGTTCCGTTCCATGTTTGGTTTTGGCTTTCCTCTGTTTGGACGGGCCATGTATGACCGGCTAGGATATGGTTGGGCCAACACCCTATGTGGCATTCTCATGTTTATTCTGGGTATTCCCTTTCCTGTGTTTATGTATTTCTACGGAGAAAAGGTTCGAGCTTGGACAGACCGTCAGACCGAGAAGCGCATAGCCAAGAAGGCCACTGCTTCAAACTAACAATGCATATCCCACCAGCTGGGTACTAATACATTTACTAATACATTTATTATTATACCAGTATAGACCTGAGAGAATCCTACAAAAATTAGGTCTGAAATCGTGTACCCCACATGCTACTAATCAGAGTTAGCCGATTGGTGAGCTTGGGCCGATACCCCACGCAACCCACGCTTCCCCACGCTTAAAGGGTGGGTTAAAATTATACCCGGCCTGTCATTCATACAAGTTAACACTAACATGGTCGACGCAAAAGAAGTAGCAAAACACAACTCCAAGGACGATTGCTGGGTCATTCTACACGGCAAGGCATACGATCTCACAGAGTTCCTGCCAAAGCATCCTGGCGGCCAGGCCATCATCCTCAAGTATGCTGGCAAAGACGCTTCCAAAGCCTTTGACCCAATACACCCTCCAGATATTGTGAACAAGATGCTCTCCAAGGACAAGCATCTTGGAGAGGTAGAGAACATTGAGGCCGAAGCACATGAAGAAGAGGACGAAGATGACGACCTGTCAGCCGAGGACAAGGAACGCATGGATCTGGCCAAGCGTAAGCCAGCTCTGTCCCAAATGTTCAACCTGTTTGACTTTGAGTACGTGGCTCGCAAGACCATGGGCTTGGCTGGCTGGAAGTACTACTCGAGTGCATCGGACGATGAGCTCACCGTGCGCGAGAACCACCTGGCGTTCCACCGTATCTGGTTCAGACCCCGCGTTATGGTGGATGTGACAACCGTGGACTTTAGCACCACGATGCTGGGGTCGAAGACGTCTGTTCCGTTTTATATCACTGCCACCGCGCTTGGGCGCCTAGGCCACGATGACGGTGAACAGGTGCTGACTGTCAGCGCTGGTAAAGAAGATGTCATTTACATGATCCCAACTCTGTCGTCGTGCTCTATGGATGAGATTTTGGACCGCGCTATTGATAAGCAGACGCTATGGATGCAAATCTACGTAAATGCTGAGCGCGAGATGACGGCCGAGATGGTGCGTGCGGCTGAGAAGCGTGGAGTAAAGGCATTCTGGGTCACCGTTGACGCTCCCCAGCTGGGCCGCCGTGAGAAGGATATGCGTGCCAAGTACGTTGACGATGTGGCCAATCTCCAGGACGACGAAGAGGACTCTGTCGACCGGTCGCAGGGTGCGGCCCGTGCTATCTCGTCGTTTATTGACGTCTCGCTCTCGTGGAAGGATATTAAGTGGTTCCGCAGCGTAACCTCCAAGCCGCTGGTGCTCAAGGGTGTACAGCGCTACGAGGACGTTCTGCTTGCAATCGAGCACGGCGTCGACGGCGTTGTTCTTTCTAACCACGGTGGTCGTCAGCTTGAGTACTCGCGGCCGGCCATCGAGGTGCTTGAAGAGACTGTTACGGAGTTGCGCAAGCGTGGTCTGGAAAACAAGATTGAGCTCTATGTTGATGGTGGTGTTCGTCGTGGTACCGATATCCTCAAAGCTATCTGTCTTGGAGCAAAGGGTGTGGGTATTGGCCGTCCATTTTTGTATGCCATGTCCACCTATGGTTATGATGGTGTGCGACGCGCCATCCAGCTACTTAAGGACGAGCTCGAGATGAACATGCGCCTTCTTGGTGTTAACCATCTGCACGAGCTTGACTCTTCGTTTATCGACACTCGTTCTCTGTCCAACCACTCTGGCCATCCTTCTGACAGTCTTATGTCCAAGGTGTACGAGCCTTTGGATATGCCCCAGTTTAAGCCCAAGCTGTAGAGTGCAATAGAATCAATTCTTAGAACAATGTAACCAGAAAGGATAGGTCATTGATTCTATACATTGCTTAAGCGTTGATCTACTACGCCTATTCCACTTGATATTCCCATTGAGCCTACATTAATCGTGTCAGACTTACATCTGGGCGCAATGCAATGGGATTACAACCATCAATCACGCTACAGCAAACACACACCAGTTAGAGCCCAAGTTGTGAGACAATGCCACAAGCTCGGTGAGAAATGGACCCCTCTGGTAGATGAAGGAGCTGGCAGGAGCAGCAAATGTGCAGCAATTAAAAATATAGGCATACGATTGAGTGATTTATTGCATTTAATCAGAACTTTCGTTTCGCAATGATCTCACAAATATTGAAGCTGAGGCAGAAAAAGTTTATTCTATGACAAGAGCGGAAGGTATAAGTAGCTGCTAGATTCAAGCATGCTCGAAGAAGACCAAGAAAATAGCACAAGCCCATAAAACCAAAGAAAAAAAAAAAAATGATATCAGCATGTACGAGATGCCAGGAGCGCCTTAGCCATCACCAGTCATGCAGGAAAGCCAGCCTCAACCTTCTTCCTTACGAGCTTCTTGAGCAGGTCCTCATATGTGCTGTGCAACCTATTGATGAGAACGACCCCGACCAGGTTATCATGGCTACGCGGCTGCGCAGCGTATGCAAAACGTGGCAGTATGTAATAGATAACCAGTACAAGTGCTGGTCGCAGAGAGCGAAGCTCAAATACAGCTTCCGTGAGACCGAGGGCGCGTCCACGAAGTTCAAAGTGTGGAGAGGCGCACCTGCATGCATTTGGCGACACGTAACGTTGATAAAGCTTTACGAGGGCAGGGGAATGCGTTACAACAGGGATCTGAGCCGCTTCCTTGAGTTTCTGGTAGGCACAGCCGTCAAAAAACACGGGTTGCGGAGCCTGGCACTGTCAAATCCTCGCCTATGCGACCTCCGCGAGGTTGTGTTTGGCGACGCGCGGAAAACGCTAGAGAGGCTCAAACTGACGGAAGTCGACGCCACTTTCTTTAGTTCAAAGTTGCCAATCGGTGAGCGCGAGAAAAGAACACATGCACAATTTGCAGGAAAGGTAGAACCGCCGTATCCTGGAACCGTTGGCCAGGCTCTTCGTGAGAGATTGCCCGAATGCCTCACCAAACTCCACATCAGCTTCCGACACATGGACGACCATAGCTCGTTCTGGAAGTGTTCTCCGCAGACACTGGACTTGTCGCGATGTAGTGGCCTGCGCATGCTACAGATCGATGCTTACCCCCATAGATTTCAAGGCTCCATGCAGCAACAAGTTCAAGTTCAGTTGTACGTCGTTTTGCCCAAAGCTGTCACGCTCCACAAGCTCGCACTCACCAGTCCTTATGCTGTGCTTCATCCCGACTACCCAGATCAAGGAACATACACTACAACACGTTGAAGAGGCCGGATTCTACAACATCCGCCAATACTGGTCGGCAGCTGCTGGCACTTGGAATGGGAAACGCCCGACTCCTCATTGTGCAATGGGATTACTCGTGTTTGGCAGACGGAGACCCAGAGGCTCTCCATCAACTGCTACTCGCACAGCGTGGCATGGAAGATCTTATGGTGACCTTCCCAGATAGGGGCGAGTTGTCGGGACCTAGAGGAGAGTCCTTGGATGCAGCGATAGTGATAGGTTTGGCAAACCGTAGAGATGCGGCCATGCCATTGCTTCTCGCCAGACACCCTGGGATCAGACTGGACTGGTACGGGTAAGATTGGTACAAGCACAGATTCCGTCTAAGCTGAAGCACAAGGCATGAATATGATATCAAGAACTCGAATCATGGCGATGGGTACAGCTCTCGTGCTAGTACCTAGCTTCCTGGAGACTAGAGGTAGTATGATTCCTTGTCACAGCAATTGGTGATCTGAGGAAAGCGGAGGTCAGGGACGAGACATCCTCCGTAAATTTTTGCTTAGGTGCAAGCCGATTGTAATTCATACTAAAGCACCCAATGGCACCGCCTAGTAAGCAGGGGTTAATGTTAGTTGCATTTGCTGTCGCGGTTCCTGGCGAACCAGTTGTCGGTTGTACTACCCGCTCACCCACCCGTCTGGCCAAGGCTCAGTCGTCGTGCTGCAGGCTGCGCCGCGGCGGTCATGGGCCGCGCTACTCACAGCTGAGCCGCTGCTGAGCCCCTATTTCTCAGATTTATCCAAATTTAGAAGCCGACGTTTATTATTGGAGGCAGGGCACAGCAGATATATATCCACGATTTTCTCATCCAGTCGCCCTTAAAACCACCAGAAACCACCAATGTCATACGTAAGTATCGTTGACAGTGTTGTACGCCCATTTGCCGCAGACTAACAAGTACAACCAACAACAACAACAACAACAACAGCCAGGGTACAATCCTCAGTACCAGCAGGGATACTACCAACAGCAACCACCACCACCACCCCAGCCAATTTACATCCAGCAACAGCCTCAGCGCGATGATGATGGATGTTGCTGTGGTCTGTGTGCTGGACTCGCATGCTGTCTCTGTCTTGACTGTCTCTTCTAAAAGACAAGTTGCTGACCATCAATCAAACTCTGATTTAATCTAACAGTTGAAGCTTGTTGCCGTTTTCGTTCTGCCGTAGTGTTTGTGGGTCACTTGCAGGCCATGCCATCCCGACCCTGCGAGATATATGGGTTAGGTCCCAACGGTCTGGCTGAAGCGTCCTACCTTAAACCAAAGCTCTAGTAGAATGTCGAGCTCTCGTTCCCACCGTGAAATCTTTATCAATGCCGCCGGCGGGGGTGGCGAACGAAACAAAGAGACAATAGAAAGCGAGCGTTGACAAAGAAAAAGGCGACCTCCTAGAAGGACGGAGCAATTTGTTCCAGAACTTACCTTGTCCGAATCTGTGTTCAATCTGAGTGTGATTCCCCCATCCCGCTGTCGAGCATGTCATCAAAGCCAAGCGGAGATGATTTCAAGGGCTGTCTGCCCTTTATCTATTACTGCCATATCGACCAGCAGTCGACTACGGAAAGGTGATGACGCTGGTGCACTGCTTTTCCACGACTGCAGCCCAGTTTGAAAGACGAGGCTCTGTTTCGAGAACTGCGCATGGCCGATATTGATGTCCTGGTATCATTTCGGCAGAGCTGTCAAAGGTGTACTTGGATGAATTTTTCGTCTGGGTGGATGTCGTCGCCGACAGAGGTTAGAAAAGCCATGTTTGGCCTGTCAGTGGTGATTGAAGTCCGTATGACCGAGAATATCCTACGCTGGGTTGCTGTCGAGGAGAGAATCAATGGGCCTACTCTTATCAATGAGAACAATGTATTAGAACTTAGAATCAATGAGACGGATTACGCAATCACACAGCACGAGTTAGTTTTCTTGGCAGACTTGTAGAACGTGCGCGAGGATGCCGAGAGGGCCTCGCTCTTGTCCACCAGGCTGTCAAGTTTCTCGCCGCGGGCCAGCACGCTCTCAATAGTCTTGTGCAGCACAATCTTGGTTTCGTCCAGCTCCTGCTGCACCTTCATAATAGTGTCTGCTTGCTGCGGGTCCTGGTACTTATGGATGTACGCCTCGAGCTGCGGGTACTCGAGGCCCTTGTTGTTGTCGACCGTGGCGCTGTGCCACATGGTACGGGGGTACTTGGTGAGATACTCGTCCAGGATCTTGTTGAGCAGCGAGTACGCGACTCGTACGGGGTATTCCTTGTCGGTTACGATGATTCCGCTGAGTCCCTCGGGTCGTGTGTATGCATGGCCCACGTACTCTCCCTCCTCAACACTCTGGCGTTGGCCCACCGGGGTTCTGTTGCACACCGTCAGCGCCACAAACTTGATCATCTGGCCGGCCGTCGACCGCTGGAAAAACCCAAAACTCGACAGGTCCGTCGCCGACGCAAGCTCCACGGCCTCGTTGCCCTGCTTTGGCAGGATCACTCCGATATAGTACACCTTCATGTTGGTGGTAGTGTGGGGAGTTAGGGTTGTTTCACCACATCACTGCCCACACTATAGCCGAGCACCCCTCATACACTTTAGCGCATGTGAGCATATATTTAGCATGTGCGCATATATGTAATTACCTGCAAGCTGATGAGCAGTTGCTCATCCATGAATAGCTGCTTCGAGACCTATGATAGTATAGACTATCTCAAGACATATCTGTCCAGCCAGCTAGTTGTATTATATTCCCCGTATTTACTACCAGTGAGGGTTAGTAGTAGGTCCCAAGGTGGTGCCGCACTCAAACTGACTTATATTTTTCACGCTTTTTTTTCCCAACCAACCAACCAACCCATCCAACACACATACACTGACAATGGCCAAGACGTAAGTGGTTTACGCTGCGCTGTTCCTCCCGCTCGCCGGGGTGTTGAGTCTAACGCACGAGGTGCGTTATTCTTTAAATCCATTTTCTTGCTTCTCGCAAGGTATTGTCTTGGACGCTTAGTCCTCGATTAAAGATAGGTCCAGTGCTGCACTGAACTTTTTCCAAAAGTTGATGAGCAAGCACACTAACATCAGTACTGTTCCCACACACCAGGAGGTTCTTCCCGAGACTCACCGCAAGAAGCTGCAGGCTCAGAAAAGAGCCGCTGAGGCTCGCCAGCGCCAGCAGGCTACACAAGAAAAGGTATGTTTTTTTGTTAGATCCAGAGTCACTCATGATTATACAACCATCTTCGGCTAGCGCAAGCAATGTTGTCGACGTTAACCATCTTTCGGGACTGAAGTGACTCTTTTTGTTGCCAAAAAGTAAACATTCTAACCAGTACCGCAAGGAAACCGAAAAGGTGATTCTCGAGCGCGCACAAAAGTACACCAAGGAGTACCGTAATGCCGAGCGTGAGCAGATTAGACTCCGCCGTGCCGCCAAGGACGAGGGCTCTGTCTACGTCCCTGCTGAGCCCAAGCTTGTGTTTGTGGTGCGCATCAAGGGTATTTCCAAGATTGCACCCAAGCCCCGCAAGGTGTTGCAGCTGCTCCGCCTTCACCAGATCAACAACGGTGTGTTTGTGCGTGTGACCAAGGCCACCGCCGAGCTTCTCCGCATTGTTGAACCCTATATTGCCTACGGTTACCCCAGTGTGGCCACCATCCGCAAGCTTGTGTACAAGCGTGGATACGACAAGGTCAACAAGCAGCGTATCAGACTCGACGACAATGCTCTCATCGAGCAGGAGCTTGGCAAGTACGGAATTGTGTGCATTGAGGACATTATCCATGAGCTGTACACTGTTGGACCGAACTTCAAGCAGGTGTCCAACTTCCTGTGGCCATTCAAGTTGTCCAACCCTTCGGGAGGATGGGGCGTGCGCCGCAAGTTCAAGCACTTTATTGAGGGTGGTGCTGTTGGTAACCGTGAAGAGTTTATCAACCAGCTTGCCCTCAAGATGTTATAGTGACCGGTAGATATTAACGTTAATTATTGTCTGTGAGATTAGTGAAGGCCAGTTAGAATAAATAAGCGTCAGATGTTGTTGTTGTTGTTGTTGTTGTTGTTACTATCTGCGCTCTGCTTTGGTTCCCGGTCACACTCATTGTCTCTGCCGTTCTCCGCGGCTGCCTGCCACTCTGCAAGCTCCGCCTGCAGCTTGACTACCTCTTTGTGGAACCTCTGGCCAAAGATGTCAATATAATACGTGGCACCGTTATACGCGGCCCATAGAAAGATAAACATGAGAAATAACGCGGAGCAAATCTCGCTCGAGTACCAGATCGGGCACAGCAGCATCGTCGACAGCTGGTACGAAAACTGGATCAACGTGAACGCCGCCACCGGTAGGAATCCCGGCAGACTATTGACAAAGCGGCCCAGCTTCGTGTTGCCGTATGATTTGCGGAGATACTCAAAGCTCGTGACCCGGCCCGCACGAATCTTATCCTGTCGCCTCACGGTGATGAAGTAGTGGTACAGCGACTGCCACACAAAGTAGGCCACCGTTGTGTTGACGAGCCCATACATGAACCTCCACTGCAGCAGTTTGACGGCGGCCGGGAACCGGTGCGTCTTGTATGCAAGTGGTAGTCTATGCACAATCGTATGGAACACCACTGGTGGCAGAATGTGGATGAACGTGGACGTTGTCTTTTCTAGTGAGTGTAGCACGAGCGAGTTGCGCCAAGCAATGATGGCCCACGATAGCGTGCCAAACGACAGCGCGTAGCACGAGATGAACAGCTGCTCGCTGCCTGGCAGAACCCAAATGTACAGCAGCGATATGGCGTTTGCAAAGTAGCACAGGTCCGCCAGGTAGTATTGGTATTCCTTGCGGCGGTACGTGTAGAAGCGGATGGGTAGCAGCATTGCGGCCTCCGCCGTGTACACGGCGTGGAAGATCTCGGGCCGCCAGCCCATGATGAACCCGAGTACAAACACGTTGGCGAGGCCAATGGCAAAGGTGATTTTTTCCGCCATGGTAATCACTCTATCGCTCGACATGCGCTGCTCAAGGCGGCGCATCTGTCTTAGCATTGCCTCTCGTAGCCGGTCAATGTCGACTTCTTCTCTTGTACGGATCACGCGCTCTCGGATCTCGCCTCCCTTTTTTCTAACCGAGTTGCCCACACGTCGTGTGAGGCCCCCAGGGGTTACGGAAAACGAGTCCAGCAGGTCCATTAGGGATACTTCGTCTTCCGAGCCCAGTAGTCCGTGGATGGATTCTACTGATGGGTTGCGTGTAATGTCTGGTTTTGCTGATTTTGACGCTGTTGCTGTTTTTGGACCGCGCGTCGCATTTGCTTTTGGGCCGTCCTGCATGGCGTCCGTCTTCGGATTGTCGCCCATGGCGTCCGCTTTTGTCATGGATTTGTGTTTGTTTGTTGGCTTAGTTTAATTTTGGTTGACTGTGTGGGTGGGTATTTGTGCGTATCTAAATATGAAAGCTACAGTAATTCCAAGCACTGAATTCTCTGAATATTAATATTACTGTTGTTCAATTCGCAATTTAGCCAAGTACTCAATCGTATTCCCAACTACTGTTGGAAATTCTGCTGTACTCAACCTTTCAGTCCTACCATATGAGGCTATAGTGAGGCTGGCCCCTGTCTGATAAGGCTGTACCCATACAGTTTCAAGTCTGATGCACGCATGACAAAAAAGGTGCTCGTGCCCCATCGAGACCAATATGTCCGCATCTCTCACTTACATCAGGCATCACTGCTATTTGGACAGACTCCAGAGACTGCTGCGCTGAGTCGAACCTACGCCCAGACAGCAAAAACCGTGGCCAAGAAAAACGTTCTACGCATGTCCCCCCATATCAAGCACACTGTCTGCAGAAAGTGCTACACAGTACAGATCCCTGGTGTATCTTGTTTCCATCGGATTGCCAACCCCTCGAAAAGTCAGTCACCCAAGTGTGATCTACTTGAGGTCACCTGCCGAGCCTGTTCAGCCGTGAAGCGCTTCCCAGTTGGTAGGGACGAGAACTACCGGCTGTGGGTTGACAAAGCGTGATAAAGGTAATAGAGAACTCAAGCAACATTCACTGGCTAGTTCATAACCGCTAGTCTCCGTCCACTGCTTGGGGACCAGTTTGTAACGGCTAGCCTCAGTGCTCTTGCTGTAATTGGCTGAGATTGATATGTCTGATAATATATCATACCAGTGGAAACACAGGATATAGCAATCTAGATTATTTATTTCCCGGAATTGTCAAGTGTCGTACTAGTGAATATACTCACCGTAAGCATATAGTAGGTTACTGTAACTTTGCCTCCCAGATCACCAACCCAACATGAGTGGCTACGATCGTGCATTATCAGTATTCAGGTAAGTCAAGACAACAACGGATCAGATCAAACTAAACAACCACTAACCAGCCCCGATGGACAGGTGTTCCAAGTGGAGTACGCCCGTGAGGCTGTCAAGAAAGGAACCTGCGCCGTAGGCGTCAAAGGCAAGGACGTTGTTGTTCTTGGATGCGAGAAGAAATCAGCTCTCAAGCTGCAGGATACAAGAACCACACCCAGTAAAATCTGCCAGGTGGACGACCATCTAATTGTGGCGTTTGCCGGACTCAATGCCGACGCCAGAGTGCTCATCGACAAGGCCCGTTTGGAGGCGCAATCGCACAAGCTCTCGCTGGAGGACCCCGCGAGTGTCGAGTACATGACCCGGTACATTGCCGGAGTGCAGCAGAAGTACACTCAAAGCGGAGGCGTACGGCCGTTTGGAGTGTCGACCCTCGTCATGGGCTTTGACCCCAATGACACCACGCCCCGGCTGTTCTACACAGACCCATCGGGAATCTTTTCTGCGTGGAAGGCAAACGCCATTGGCCGCAGCTCCAAGACAGTCATGGATCTTTTGGACAAGGAGTATGCCGAGGGGCTTGACCGTGAGGCCACCATCAAGCTGGTCATCAAGGGACTCTTGGAGGTTGTCCAGACGGGAGCCCGCAACATTGAGATTGCCATCATGGCGCCAGGCAAGAAAATAGAGCTTCTCGAGACAGACGTGCTGGCGCAGTATGTCGAGACCATCGAGGAGGAGAAGGCTGCCGCCGCCGCCAAGAAGAAGCCTCGCCGAGAGCAGCAGTAATCTAACCACTATCATTGTCTATCACATACAGTCAATACATGCTATTATATTAGACTCATTTGGCGGGCTATTGCACATTAACACTAAAAGCTGTTTCCACACAAACTTTACCTCGACTCTTAAGTAAAGCCCCCAAGACTCACAATCAAAGACGCTGTCATGGCAGTTATCTGGCATTTATTTGTTCTAGCTGACAGGTCAAACATGTCATGGAATTCCTGTTGACGAAAAAGGGTCGCTGAAGCTAAGAAGGACAAAAGGGCGCGGAAACTAAGATGGAGGTCGGCGCGTCAAGTCTAACCAATTTAGGACTAGCAACGACGCGTTGGAGCTGCAGATCGGCGTGCTAATGAATGGAATGGAGGCGGCGGGCTCTCTTAAGCGAGGGATGGGTAGCCCCTCCCGGTCTACGGGCCGCCTCGCATCTGATCTAATGGCAGCTATACCTAACTGGAACTCACGATGATAATATTCAATGGACGCGCATGCGCTTGGCTGGTCCATGCTGTGTAGTGTGTGCCTATGTGGTTAATTGATGTCCACAGCTCAATTATTGCATATTCATGCCATATACTGCCAAGCCGATGAGCTCTGTTGCAACTCACAGCTTCCAAAGGAACTAGCTTGAATCGGCTTTAACTGACGCGTTGGTCAAACCCACCATCATCATTCAAAGAACGCTAGCTGTATCGGGACAGACCCACACCCAGTGATGTATATAACGACGTGGGCAAGCTCATCGTTTCTCCAAGTGAACAGCCATGTCGCGCGCCCAGAAACGTAAAGATCATATCAAGCGCGTCAAGCAAGCACGCAAGGGCGCCAAAACTCGTCAAACCGTGGACGCGCGCAAGAGCGATAACACTCCTCAGCAGAGTGACTCGGCCACTACTTCCTATAGAGGACCCACTGGTGTGACTGGAGGATTCGCAACCGACAACGCCGAAACCGTTTGGAAAGTTGACATGCGATTTCAAAGTCCGATGATGGAGAGGCTGTGCGTTCCTGATGAATTTTTCAACGATCCCGTCGAAAAAGCGTACCATAACATCACTATTGCACTGGGCCTAGCAAAATATCAGCAAGCGTACGATCCCTCTGAAGTCAACCAGGCCAGATGGAGTAGACCCGGCGAGTTGGTTGATCTGGCTGACCAAGTTGCTGCGGCAGACGACTAACCGCATATCATAACTTGTATTTCTTCATTTTATATTGTTACGTGTGTGAATCGTGTCCACCATAGGTGAAGCTTCGCTCTAAATTCGGAAATCTTCGGAATTGTTCTATCCATTACACTAGTACAGAGGGAATATCACCACCATACTAAGGTTCTCTGTGCCTAAATTAACTTGTTCTGTTGGGCTCGCATAGTGTTGGCGGAGCCGGGCGAGGGAGTTAAATAGCGAACAGTGAGCAGATCAGATCAAGTTCATTCAGTAGGATAGCGACAGGTCAGTTACGCATTGCAATCACCAGGCACTTTAGAGAGATTTGCCTGATTTGGCATCTATAAACATGGGCTAGGGTGTCACTCATCTTTGGCATACTGACAGATTTCCGATATGAAAAACTAAATGGCGGGGTACGAGGGTGAATTTCACCAAAAATATCTAGATGCACAATGTACATCGACTAAAGGTCCCTCAAACTGCCCCATTTAGTTGGCATAATGGCGGCAAGGCAGCGATTCTTGGGTACGGGTTGCGTCCTGCTTGTTCTGGCACGTTTCATAGCAGGTACCTTTGCTTGAAATAGGTGCACTTCTGGCGCCGCTCGTTTACTTGTGGGACAAGCCCAATACGATCCTCCCAAACATTACTAAAGAGTAAGAAAAGACTACATAGTATTACTTGAAGAAAACAGGGGTAGCCTTGGAGGCAGCAAGAGCCTCAGTGAAGATGGCGCGGACCTTGTCTGCGTCAGCAGGAGTGACGCCGTCCAGCTTGGTGGCGAGGGTCTGCAACGACTCGTCGTCGATGCCGTCGAGGACGGCATCGACATCGCGCAGCATGGCGTCAATCTCGGAAGAGGGAGCGTCCTCACCGGCCGGGCGCAGGTAGTTGGCCTCCTTGAGGGCACCACGAACAGCACGCTTGTTCTTCTTTTTGGCGGCCTTGGCGGCTTCCTTGTTTTTCTTGGAGTTCTTGGCGTCCTCCTTGGCCTTCTTTTCGGCGGCCTCAGCATCCTCTTTAGCCTTCTTCTCGGCCTCCTGGGCGGCGCGGGCCTCAGCCTCGCGGTCCCACTTCTCCTGTTCCTTGCGCTTCTTTTCAGCGTCCTTGAACATTTTGAGACGGGGGTCGGCCTTTAGCGCGGCGTCCACCGCCTTACGCAGACGGGCCGCGTCGTCGGTCTGGCGCTTGGCACGGGCATTCTTGTTCTTCTTCTCAATGTACCGCTTGTTGTCACGGTTGGATGTGTCATCGGGAACATCCTCATCCAGGTACTCAAACGTCTTCCACGACTCAAAGTTGTACCAGAAACTGTAGAAGGCATCGACCTCCTCCTTGGTGGACTCCATGGATCCGAGCGACGGCACGGGCTGGTGCACCGAGAAGTGGGCCTCGCTGTCAAAGAACGGCTTCCACAGCTCGATAAAGTCGCCGGTGGCAGTCTTCTTGGGTGGCGGGCGAGTGGCCTTGGGGTCGACCGAGTCCCACTGGCGGCGCTTGACCGGGTCCATGAGCTGCTCAAACGCCTTCTGGATGCACTTGAAGAAGTTATCGTCCATGAGAGCGCCAGATGCAGCCTTCTTATCAGGATGGTGCTTCAGCACACGACGGCGGTGTGCCTGGCGGATGGTCTCCTCACCTGCTCTCCATCTGTACTTGGACAGACCCAATACCGCATAGTGGTCCTGCTCCTTCCAGTCCTTGGCATCACGTTCGAGCATGTCCTCTGTTTCGGGCTCGCTCTCGTAGTCATCGTCCGCATTGTCCTCGACATTCTTAACGTTAGTCTCGGCCTGGATCTTTTCGTCCTCGCTCCAGGTACGACCCTTGAGGGTACGTCTTGCGTGAGCCAGGAACCCGGGACCAACCGGCTCAACGGCTCTTTTGATGGGCTCGGAAATGGTGTTTTTCTTGACAAACGCAGACTCGTGGGTCCACGAACCCAGCGCAGGAAGGGTACAGGTCATTTTGGTTGTGGTTCTGTTTTGCTGGAGAATAAATAAATTCAGTTGACTGAAAAATTGGTCAGCCGTGCCCCACCACCACCGCCATCCTAATTAACATGACCACCAGCCTACCGGTCAGGGACCTTGCATTTACGCAAAATGGACAGCTGGACATTGCAGCTGGATCACTTGCAGTCTGCACGTCCACAGTCGAGGTGTCACCGAATTGGCTCATCAACCTCATAATATCCCAGCTGCCTCGAAAAGTACTACTAGTGAGCTTTATCGACAGCTCGGCGGCCCATATTAGAGGCCTCAAGCGCTTGGGGCACAATACTAGCAACCTACAAATACTAAACCTCGCAGATAAGATATACCCGCGTGACTTTTCATCGCTACAGCCCACTGCAATTGCACACCTAACCAAACAGATTCTCCAACATACTGACGCAGACACAACGGTGATCTTTGAGTCGCCGGACTTCTTGACGGCCAGCGGAAGCCATCAATGGAACAATGTTGCTGAAATGGTCACCACCGTGCGCCTAGCTGCCCACAATACCTATTTATTCTGCCAGGCCGACGGTCCTCTGACATCAGGAGAGTCGCCTCTCTCGCAAACACAATCAAAGCTTCTCGCTCAGCAAATCCACACAGCAGCAGTAGTTATATCACTACGGCCATTGGA
Source organism: Trichomonascaceae sp. Y4102 (assembly GCA_023628915.1). Classification (NCBI taxonomy): domain Eukaryota; kingdom Fungi; phylum Ascomycota; class Dipodascomycetes; order Dipodascales; family Trichomonascaceae; species Trichomonascaceae sp. Y4102. Next base: position 105,005 of record JAMAJT010000016.1, on the reverse strand, counting down.
TACTGGTCGAGCGGAGGATGTCACAGGCGTGCTCTGCATAGGGCGGGGTCCCAGAGCCCCGGCGTCTCTTGCCGTTGTCCAATCCGAATTCCTGTATTTAGTACAGGACAACACCGTGAAGCTTTTCTATAGGTAGCCATCTTCTAGGCTAGCACCTGGAGCCTCGAAAGTGGCCATGAGCTCTACAGTTAGCGAAGTAACTACAGTAGACACTTCCAAAGCTGCTTCCAAGATGAATGCAATCTGCCAAATAATAATAAATAGTAAGTAGTCTGTCAGTTAGCGCCAGGGCCCAGTCAACCAGCTCAACAGCGCTGAGCGGAACGGCTCAGCTAGCTGGACCAGTGGTCCTGCTCTTGTTGGAAAAAATCGAATTAAGGGTGATCTCAATCATGCTGCGTGACCAGATAATGGCCATCATGGGCCAGACGCTGCGCTCACCGACCCAGACCCAGTAGTCGACCTTGTCGCGGATATTATGAGAGTCAATGGTCTTGACAAAATCACGGGCAAACGATGGGAGTTCGGGCACAATCGTCACCTGGAACCCACCAGGAATGTTCTCATCGACAAAAAGCCGTTGGATGTAACTGGGAAGAATGCCCAGGCGGGTCAATTGCTGCAACCGGTGCTGGAATTCGAGTCGAATGAGCTTGATCATACGGATACCCCAGCCGCGGGGCCCGCGGTGCTTAAAGTCCGAGAGAAACAGCGGCGCAAAGTATGGGCGGGTCAGCGACACAATGAACGAGTTCACGTTGAACAACTCCGATAGCCGCGTGTACGGCGACTCGCGCGGGTTCGGATAGATTGTCTTGTTGGATGGCGAGTACTCAACGTCGTGGCGAGAGTAGGGCTCGATCTCGCCCCGGTGGTTCTTCATGAGCAGCTCCACTTTGCCCGGGACGATGCCGGAGCCTATTGATGCACGGATCGCCGACCAGATCACCACATGCGGCGCCGACAAGTAATTAAGCAGCGTGGGGATCTCGGTGGGGTCCAGGTGTTTGTGGCCCTTGACGTGGCGGGAGGTGACGGTGATGTTGAGAACTCGCTCAGTGCGCAGGTACGCCTCCTCAAACGTCATATTGCCCAGCATTGTGCGCACGTGTTGCTCGAACAGCAGAATCTCCGGGGGATAGAGGGACGTCAACACACCCTCAACCACGCTGCTGAACTTGAGGTCGGCGTACTCCTGGCTCAGCGGCGGTAGATCTTGCGAGATGTGGTCGATTGTCGGCAGCAGCTCGTCCTCTGTGCAGGTACATACGAGGGCTGCCACAATTGCACCCACAGTCGATCCACTCACAATCTCGGGCAAAAGTCCGGCCTTGTGCAGTGCCTTAACCGTGCCTAGGTGGCACAGCCCAAACAGCGATCCTCCGTGCAAAACCAGCGCTGATCGCCCAAAAGATTGTCGGGTGTCGTGGAAAAAGTCTCTTCGTTGCTGCTCGGAGATCACGGCGCTTGGCTGGCTCTCAATATACTCCATGCATGTCACCACCTCGTTGATGTAGTCCTCAATCAATCGCTTGGTGCCCGAGTAGGCATGCACATACAGAAGGTCGGTGGTGATACTTCCAAGGTTTCGCAAGAGCCCCGAGCGCAGTAGATCCATCAGCACCGCAAGGTCGCCGTCCTTGCGGGCCTGGACCAGTCGCTTGTAACGCCCCGAGATAAGCTTGTAGTCGTAGTGTCTGGACGCCGGGTTCTGCCGCCAGAGGTCGTTTCCCAGCAGCGAGTCCAGCTTTTCGGCAATCTCCTCCCATTCCTCAAAAGATGTGGCATTGTTGAGGTCTCGCAACAAAACCGCTCGGTCATCGACCCGAGTGAAGTACACCACGATTCTGTTCTTCCAGAACCATGCCACCTCCACAATCACCTCCATCCATGCCTGAGTGATCCATATAATCGTCCCATATATGTAATTGAGCAGCTGGCTGCGTGGCCGGCCTTTTTGCCGAGTACTGCTGAGATGCAGCAGCATTACTGATTGTGGAGATAGTTGGAACAAGAACGTTATTGTGCGGCGCCGAGACAAATTGACACTCAAGACAAGGGTGTTGGATATATCAATGCGCATATTTGGTACAGCTTTCAAGTAAAAAGACATATTTATGGTGAGCGATCCGCCAACGAATGGTAGAATAAAACAGTAAAAAGCACTCCTCCTGGGGGGATCGAACCCCCGACCTTCTGATTAAAAGTCAGACGCTCTTCCGATTGAGCTAAGGAGGATAAGTTTTTCAGGTGTGAGGCTGTTAACTGTGTCGTTTATTATATCAAATCCACGGGTCACAACCAGTTACCCTACAAGCGCCCACTAGAACCACGGGTGCATTGCAGTTACGTAAGCATCGCAGTAAGCCCTGTAGGTAACTTGACTTGAATATCATTTATTATACTCATGTACCAGTCAAGACTGTGGAGTTCTATATATGCCTGATTCAGGCTCTTCTTTTAAAATCGTTTGTCCTTTGGGTCGATTATGGCGATGCTTCGCTAGGATTTCCTCAAGGATAGGAAAAACCAAACACTGGCCGCATCGTTGAGCGAGCTCAATTTTGCTGTAGTGGACATGGTGCCTTTTGAACTCGATTACCGCGTTAACACCCTCCTTAATGTGTCTGGAGGGTACTAATTTCGAGCTCACTTGAAACGGCTCTTAAGGGCCCTCGGGCATTCATTCCTTCATGTGTCCTTGTTTGGATGTTTTTTGATTGGCAGTATGCGTCAAAGTTTCCAGCTCCTGATCGCCACTGGATCAGTGTGCTGAGTTCTTGGCGCGTGGCTGTGTGTAATGCGGTTCTTTCTATGGTGACCGTACAGTCCTGGCTCCGTACGACTACGGTACCAGGTACCTGCTGTGCTTGCGCGATATCGTTCGTCCCATTTGTTGTATGATTCTTTTTCAATGGCTCGTTTGAGCTTCTCGTGATGGCCAGAGGCTTCCAGCTCTTGCTTTCTGCTGCTGACCTTCCACGGGGGCTTGTGTCTCCAGTGTACACATGTCGTGGGTATTGCTGTGCTTTGTGCCCAGTGAATCAACGTTCTGATAGGGTTTCAATGGTTTAATTTCCAATACGTCTTCCGTCGATTACTAGTCCGGTCTTACGTCCCTTGAGAAAGTGGTATACCCAACAGGTCAGACTGTTGGGCATCTCCCATTTCTCTAACTGACGTAGCAGTCTTTCACCATCAATATTATCAAAGGAGCCTTTGAGGACGCTTGTCACCCTGTTTAGTTCTTTTCCGGTGTCAATTTGGGCTGCTAGCATGCTAAGAGCATCGACTGCCGATAGCCTGGCCTGGCTCCGAATTGAGAGTACGGTATGTGGTTCTTCGTGAGATGAAGAAGTCTTTTTGGAGTAGGGGTTTAGTATCCCCCAAGCCCAATAAATACAGCAATCGAGTACACTTGTACATCGACTATTGACCACCAAATCAACTACTCCAGCGCATACCAGTCAAAATGTCGTATATTCAAACTGATTCTGCCAATTATTCCATCCAGAGATAGGAGACCCTGAAGCCTGTTAACCCAAAATGGCTCCGGTAGAGACAAAGAAGCGCCAACCAACAAAGCAGTGCTGTTATGGTTTCGCCAGCAACTGTGCATTCTCGACATCGGGACCTCTCGCTGGCCAACAACGCTGCTGTTTGGTACGCTACTTGCGGATTTGTCTGCGCTAGCCGCGTTCACATTGTCTCAAGCACTTTCAGTTGTTTCGGGGAGTTTGTTGCTTTGAAAACCTTTTGGCAACCTCTTTCCAAAATTGTCCTCAGGTTCTCGACATTCGCGGTGACTTCTTCGGTCCGAGCGTTTTCCGCTTTATCAACTTGATCGCATCGTTTGATCTCTGGCCGTAAACTACTTGCAAATGGACCCAGCCTCCTCTCAGCCTTCTTTGCTTTCGCAGATGGCATTCGAGATGATCCTCGCGGTGCTATGCACAGATCTACCTTAGAAAGCCACCAAACAGCCCGAGTATCGATGCCTGTCTACCTGCCACGACGCTTCAAGTCTAGCGTTCTGAGACTCCAGCAGATGGAGAGTATTATCAATGCGGAGTTGAGCGTCTCGCTTAGCAACTTCGTGGCCCTTTATTTGTGCATCAGACAACACCCTTGGAACCAGACGGCTCTCATTCTGAATGACGTTGAGGACACGGAGTCGGTCAGCCCGTTGGGCTAGAATAAGCTCATGGAGAGCCTGTGTGTCCCCAGCGGACACATACGAGTTCTCCGAGTGCAACGTCATCGATTGGACATTTACCATTCCTAGTGCCAACAGCTGTCGGCATTTTATTGTCCGAAGGTAACTGAGCCGGGCCTCTTCAACGCATTGGAGCATGTGTGGATTGACTTGCATAGGTTCATCCAGGTGGAGTGCAACATGCGGACTGGTTAGTTCGAGTTTGTGGAGCGTAGGGACTTTGGGCAGAACCAAATGTATCTGGGTTGTATGGCGTTGGAAACTTCCCTTTCGACAGGAACATCCACGGATTACTAACTCACACAGGTTTGCACACCTTGACAAGTCCAGCTTCCATGGGGTACTATGCAAGAGGTGGCTCATGTACCCGTCGAGAAATTCTATGTCGAGTTTAGTTAGGTAATCCGGTAGTCTTGCACACAGCGCCTGGCCAAAACTTGTAGGGTACGGCAGTTCCAGTAAATTGTGTAGCCTTTCTCTTTCGCATTCGAGTATGGGAAATGTAAAGGTAAAGAGAGACGCGTCAACTTCTTCGAGGGCAAGCGTCTCCAGCCTCTGCCGCACGTCTCCAAGTACAATCGGGCGCAGGTTGTCCCACCGTGGCCCCACTAGTCTCAGACCCTTGAGGCCGTGCTGTTTGATGGCCACGTCTACTATAAAGTCGTACAGGACGGCAACAACCGTGTACTTGCCATTATAAGTCAGTATCGGTAGTTGATGCCAAAGACACGCAGGCATTGTCATCCACCAAGTCACAGTATAGCTGTCCGCCCGACACGTATCTATCGACCAGTCTCTGCGTGCCGCCCAGTCTGACCAGAACCGACACTCGCTGTCTACTACAGCCTGCCACCGTTTGCATACGCTGCGCAGTCGCATGACCGGGCGGATCGCTTTTAATGAACCTGAGGTACAGACAGGAGGACCTTGTACAGTAGCTCGTAGAGGATTGCCGTGGTCGCAGTTTTGCCCGACTGGAGGTTGTTCTGCAATTCCGCTTGCTTTGATTTCGTTGGCATCTTTGTAGAATCGCACTATTCTTGGTCCACATGGATATAGCAACCATGGCGGCTTAAAGCTTTAAGGTGACCCTAACGCGTGTCATACTACCTCCGAGGTCCCGGTCGTGTTTGCTGAGGTGCGGTCGCTGCCGTCAGACTGTCCATCCATCCAGTGGCATTAGCAGATCAAGATCAGAATTCTCCTGTATTCAAGTCGACTTGACCCTTGCAAATCTTTTCAGACCATAGAGGGTCTTGATAATCAATTCAAGCCAAGCCAAACTGGGCCAAACGAGGATCTTTAATACGGGATCTTGTCAGTGCTGAGTTTGAAGCTGCACGAGAAATCAAACGCGGCTTGACTGATCTGCCTTGGTACGACACTCGTTCCATCCACTCAACAGGCAGATGGTTCCTGTTGGCCTACATAAATTTTGTGCCGTCTTTCATAAAAATCTCCTCAATTTGATCGCAGTCTAGACACCGTAAACACTCGGCTGCCATGAATCTCTAGGTCACAAAGTGGATAGTCAGGATAACAGAGGCAGATCGGGGGCATTCTTTTGACGAAGTTCCACCAAATAAACCCTCAGTGTAATCATCAGTAATTCTCCATACTCGAGTGTCGATGTAGTTCGATTAGATGGATTACTATTACTGTTCCATGATCAGGGGAGACCCTTGCCCCAAGAAATGGTTGTGTGCTGGCCCGCTCACGGATCATTGCACCGATATTGATTGCACCATGGTGGAGTTCTCATTAACGGTTGGCAAGGTGGACGCCTCATTGGCGCTGCTGCTAACCAAAGACCACCATATGATTGAGTTTCCCACGCTATTGCTGCCTGAGGATGTCGAGGCTGGGTCGATTGTGACGATTAGTTGTGACAAGGACGTTGCCCAAGAGAAGCGGGAACAGGCCAAGTTTGAGGCAGTACAACGGGAGATGGTCGATACATTTGGAACGCAGCTTCCCCAGAGCCCGCGCCTGAGGGTGCGCAACGTCACGCAGACAAGTGTGGTACTGGAATGGGATCCGATTGAGGTTGCAACCGCTGAGGTGATCAGCCTGACGCTGTTCAAGAACAATGCTCGATTTGGGCTTGTTCCGAACCCGCTCAAGCGCACGACAACCAAGCTATCAGGACTTGCGATCGACAACGAGTACGAGTTCCATCTGGTGCTCAAGACCACGGCTGGTGTGTTTGAGTCGGAGCACATGACGGTCAAGACCCACAAGATGACGGACCTATCGGGAATCACTGTGTGCGTGGGCGACCTCACGGGATCCGAGGTGAACTTTGACAATATTGTGCGTACCGTGGAGAAGATTGGTGCCAAACCTGTCCAGGATACTGTGAAGCTGGACACGACTCACTTTGTGTGCATGACCAACGCTGGCCCACAGTGCCAGCGCGCACAGCAACTAAATATCCCTGTGGTGCGTCCCGAGTGGCTCAAGGCGTGTGAGTCTGAGCGACGACTGGTGGGAGTGCGTGCGTACTACCTGAACGCAGACCCCAAGCTACGACCCCCTGCAGCGAGATCACGAGCCGAGTCGTCTGCCACCGTGGACAGTGTTAGCGCTAGCCGGGAGAGCGTTCCTGCTATAGTAGACAGCGAGAACGTGAGGGAGGAAGCAACCAAGGGGGAGCCTAGTAAAGAGAGCACAGAGTCTACAGAGGTGAACGAGACAGAGAAAACACCACATGAAAACGGAAAGGAAGCCACTAATGACCAACCTGAGACGCCGTCGGTGACCGTCACCGATACCGACAAAGAGCTGGCAGCTCCAAGTTTGTCGACTGAGGAACAGTCGTACTCTATGATGGATGTTTCAAAGGATGCTACAGAGTCATCTGCACAGCAGGTAGACAGTACGGAGGTGGACAGTACACCGGCAGATGCTGTGCAACCATCACTGACTGAGCGTGAGCATGAGCCTGTTCCTGAGCCTGCTGCAGAACCCACAGAAACCAACACAAGCGAAGTAGAGCTCACTGCAGAGAATAACAAAGGCGGGTTTGACTCTACTACAGTAGTAGATGAGGACTCACCCAAAGTGGACCAGGAACCTAGAGAAGAGGAACCCAAAGAACTGAGCAAATCGCAAAAGAAGAAACTGAAGCGCAAGAACAAAAAGAGCAATGCGTCGATCGACACTCTGCAGAGCGTTAGTCTAGAGTAGGCAATGTATTAACGAAAAAGAGTCAATGGTAGTGGTTAGTAGTCACTCGCCAAACAGGCGGCGCACGCGCTTTAGCACGGTGTCCTTCTCTGGGTCGTAGGGGTGGTCCTTGGCCGGGATTTCGAGGAGGGCGGGGAAAGCTTGGGCATAGCCATCGACAAGGTGGCGGATTTTCTCTGCCACATGCTGATTGATGAGCACAATGGCAATGTCGTCCCGTTGGGTGTACTCATTGAACACCTGTTCTATTTTGGCTGCCTCTGTTTTGGGGTCGACGACAAAAAAGTTTTTGGACTTGGCGACGTCGCCGTCGGTGGATACATGGCCAATGCCGGCCAGCAGCATGCCAGTGACGGTATCCTCGTCACCAATGACGGCGATGAGGGTTCTATCCTTTGCTGATTTGGCGGACATGAGTGCAACAGTAACGTTAGGTTGGGACGTTTATCACTTAGACGACAAGAGCCTACATGTTACAGGGTGTGTGTAGGCGAGTATGCTATTCTAATGGCGGGGTTACTGCTACTGCTACTGCCAGGCTATTCACTACAAGTAGAGTGGTGGCAAGTGGACATAGCAAATGGTCGACCATCAAACACGACAAGGCCAAGAATGACGCTCTGCGCAGTAAGATAGCAACCAAGTACTCCAACATGATCATGTTGGCAACACGAGAAGGAGGGTCGCCGGACCCGAGCCTGAACATGCGATTGTCGTCGACAATCGATGCTGCGCTGAAGAACAATGTGTCGAAAAAGGTGATTGATGCAGCCATCAAACGAGCGTCGGGCCAGGGCGACGGACCCTCGGGTGTCGCCATCACGTACGAGGGTGTGGCCCCCGGAGGAGTTGCGCTGGTGGTAGAAGCCGTCACCGAGAGCAGAAACCGCACGGCGCAGCAGATCCGAGCAGCATTCATGAAGTACTCGGGTACACTCAACCCAACACTGTACATGTTTGATAAGCGGGGATGGATAGAGCTGGACAAGGCTGAGCTTGACGAGGCTCTGTTTGACTATGCAATCGAGATTGGAGCAGAAGATGTTGCGAGCGAAGACAATGACTCCCGGGTGGTGCTGTACACCACTCCACAAGATACATACAAGATTGCATCCACAGTCAAGAGCGACGGCAAGTATTCGATCAAGGACATGGGAATCGAGTACGCACCGAACGAGGATTCTGCGGTGACGGACCTCGACGAACACAAAAAACAAACGCTCGAAAAGCTGGTGGCCACACTAGAAGAGCTGGAGGACGTGACGGACGTCTACACTAACGTTTTGTAAATAATCAATCAATCAATCAAATCAATAAGTTAGACCAACAAGACAATGCCAGCATCGTCGGTAGTGATAGCAGTAATAGCAGTGGTGGTCATAGCAGTATAGTGGTAGTAATACAGTTAATACCTTCCAAACGACTCCTGGGGATGACCCTGGTGGGCATCAAGGCCAGAGTACATGACAACATGGTATAGGTCGTCTGTGGGCTCGTCACCATGGATTAGAGACGTCTCACTGGCGCCAGACTCGGACGGAGTTGGGTAGTATATCCGTTCGATGCGGTCAGCACGGGCTCGGAGGTTTCCGGACGAGCTTCTGGTGATAGATCCACCAAGAGTGTTGGCGGTGTTGCGCTGGCGCAGAGGCGGCTTGCGAACACCTCCGCCAGATAAGTGAACAGTAGAAGAAGAAGGAGAAGAAGATGGGCGGGCCAACGCAGAGAGCGGTCTAGTGGGACGGACCAAAAACGGGTTGTGGGTGAGCGTTCCCGACGGCAATGCTCCTGCGTCAGACACGGACCCAGATGGAACAGGAGCAGAAACGGCCGAGACTGAGGAGCCTGCCGAGGTGCTTTCGGCTTCCTCTGGCGGCACAAAGTAGTCCAGCGGGAAGTCGCTGATACCAGAGGCGCCAGAAACAGACCCTGAAGCGTTTTCGTTTATATGAACCTGGTCGTGGACATTGTTGGTATTACTGGTGTCTGCTGAAGATGATGGAAGGTTAGTGTGGTAATCTGCTTGCTGGTGTAATTGGTGGGAGATTTGGGACTGCGACTGGCGCGACAGATCCGACTCGTACAATGAAGTAGAGGAAGAAGCGGACGGGCGCGCAATGTCACCATAGGGTGAGTGCGAGTGGGTGGTGGAATGGGTGTGGGTAGGTGCAGTAGGGTGAGACGGCGGGTGGAGGTGGGTGCGAGACTGGTCGTGGAAACGAAGGTGAGGGTCGGACGCGCCAGGCGCCCCGTAGTGGGTATATACCTGGGATGGTGCAGTGGCAGGGATTCCAGCAAAGGGAGTCAAGTGCGGGTTGGGGTACTGACCCGGATGCGCGTAATGAGGAGGGATCAATGAAGACGATAGCGAGAGGTTGTTGTTGCTGCTATTGGGGTTGCTGTTGTTGTTGTTGTTGTTGCTGCTGCTGCTGCTGCTGTTATTGTTGTTGCCGCTGTTGTTGCTGTTGTTAGTAAAGTACTCGGTAGGACCAGCCCACGATTGTGTTTGTTGTGCAGACGACGAAGGGAACCGTTGGTGGCCGTACACAACGTGCTGCACCTCCTGACCATAGGGGATAGGGCCTAATCTGGTGCCGGGAATCGAGCCACCCACTATGGTTATACCAATTCCACTGTCCCAGACGTTGCCGGTTCCAGGGTGCTGCACATAGAACCCAGATTGGGCCTGTGGGGGCTGGGGTTGCATTCCGTGCTGCGGTTGATGATGTTGCTGTGGCGCCGGGGGACCATTATAAACGGTGGACGACGACGTACTGGCATCAGCAATGGCTGCCAGTTGTTTGCTGGGCATGTTACTGATAATGTAGCTAAGCTGCTCCATGAGGGTCTTGGACTTGTCGTACTTGAACGAGAGCGCGGGCTCGCGGATGGCCTCGGTACTGGACTTTTTGTCCATGCTTTCCTTTTTGAGGTCGCGCTCGAGCGCATCGAGAAACAGCTGATCGTGCTGCACGCTGAACCAGTAGAACACCTTTTGCTTTTTCTGGGTGCGTACGCAGTTGTTTTTGTACAGAAACTCAAGAAAGTCCGACTTGGGTTCCTCCAGGATGGCGTCAGTGTCGCACTTGAGGTTGCGCAGGTCCGAGAAGATGCCCTCCTCGAACTTCTTGCGGTTGCTGACAACGCGCCCAAACGCCTCGAACCGGTACGTTAGAATGCGCACAATGTCCGTACCAGTCACGTAGTACACGTTGTTCCAGTAGATGCACGATATCATCTCGTCTGTCGGAAGTGGGAATCGATTAAGTACCTGGCCAGGGGTGAAATTGGCGGGGGCACTAATTAGGAATATTTTGAGCTTGACCACTTGATCGAGTGTCTTGGAGTAACCTTCGGCCAGAGCTTCTTCTGATTCGGCCGCCCCAAGTACCGGTGTGTTTGTTCCTTCTGTTCGTGGGGCAGTTGATGGTCCGTGTGTCGTTGCCGAGGACAATGGCACTCTTCCTCTGGCCGACTGGAGACCCGCAGAGCTGGGTGCTGCTGTCACCCACTGGGTCGACACGTGGGAGACGTCCGACATGGCGGTAGAGCCTGTAGTGGACATGGCTGATGGCGACGAGGAAGATGAAAAATCCCGCTCGGACGTGGCTCGTGCTGGACCAGACACGTTGCGTCCAGGGGTCGAGGTATGGGCCAGGCGGCTCTGCAGCTGTTGTTTCGGTTGGTCCTGTGGCCCAAATGGATGGTCTATGGGATTGATATTCATTTTGAGGACGGGGTACTGTTGGGCCAAAATTGTGGAGCACGCTTTGTTTGTTTGTTGCTACGGTGGTGTCGATTGAAAAAGAGTAATGTCTGTCCCTGTTTTACGCTTGTTGGATAAAAGAGTGTATGGCGTAGAAGAACAGAGAACAGGACGATGGGTCAATGCAGAGTGGAGTGATTCGTTGTGATCTCCAAGGTTGCAGGCGTTGTTTGTTGTTTGTTGTTTGTTGGTGTTGAGTTTCCGAAACCCGAGCCGAGTTAGGTGAGGGATGAAACGCGCACGTTTGAGGATGTCGAATGGAACCAAAAAAGAATAATGCCTATGGCTCCACTGTATTCCAACGAATATCGGGTTCTGGGAGGGGGCGTTGTGTGCTGATGAGGGGGTGGGTGGTGGTGACAGGAGAAGAAACGAAGGTGCAGCAGGAACGAAGAGGGTGCAGTGCGTCTATGTCTAGCTTGGGCTGTCTTGCCTTATGTTGCGGTTGTGTGTGCGTGTCTCACAGCTAATCCTATTCAACCCAAATCAATTAAACAGGGGCCAGGTCCAGAGGTCCGTACCCTTTAAAGCACAGCCAGGTGCCAGGTGCGTGCGTGCTGTGCCCCTGAGCCGCAGAAACGGATCTGAGATTGGGTTGTCCAAAAGGAGATTTAGTTTGATTGGAACCTTTGTTTTTTTTTGGCGGTGTAATGGCAAACAGGCCGAGACCAGAGCTAGGCTTGGATGATTTTTTAAAAATAATTTCAAGCGATTTACCTGGTGCTTATCGCCCTGTGGTGGGCTGCATTCTGCACGCTCCATTCTGCATTCTGCCAGTTTGACCGCCAAACATGCCAATAATGTACCTGAAACCTTGTGGCATTTAGCCACCGCAAGGGTTTCCCGTACGCTCGAGCCAAGTGTCATCTACCTGTGGCACAGCGACGATTCTCAGCCCATTACTTTGGATTAAATTGCTACGGTTTGTGAGTTCTGGGGTAGGTTGTCCCCCGTCGTGGCCGTAGCCGACATTGTTTTTACGTTTACGCATACTGGACTATGCACTTGCACTGGTTGGGACATGCACTTGCTGCATGTCCATAGTAACCCCGCTCTCAAGCCATAGGTTGTGGTTGTTTGTTTGTCAGCAGCTCATACTAGTTCCGGTACGAATGCCGTTTTCATTGAGACACATTAAAATACATGGCAGCAATCATTGTCCGTTGGTGGGTTGGCGCATGCGTGCCTGGCCTGTGTCCCAAGCTTAAGCGCTGTGTTCCGCTCTCAGACATTCTCCTGGGCCGTTGGAAAGTTGCTTTTTTGGCCCCCCTGAATTGTGCATGGGATGCACCGGCCGTGGGCTGGGCCAAAACCGAGTGCCCTAGCCCCGCCGGCTACGCACCATGCATCACCACTCCACTGGCCGTGTCCATCCGCGCAGCATCTGTTGATTGGAGCAGCCGGTGTGTTCCTGCGTGCTTGTGATGACGAGGCTGCCGGAAGCATTTCCAGAAGATCCGAATGGACCTGGTGGGCCCGTCCTTCCCCCACCAGGAGGCACAGCTCGACTGATCCGTCGGTGCTGCATTGCGCCGGCCTATAGGACGGTCTACTATTTCTACTACCCCCAATGTCTGCCTTGGCTAGTGCATAAACATATGATACATGTATATTACAAAAAGTTGGATTAGTGCGTTATAGTCCCTTGGGCTGGACTTTTGGACAGACAGACAGTCATGTAGCTAGGCTCACCTCTGTCTGCCACCGACAATCTTGACTGCGTTTTTGGAAAATACATAGGATAATCCACTGGCAATGGTTGTTGACGCAACCACATACCCAAGACCAGTGAGTCCAGATTGCAGCTGGTGGGCGTGGGCAGCCGCCCACGCAGTCCCACTGATGGCATCCAAAATTCCAGGCATCATCACACTGCTACCAAGATAGATCATCTGTAGAAACGTATTGTACTTGGAAATTGTGGTCGGACGCACCTCTGCACTCGGAATGCTAAAGTCCCAGTACCGCTTGAACGTGAGAGGCGGTGGTAGCGAGATGTATCTATAGTACAGAGCACTCAATGCCAAGAGAATATCTCTGCCCAGGATGACAACGGCCATGTATGCGGGAATGTCGCCCGAGATACCTAGGCAGGCCGCCAGGGTCACCAGTAGCGCCTTGTCGGCCATGGGGTCTATCACTGAACCCGCCACGCTCTGCAGCTTGTATTTTCGAGCAATGTATCCGTCCAAAAAGTCTGTGAGACATGAATAGACAAACAGCCCTAGAGCCATGTAGCTATGACCGTAGATGACGAGACCGCCAATCACCGGAGCAGCGGCAAGCCTGCTCATGGTGAGAATGTTGGGCAGAGTCCAGAGATCCTCGCGGATCTCTTTGACTTTTGGAAGGGTACTGTATGCAGAGGACTCTGACAACTTTTCCTTGACGGTTGTTGCCTGTGCACCCAGATTCCGTTGGGGATCGTCTTTGGAGGAGGAGGAATACAGTCGAACGAATGGAACGCCACAGAGCCGACCGGCGGAGGCAATTCTACCGGGATCATGATGCAAAGATATGAGACCAGCTCGGGAGACTGATGGGATCGATCTCAATTGTTTTAGTGGTGTACATCCTAGTGTAGACACTCCCCATCGACGGGCCAATGTTGCCATTGTGGGGCAACCTTGAAAAATCGGCGCCCCACAATACTGTTGGACCGTAGCGGCATGGCCAAACCCAGACGGAAAATCTCAAAGAAACAGGCGGTCAAGCTCAAAGTCGAGCGAGACAAGCGACAACAAGCATACAGCAACCCTTCAAAAGATGAAGAGTACGATAGCGAGGAGCCCCATGACCACCACGAGTCAGTAGAGAACGTACCCATCGCAGAGCGAGCACACTACCGACTGCCTAGGTATGCAGTGATGGTGCGACCACTTTACAGTGTTAATGGGTCATCACAAGACATGACTGATACTATTCACGAAGCAAGAGACCTGCTGGGCCAGCCATATACTATTACCAAGGCCGACCCCGTCGATCGTCAGCACTGCGTGATTGCTCTGGAGACCCACGAAGATCTGTACCGCATAGCGCGAGACCAGAAGATTGTTGTTAACGGATTGAACTGCTTGGCCACCGTCATCCCTGTCGACCCGCATTATCTACCTTCAGCCGAACACACACACGACAAGATGATATTTGAAACACCACCACAGTTACCTCGGCATCTCCGCTCAAGAATGGCACTCACAGACTGCCTTGAGGGATACGAGGGCACTCTGGACCCCAGCTCGCCAACGTACCAGGATATTGCAGGGCTGATTACTTGAACCAATGTTGGTCCCAATTTGGGCTGGGAATTTCATGACATGGTTAAACGCAAGCGGGACGCGATAGAACAGCCCGACATCGTTAAGACCAATGGCGACGACGACGACAACAACAACAACAATGCTGGGCTGGCCGATTTTACTAACTTGCATCGTACGGTGTGTACCATGGCGACATTTCTAAGTTGTCGCAGGCAACTGCCGTCGACATTTGCCACTCTTAAACTCGCAGTACAGAAGGACCTGCATCGGGAACTGACCGAGATGGATCTTGCAGCCATCAAGGTTGTTGTGCCTGACGACGTTTTCTTTGACTATGTGGACGCAATTCAGCTGGAACTCACCGCAGAACCGGTATCAGATACACCCAAGAGCGCCGACATATACGCACCCAGTAGTGGCAACCCGTCATCATCCAGCACTATCGGCGGCGGTGCGGCAAGCCAAGAGCAAATTCTTGTATTTGAATTTATTGATGGAAGCGTACGGCCAGACCCAAAAAAGACCACCAAGGGCCGGCTGACGGCACCAGTCTACTCGCCAACCCATGTGATGAAACTCGTACAGAAACGGCTTTCAAAATTCCGAGCAGCGCTCCAATCACGTAATCTTTCCATAGACGAAATCTACGAGTTGGCGAAAAAGTCGTTGCCGTCACCACCCCAGTACGTTGATCGAGTTGAGGCAATGATGCGGCAGAGTGCACTTGGGAAGAGCCCATCAGCGACGACGAGCGAGATTGATGTATTTATCGCAGAACTGAAGCGGATGCCAGAGTACAAAGAGCAGATTGTCGAGAACGGCATCATGAAGCTGCCCAAGGAACATGCGGAGTTTGCGTCTGTCGCAGATGCAGGCATCGACGAAGAACTGGCACAGGTGCTATATGACGAAAGAGGCATTGAGCAGTTGTTCTCCCACCAAAAAGAGGCTCTTCGCGCACTAGCAGAAGGGAAACACGTGGTGGTGACCACGTCAACATCGTCAGGCAAATCCCTGATCTTCCAGGTCCCCATTCTACAGGCTCTCAAACAAGACAAAAAGTCGACAGCCATGTTTGTTTTTCCCACCAAAGCACTGGCGCAGGACCAAAAAACCTCGCTCCAGCAAATGCTCCTGGCAATGGGGTTCACCGATATTCTCGCCGACACATACGACGGAGACACGTTTCCAGAGGCGCGCCAGGAGATCCGCAAGCGCGCCAGTGTAATTATCACCAACCCCGATATGATTCACCTGTCTGTTCTGCAGCACTGTGAGGTTTGGCGTCCGTTTCTCGCCAACCTCCGGTACCTGGTTGTGGACGAGCTGCACTACTACACTGGCTTTTTCGGGACACATATGGCACTGATCATGCGGCGACTGCTCCGCATATGTCATCTCATGGGCAACGACTTTGTCCAGATTATCAGCTGCTCAGCGACGATCAATAACCCGCAGGACCTCATGGGTACCATGTTTAGTGAGAGAGTCATATCCCCCGAAACCACCGCGGTGATTTCCAAGGACGGGTCTGCGATGGCTGCACGGACAATGGTGATGTGGGAAACACCGTTTGTGAGCCCACAGGACCCCACGAGCGGCCGTGTGAGTGCCGTCAGCGAGGCGGCACGACTGCTCATCCAATTGGTTACCCACAACATCCGCACCATTGCGTTTTGCAAGTTCCGCCGGGTGTGTGAGCTGGTCATGAAGACAGTCATGACCATTCTGCAAGAAGAGAATGGAGACATGGAGGTGGCAAATAGGATTATGAGTTACCGCGGCGGGTACTCTCAGGACGACCGCCGGAAGATTGAGCGCGAGATGTTTTCTGGAGGACTCTCAGCGATTGTGGCGACAAATGCACTCGAGCTCGGAATTGATATTGGAAACCTCGACGCCGTGCTGGTAGTGGGGTTCCCTTTTTCTATCTCGGCGTTTCGGCAGCAGGTGGGCCGAGCCGGACGTCGAAATCAAGACTCGCTGGCTATTTTGATTGGAGGCGGCGACCCCATTGACCAGTATTTTATGCATAGCCCGCAGTCCATTTTGGATCTGCCGCACGTGGATGTTGCTGTTTCGCTGGAGAACGATTTGGTTGTGGCTTCGCAACTGCAGTGTGCTGCAGCGGAGTGGCCGCTAAGCGGCGAGGACGCATCCTGGTTTGGACTGTCAGAAGATAGCGAACTTTGGCAGCGCATTGTTGTAGACGGCATGACCCCCACTGAAGAAGGTACGTACCAGTATATGGGCACTCCGTTCGACGGGCTCAACATTCGAGGTTCCGCAGAAGAGACGTATGCTGTTGTTGAGGTGACTGGGGGCCGGTCTCCAACTGTACTCGAAACAATGGAGCGGTCCAGAGTCCCGTTCACTCTGTATGAGGGAGGCATTTTCTTGCACAAAGGCGTGTCCTATCTGATTCAAGAGGTGGACATGACTGACCGTTACGCCAAAGTCACGCGGGTCGATGTCGACTGGACCACTCGTCAGCGGGACTTTACTGACATTGATCCCATCAAGTGTCATGATACAATCTCGATTGGGGTAGCGCGGGCTGGGCGTGATGCGTACCAGGTGCACCTGGGCGATATCCGCCACAAGATTGTTATATTTGGGTTCTTTAAGTTTGACCGCAAGAATCGCATTCTGGACGCAGTTGAGGTCGACACGCCGCCGATCCAGTTTGACACATACGGGTTCTGGATAAACGTCCCGCAAGCCTGTCTCAACGTACTAAGCGACAAGGAACTATCCATAGCCGGAGGCATTCACGGTGCGGAACACGCCATCCTGTCATTGCTACCCTCGATTGTTACTACGTCACCCGGTGACGTATTCACCGAATGCAAATCGCCTCTGAAGGAGTTTGCCCACAAACAGACCCAGCGGAAGCGTCCTGCTCGTCTGATTTTCTGTGACAGGAAAGGAAGCGGCATTTCACGCCGAGCGTTCCCACATATTGGCCCACTGATCCCACGGGCGCTGGCCCGAATCGCCTCGTGTGAGTGTTCAGTAGGGTGTCCCGAATGTATTGCGAGTACCTCCTGTGTTGAAAACAGTGAAGTCGTGTCCAAGATTGCGGCCCATGTCATTCTCGCAGAGATTTCTGGTCAACCTCTCAAAATGGAAGACATTCCTCAAGGACCAGAACCAAACCTTGGAAAGATCCATGTGGAGACCATTGTTCCTGCCGAACCGGAGGTTGTACGAGTTAAAGAAGAGACTCCGATGCCGTGAACTATTTAATATTTATTTATGCATTTAGTTAGTCAAACGTCTTTTTCTTTCCTTGGAATGCAACAGCCTTTTGGGCTTTCTTGGCTTCCCACGAGGGATGGAGTTTCTCTTGGGGTTTGTTTTTATGGTCGGCTGACTTGCTATATTTGTCGGTTGGTTTGGTATATTTGCCGGTTGGTTTGGTGTACTTGTCGGTCGGTGTGGCATACGGCTTGTCACTAGATTTTTTATCGGAAAATCCTCTGCTGGTGGTAGTACTGTATCTGGCTTTCTTATGGGTCGACTCTTGTACTTCATCAGCATTGTCCTCGACGCCATTCTTGAGCTGTACTCGAATATGCCGAGGTGGTCTTGCCCGCTTTTTGGTCTTGGGAGTCTGTTCGTCAGCATCGTCATCATCTAGAGCCTCGGAAACAAGCTCGTCATTGTCCTCCACATCACTGGCAAATCCCTCATCCTGAGAACTGACTCTCTTGGCCGTTGGCTTTGTAGGCGGCAGCTTCGACTCCAATCCAGATGCAAGACGCAGAGCGGTGATGAGGTCGCCTAGAACCTTGGTCACTGCAGAGCTTCCAATCACATACTTGGCACAAGGAATGTCGTGCGCCTTGTATTCTGAGATGGCAGCCCATTCCTTGGGCTTGACCACAGACGCCAAAGAAGGTTCTTCTGCGTCCTCAGCAGCACTAATCTCCTGCTGCAAAGCGTCAAAGATTAGCTTCGAGGCCAAGTCAGGAACAGAGGCATTCTTGAGTTCATCAATTCTGCCCTGCAGATCTGGGTGAGCGTCAGCCTTGGCCAGCTTCTTTTTCATTTTCTTTAGGTCGTTGGCGATTGCTTTCTTAATGGCTCGCTGGACGAATTTACCGTACGTATGGAGTTTGCGCGAGACCAGTTCTTTCCGTAAGCCATGAAGCTCCTTCTCCAGACTGGGCCGGTCAATGGGTTGCTCTTGCTTCTTGGCTTTGCGCTGCTCATTGGCAACAGCAAATTTGGACTGGTAGCCCTTAACCACAGCATCGTTGCCATTGAGCTTGGCCTCCAGGAGGTCGATTTTCCACGACAAGTTCTCTTTGTCCTTCATGGTAAGATGGGGACGAATTTTCGCAGTAAATAATTTTCAGCCGCGCGAAATTTCACCTCACCTCGAGATAATAAACTGACAGAAATACGCCTTATACAAGAAAAAACTATCTACATGCATAAATACTATTTACGGCTGGCGACATGGGGATCGTCAGGGGTCCAGTTAAGAGTCCAAATCTCGTTGGGAGGAGTCTCTGTGGGAACCCGCATCTCAAGAGGGAACCGTTTGCCCTTTTCTCGCTTTGTTGCCTCGGCGGCGAGGTATTTGTCGACAGACTCTAGTTCCTCGCAGGCCTCCTGGATTTTGTAGTACTGAGCCTTGAGAGCTTCTGTGCGGGCAATCTTCTTGTCGCGAATGGTAATCTTCCATGCTTTTTGGACCATATTATGCCTGATGAGATCCTCTAGACAGAGCTTGATACGTCGGGGCTGTTTCTTGTGTGCACTGAACACACTTAGCATGTTGATGACTCGTTGGGCTCCAGGCGCAAGGGCCCTTCGCTTTGTTCTCTTTCCACGGACAAAAGTTTTGGGTGTCAGGGCGGCGGCATTTGACACAGCTGGTATTTGCACAGAAGCCAGGGAAGCTCTAGTGAGCCCGCTGAGTCCCCCCGTGAGTCGAGACGTCCATGATCTGAGCATGCTGTTGTGTGAGTGGGTTGACGAACAAACAAACGTAACGATATTTTTGAGTTTAGCCCAACACTAACAAAACTAATGGCCTTCAGGATGTGGAAGGAAGCAGGAATCTTTGGCATCTTTGTGGTGAGCATATATGTACTTTTTCGAGACCATGCAGCCAAGCAGAAACGAATTGAGGAAGAAAACAGAGCGATTCGAGAGTTACAAGAACAAGAATATTCGGATGAGCCATACCAAGAACAAAGTGATGAAGAGCTAAACGACGATAATGACAATGACGAGGTTGACGACAGGCAATGGCAGATCTGGGAAAACCAAATGCTACAAGAACAACAGCAAATGAGAAATGAGCTAGAAGCAGGGGTTCTAGGAGACGAAGCGTTTGACCAGCGGTTTGACCAAATGACACCAGAGGAGCTAGAGGAGCTGCGGAACAGAATGAATCCACGCCCCAATGCAGCAGCCGGCTCATCCCGTAACAGAAACAGAGAAGTAGGAGCCAAGAAGGCAAAATCACTGGAGAGGAAAGACCGGATCCGTGCGTACTACGAGTACGTGCGCCAGGTCTCAATGGCCGAGAAGCGCGCACAACAGGAGTATGAGGAGGCACACAAGGACCTCATTGACGAAGAAAAACGACGCCGTATGGCAAAAGAAGCCGAGGTCGAACTCCTGAGGAAACAAAGACAGCAGGAGAAGCGGGACCAGGAACAAAAGATCCAGGAAACAATGGCCGCCCGGCGGTCAGAACTGGAGTCCCAGCTCGCAGCCTCGTCCAAGGTTGCAATAACCGACACTGATCTGGAGCTCGTCCAGGGCATGTCTAATGTGTTGGTAGTGGGTGACCCCAATACTGATGCAGGCCAGTGGCTGGTGCGTGCTGATAATCCCCACTATAGCTATACTGTGTCACAAGAGCTGCAGAAAAAGGGCCGCGTTGCATTGGCCGATCTGGCGAGTCAGCTTTAGAGGCCATAAAAGGCTGATTCGATGCATGTACTATATTCCGGGGGTGGTGCATTGGGGCAGATCTGCCGCCGTGGACCCACACGTGCGTTTTATCGGCCTCGTTTAACATGATTCGGTACACATGTCACGCTGGAACCCCGCATGTGGTGGAGCGGCTGAGAGTGTCCAAACATATCCCAAATAGGTAACCACCTGCATTGCATGATAGCTACACCAGGGCCAGAAGGCACTTTGCCTAATAAATTGAGGCTATTTCTCCTTTTTTTCTGTTGTATTCCAGTTGTAACAAGCACAATGGACTCTGCCGCCGTTGCGTTCTGCTTTTTTTCGTGCCTGGCCACCGTTATCCAGATCCCAATCATCTACACATTCATCCGGCACCGCAACGTCTCTGTGGCATGCTTATCGTCGTGGATCTTCTTCTACAACCTCAATCTGTTTGTTGGATCCGTAGCCTGGAGCGCGCCCAACACTGACGACTGGCCCAACCCGAATGTATACTGCGACATTATGGTAAAGCTGAGCGCCGGATGTAACACTGGAGCGATTGCTGCAACTCTGGCAATTGCACGGAACCTGGCGCTGGCGTCAAAGCAGGAATGGCACGACTTTATGAGTTTCAGGAGTCGCATGATCGACCTGACCATCTGCCTGCTGCACCCTGTGCTGGCCATGGCGTACAATGCGTTTGTCTTGTATCCGCGGTACAATGTATACCGGATGTTTGGGTGCTTTGCGACATATATACCTAACTACACGCAGTTAGCCATGACGCTTCCTCCTGTATTGTTTGGGCTGGGGACCGCATACTACACCATTCTGGCGGCGTATCGTCTCATGCGTATCCGCCGAACTGCCCGACAGGTTTTGAAGCAGTCGGGAGCCAACCTGACTGTGGGCCAGTGGTTCCGCATGTTTGGATTGTGTATTGTTCTCGTGGGTGTTGTACTACCTCTATCTATTTACGCGCTGGTAGAGCAGGCTCAGATTCCCAAGTCGCTGATGGCTCCGTATGTTCTTCCATGGCAGCTACCTGGCTATGACACTGGAATGCTATACGGTGGACCGATCGAGGTTGATCCCAACGACATGTGCTTGATTGTCATGTCGTTTGTTATGTTTGCGCTGTATGGCTTGAACAAGCAGGTGGTTGCCACCTACAAGGACGTATACCATCTTTCTCGAGCAGATACCCTCGTGTCCAAGGTGTGGAGCGGCCGGTCTGCGCCCACGGCGCAAGATATTTATACTGGCGAAGATCGGCCCACCAGCTACGAAGATGACTTTGACTTTGTAAAATATCCCACGCGCGCGTTCTACGGACAGGTGGCTACTCCTGAGAAGAGTCCAGTGTCTGTTTCGAGCATGCACCTACATGAGAGTGACGACTTTGCATGATACTGTACTTATATTTTTATACAAGAGTGATTACGAGACTAGAGACTGGTTGTTACAGAGCGATAGCTAAGAGACTGATTATTATATGATTAATGGGACTCCTCGGCAGCCGCCTCAGGCTTCTTTCCAAACGTAATTGGGCTCAGGTTCTGCTGGACCAGCTGGAGGGTCCGTCGCTGCTGGCCGTCATCAGTAGTGTAGCTGTGCTGGGATGCATCGGCCTCGATAAAGACGCGCGCACCTTTCTTGAGGTGTTTGGTCATGAATTCAATGGCACGGGAGTCAAACACAACAACGTTGAACCACGAGGTATTGTCGGGTCTGTGGCTGATGGCAAGAGGATACTTGAGGTACTCGGTGCCCGATGCGCTGGTTTGCTTTTCGAGATCGCTGCCGATGGTGCCCACGGCAGTGAATCTGGCGACATTGGCCTGGGCAGCAGAGGCAGAAAAGGTCCTTACGGACTGGAAAATGGATTTTCTCAGCATTGAATGAGCAATTGCGTGGTGGAGACAATAGGAGGAAAGGGAGGTTACGCGCAGACGCGTGGCAACCATATTTAAGTGGGCCACCTCCACGAGCTATGTGGACCATAAGGCTGAGGGTCCCTGCAGTATTTTTACGTGGATTATTTCACAGCTAACACTACAGACAGCACTACAGATAGCACCACAGACAAAGATATACAGATGTTGCAGCTGCATAGAGAGATACAGCACAGTTGATCGTGAATATATCCCAGCCAGGCGGCACGCTTGTCCGATTGGGTTAGTCTCTGTGTATACACCAATGGGCGGATGTTAAGTAGTGACGACCAAGCGACGACTACGAGTGACGATTCCTTGTCAACATGGTGAGGGTTCTTGTGATTGGAGGTACAGGATATATTGGGCAGGAGATATGCCTGGCGCTGAGACGGCAGGGAAACCGGGTGTTTGCACTGGCTAGAACACCAGATAAAGCGCTTAGTCTGGCCATCAACGAGACATTTGTGATTCGTGGAAGTGCAATGGACTCGGCAAAGTATTCGGCCGCAATTGAAAACTACTCCATAGACGTCGTGGTGGACGTGATAGGCACGCCGACCACCACAGACCAGATTCTAGGAGGAATCATGGAAGTGGCACAAAAGCGACTGCGGTCGCGTGGGTCGTCCAATAAACTCGGGTACATTTACATTAGCGGTGTCTGGGTGCATGGAAGCAGCTACCTGCCGTGTGAAGACCTCGACGACATGAAGCCGGACCGCAATGTGCCCAAGATTGCCGAGTGGCGGCGCGAAACAGAAGATCAGGTGCTTGGCATGCGGGATTTCCTGGATGTCTTGGTTCTTCGACCTGGGGTGGTGTATGGTCGATCGGGGATTCCGTGGACGGCCATGTTCCAGCCGCTACTCAATGCGGTCAAAGATAACCAAGACGAGGTGATTCTGGACTTTGATGCCACCACAATGCTGCCCATTGTGCATGTGGATGATGTGGCGCAGGGAGTCGCGCGTGGGGTTGAGGCCGTCAACAACCTCAGCCCATCAACACACCCAGTGTTTGATCTTGTGTCGAGCTACGAGTCACTTTCTGCCATTGTGAGGCTGGCTGGCCAAGTGTTTGGGTTTGGTGGCCGCATCATCCTCAACGATCCACCTCCAGAGAGCGTGTGGCATTGTGCGCTTTCTACTTCAGTTAATGCCGACAGCCACCGGGCACAACGGATTCTCAACTGGACGCCGACACGAATGGGAATGGCAGCAGACATTGACATTTATGTGTCGTCCTGGAGTGCAAGCAATTAATGACACACGGGGAAAAAAAGCTACAAACTAGGTTTGCAACCTTGAACTTTGGACACTAGTCATGAACCCAGCTGAGGCTAGAGACTGGTATGATGAACAACAGCACCATCCCGGTTTGGCCTGGGGGTTATAGTCGAAACTTCACGCGGTTCCCCAATACATCCATGCCAGAGACTAGTCTTAGGACGGTTGTGAGTGCAACGATCAGCACTGCTATATCGTCGGCTACCACGCGTTCAGCCGTAAAGGGCCAGTCGGTTGTGAGTGAGGATCCAGGACCACACAGCTCCCGCACGATTGCTGGGTCGGTAGTGGGGAGTGTAGCTGGGGCTGCTGTGGTTGTGGTGTCGCTCATATACCTGTTTCACCGATACAAGCGGAAACAAGGCAATGGGAGCAGGGATTGCCTGATTGTTGACACGGAACGGCCAAATGTACGAGACGACAGTGATGACAATGCCAGCCGGCATTCCACATTGTACGGAAGTATACTCATGTCCAATCAAGGTTACGACAGAGGATACAATCAGCCACTGGGCAGGAGCATATTCACCGAGACAGGCAGCCTGTAGTATTATTTATCTAACTTGTGATGATTAATGTGTATATCAATAGGCGAGCTGGGCAACGTCACCCTCAATCTCGAGGATGAACATGCCCTCCTTGTACTTCTCTTCGGATCGCACCGATTTGACGTAGGTCCAGCCAACGTTGGAGTCACACTTGATGCAGGAGATATCCTTGACGAGGTACTTTCCTGAGCGCATCTCGCGCTCTTCCAGCTCGCCGGTGGTGACATTGCAAATGTCTCTAAACAGATAAGCGGTGCCATGTTTGCCGTGGAACTTGCGGGACTCAATGTCTTCGTCCCGGCCGAGATGAGTCGAGCAGTAGCGGCAAACATAGACCACCTTACTGTTGAGGTATTTCCGGCAGAGCACGCCCATTTGGAATGGTGACTAACCAATCAATCGATAGGAGCAATGGCAGATAAAAGTGAGTTCGAGAACAACAGTTGAGATGATGTACTGAGACGATTGAGAAGCAGACCTCGACAGGCAGTCGTGGATCTACACCTCAAATCAGACCCAGTGGCAACCGTGACTTATTCTGGGACCGAAGCTGGCTACACAGCGGCTTCATAAGTATTAGGGGTTGGGCTTGTGACGTCGGCGGTGGTAGCTTGTTGCCTGCCCAGGGTACACGGCAGGGTCCAGGGCGAGCCGTCACGTTAGCTGCCGACAGACTAGTTTGAGGATGGGGTTTATTTTTATGATTGGCTTTGAGACGAAATTATCTGCTATAGATTGCGTGATATTTACTGTCGTCTTTTATATAACAGTGCCATGGCTACTGTCATAGCCACTACCTAGCTACCTGCATATTTCCTGTCACTTATTACCCTATTGTCCTCGCACACCACAAATCATATAGGTAACCCGAATGATTCCCCACACACGTGGGGCTCAATTTTTTTTTTTGGTTTATTTTTCTGGTGAAATTCATTTGCACACCACTAGCACTAACACCGCAGCTCATGAGCAGCAACTCCATCAAGCTCCTGGCGGGTAACTCGCACCCGGGACTCGCAAAACTCGTCAGCCAACGGCTGGGAATCGAGCTCAGTAATGTCCTAGTGGGGCAGTACGCCAACCAGGAGACGTCGGTCACCATTGGAGAGAGCGTGCGAGACGAGGATGTGTACATTTTGCAGACCGGGTGTGGAGAGGTCAACGACTACCTGATGGAACTGCTGATCATCATCCATGCGTGCAAGACGGCGTCGGCCCGCAAGATCACAGCCGTGATTCCCAACTTTCCCTATGCGCGTCAGGACAAAAAGGATAAAGGACGAGCACCCATCACAGCAAAGCTTATGGCTAACATGCTGCAGACCGCGGGATGTGATCACGTCATTACGATGGATCTGCACGCCAGTCAGATCCAGGGCTTTTTTGAGGTTCCCGTCGACAACCTGTATGCCGAGCCGACGGTCCTAAGTTACATTCGCGACAGTGTGGACTTCAGGGACGCTGTCATTGTGTCGCCGGACGCAGGCGGAGCCAAGAGAGCAGCAGGAATCGCGGACAAGCTAGACTTGAACTTTGCACTGATCCACAAGGAACGCCAGAAAGCCAATGAGGTTTCTCGTATGGTGCTGGTGGGATCTGTTGTGGACAAGGTTTGTATTCTGGTGGATGACATGGCCGACACTTGCGGAACGCTGTGCAAGGCTGCCGAGACACTAGTGGGTCACGGGGCACGGTCTGTGATCGCTATAGTGACGCACGGGATCTTCTCGGGCAATGCCATTGAGAAGCTCAACGCCAGCCCACTTGACCGCATCATCTGCACAAACACGGTTCCGCACGACGCAATTATAGACCGGTGCCCGAAACTGGGCCACCTGGACATTAGTCCCACGCTTGCCGAGGCGATCCGCCGGTTGCATAATGGCGAGAGTATTTCGTACCTGTTTACGCATGCACCCATGTGACGATGATCACGATGTATAATAGAGTCTAGCATAAATTGATAACATGGCGTGATAAGATAATTTTTGCCTGGCGGCCAACTGGGCCGAGTCAACGGGCAATGGTTGGCCACTGATCCGAGTCACATTGTAAAGTTGGGGAAATTGACTCGGACCCAACGGCCAACCATGCAGGGACGGCTGCAGTCACATTGCTCCATGATACAGGAGATGGCGGGCGTTGGAATTCGGCTATAGAAGAGGTCCGTCAGGCGGAGCTGCACGAGCGAGCATCTTGAAGCGAAAAAAACACCTTGAACAAGTGATGGAATTCCCCCATGGAAATACAGTCACACAACTCCAACTAGGCTAGTTGTTCCCCACAGGCGCTATGGAAAACTTGGCCCGGATCGATAGCAGTGCGGCGGCTCATCGGACCTACCCGCAAAAAGCAATGGCCGTCGATAAGCTCTAATGGAATGAGATAGTCACGGCGAAGCTACTATTTTTTGTTGCATGAGTTGCCCGTCCATAATATATAAGGATTGGCAGTGGTCCGCCATTGAATACAACAGCGATCGACTATAATTTTCACAATGATCCGGCTATCTACTACTACCAGGGCACTTAGCCGGCCGGTTTGCCGCCGGCAGGCTGGACTACGGACTGTGCGATACATTAGTTCGTCTTCCACCAACCGCAACACCATGGTACCTAAACTAGACCCCAGTGCGATGGGAACTACTGTGGGGACTCCTGCAGCACCAGGCGTAGTGTCAGGAGCAGCAGTGCCGGGAGCGGCGCCAGCAGCTCCAGGTGTCGCACCACGATTCATCAGCAAGCTTAGCAATCACGAACTTGCATCTTTTATTATTTTGTCTGGAGCCACATCGTCTCAACAGACCATCAACCTAGCAGCCAAGGCTCTTCCATACACACCCAACTCTCTGGTCAAGGCTGTTGTGTACCCCATCTACTGTGGAGGAGAGACTGCTGCGGACGTGCTCACCACCGGCCAGAAGCTGCTGAACCGGGGTGTCAGCAACATGATGCTGTCATACTCGGTTGAGGACGCAGAGAACTCCAACTCAAAGGAGAAGAGCCAGTTGATGGCAACGGCCGTGGACGAGATTTGCCAGTCGATGGACCAGATTCTAGTGAAGCAATACGACGCAGCAATGGCACTGCACGAGGCTGGCGAGCTTGCTGCTAGTCCAGCACAGGGATTTGTGGCTCTCAAGCCCACGGGACTCGTGGAGGGCGCAGCTGATGTGCTGCTCAACCATAACAAACCAGAGTATGCTGAGCGGTGGCAAGCATACCTTGATGTGTGCCGAAAGATCTGCCGCTATGCCCAAGAGAAGGGCGAGGGCAAGGTTGTTGTTGTGTTTGATGCCGAGAAGACGGCGTTGCAGGGCGGTGTGTACGCGGCGCAGCGCGAGATGATGCGTGAGTTTAACAAGGAATCCACCGTCGTTGTCGGCACCATCCAGATGTACCTGCAGGGATCAGTGGATCTTGTCAAGCAGGAGCTGGAGCTGGCTGCACAGGGCGGATACCAGCTGGGACTCAAGTTGGTGCGTGGAGCATACCTGCACTCTGAGCCCGACCGCTGGAACACGATCCACCGCAGCAAGGCCGAGTCTGATGCATCGTACGACGAGGGCGTGTTTTACTTACTAGACCAGCTAGCGGCGGACTACGCTGCCGGCCGCAAGTCTGCCGTTGGCCAAGTGGTTGTTGCGTCGCACAACCCCGAGTCGATTGAGAAGGTGGATGCATTCCTGCAGACCAATGCGGTTCCCGACAACTCTGTGGTGTTTGGGCAGCTCATGGGCATGGCGGACGATTTCAGCACAGACCTTGCGGACCGAGGCCGCAAGGTTGTAAAGTATGTCCCCTGGGGGCCTGCACAGGAGACCAAGGAGTACCTTGTGCGCCGACTAGAGGAGAACGGCGACGCCGCGCGGGACGGCGGGTGGGCCTTTGTAAAGTTTGGGCTGGCGGAGGCCGTGAAGCGTATCTTTCACTAAGTCTTCCACTAATCTCTAATGGCTTACGTCCATTTTGCTCCACCTCCACCATAGCACCTAATGGTGCTAATGGAAGTCATGATTCACGAACATAGCATTAATTTATTATTTAACATTATTTTTGGTTCTATTTGTGGAAAAAAGACACAACTTTGTTGCGGTCGGCATTTGCGGTTGGTCGCGCTGTAGCACTGCTGCGGGCAATAATGGCATGGCTCAGTGGCAGGGTCCTTCCTTAGCTGATGGCTGCGCTGCTGCTGCACCCAGCCCTAGATGGGAGGCGGGCTGGGGCTCACGTACGGCTTGTCTTAGTTGGGCTGGTTCCACCAGGACAAAAGAGGTTAATAGAGTTGGGGTGATGCAAAGATAACATCAGGTAATCTTCAAGGTTGAGACTTATCCACTTGCTCAATTGCTGAACTTTGCGTCACAATTGATCGAGATCATCAATTGACCGATTGACTTCATTGACCAACCAGTTGACGACCAACTGAGTGATCTGAGCAACTTTGACTGAGATCGACGACGACGATCAGCAAACATGCCCGACGTAGGAGACCACCCAGCCGATGTGGTGGACCGAGTTGGGGCCAAGCTCCAGAAACATGGAGAAATCACGTCTGTTGTGGATGAGCCAGGTAAGGCGCCCACGCAAACTGGAAGCATGTCGGGACAGAATGGCTCGGCGAAAGATGTGGCCCGTAAGGAGGAGGAGATCCGGCAGCAGACTCAGCAGAAGCTCAAGGAGCAGCAGAACCGACTGGAGCAGCGCAACCGGGAGGGCAAGAGCGACAAGCAGAAACAGGAAGAAGAAGCCCAGCAGAAAAAAGAACGGGACGTAAAGGCTGCGTTTGATGCCAACAAGGAGACGGACCTGGCTAAGCGGGGTGAAAAAGCGGCCCAGGTGGGCCAGCAGGCCAAGAAGAAGGAGATGGACGAGAAGAAAGGCGCTAGCGCAGAGTCCGTGTCGGCCGCCCATATGACAGTCAGTAAGAGCATTGCGCAGGACAAGGTTGAAAAGAAGTCCGAGTCCATGGTGGAGAAGCTCACCAAACCCGTGGTGGTGGAAGCCAACTACGTCGGATGGAAGGACGTTGGTGGATGGGACGAGCGCACTCAACTGACGTCGGATGAGGAGGTGGACGATTTGCTGGCCAAGAGCACACTGCTCGAGTCGTATGTCGGCGACAAGTTTTTTGGCGACTGGTACCATAATACTGCTCTGATTGTGGTGACTGCGCTTGTGTCGTGGGTTGTTGGTAAGTATGGCGGCGGCATGGGCTGGCTGACGATTGTACTTGCGTTCACGGCAACATGGTACCGCACTAGTATCCGACGACTGCGACGCAATGTGCGCGACGATGTGACGAGGCTCATGTCGATCCGTAAGCTCGAGACCGACACCGAGACGCTGGAGTGGCTGAATTCTTTCCTTGCAAAGTTCTGGATCATCTACGAGCCCGTGCTGAGCGACCAGATTGTGCAGACGGCCAACCAGGTGCTTGCGGATGCCACTCCGGGCTTTATTGAGAGCATTTCGCTCGATACGTTTACTTTGGGAACCAAGCCGCCGCGCGTGGACTCGGTGCGTACGTTCCCCAAAACCGATGAGGACGTGTCGGTGATGGACTGGACATTTTCGTTTACGCCCAACGACGTTGAGGATTTGACTACGCGCCAGCTCAAGACCAAGGTGAACCCCAAGGTTGTGCTGGGGATCCGCGTGGGCAAGGGTGTCATCTCCAAGTCGCTGCCTGTGCTTGTGGAGGACATGTCGTTTAGTGGGCTGATGCGTGTGCGGATCAAGATGATGAGCACGTTCCCACACGTTCAGACGGTGGACGTTTCGTTTTTGACCCCGCCCGACATTGACTTTGTGCTCAAGCCCATTGGTGGTGAGACGTTTGGATTTGATATCAATATTGTGCCTGGACTGTCCAAGTTCATCAAGGAGATGATTGACTCGAACATTGGTCCTATGCTGTATGCGCCCAATGCATTCCAGGTCAACGTGGAGCAGATGCTGGCAGGCAGCGCTGCCGACGCTGCGATTGGAGTCATGGCCGTGACGGTCAACTACGCCAAGGACCTCAAGGGATCCGAGGCCATTGGCAACACGATCGACCCGTACATCCGGTTCTCGTTCAATGACAAGGATGAGATTACTCGTACGTCGGTCAAGTCCG
Organism: Trichomonascaceae sp. Y4102; assembly: GCA_023628915.1. Classification (NCBI taxonomy): domain Eukaryota; kingdom Fungi; phylum Ascomycota; class Dipodascomycetes; order Dipodascales; family Trichomonascaceae; species Trichomonascaceae sp. Y4102. The sequence continues at coordinate 74,761 of JAMAJT010000016.1, read as the reverse complement.
ATACCAAGAACCCCACGTGGCGCGAGACCAAGCTAATCCTGGTCAAGAGCCTTGCTTCTATTCTGACAATGCAGGTGTATGACTTTAACGACCACCGCAAGGATAAGCAGATTGGTGTTGTTAACTTCCCGCTTGAGACGCTGCGTGAACATCCGGACCAGGAGGGTATTATGAGCGAGGTGCTAGCCGGTACCCGTACCAAGGGAGGCCTCCAATTCAATGTGCACTGGTACCCTGTTCTTGAGCCCAAGACGCTGGAGGATGGAACTGTGGAGGCACCGCCCGAGACCAAGAGTGGTATTGTGCGTCTGACTGTTCACCAGGCCAAGGACCTGGACGCCAAGAAGTCGCTTGTGGGCCAGCTGTCCACCTACGTTGAGGTGTACATGGATCGGAAGCTGCAGGACAAGTCCAAGGTGGTGAAGCGCAGCAACAATCCTGTGTGGGAGCAGAGCAAGGAGATGGTGTGCGAGAAGCGCAACAAGGCCCAGTTTAAGCTTGTTGTCCGCGACGCCAGAGGCATGAGCCAAGACCCTGTGATTGGAGAGTTTTCCACTTCGCTGCAGCAATTGCTCAGTGCTGAGAGCGGCCACGACTGGTACGACCTCAAGCCGATGGGCAAGATCCGCATTGAGGCCAAATGGAGCGCCGTTGCGCTTGGCGATATTGCTGGTGGTGCGTACGTGGAGCCGATTGGAGCCATGCGCATTTACCTTGAGAATGGCCGCGGTCTGCGTAACCTCGAGAAGGTGGGCAAGATTGATCCGTATGTGCGTGTTCTCCAAGGTGGTTTCCAGCGAGCGCGCACGCCTGCTGTGGACTCATCTCTGGACCCTGACTTTGACCAGTACGTGTATGTGAGTATCCAGAACCCTCAGCAGGAGCTGGTATTGAACATGATGGACGTGCAGAAGGTGACCAAGGACCGGTCTGTGGGTCAGCTGAGCTTTGACTGCAGCAAGTTTGTCAAGTCTGATTCGAATGGCAAGTTTGTGGCCAGCTCGTTGAAAACGTTTACTGGGGATTTGGTGATGCCCAAGCGGGGCCCCAAGGGTACTCTTACTTATGGTGTACAGTTTGTGCCAGCTCTGAATATCATGAGTCCTGATGAGGAGGAGGAGAAGAGAAAGAAGATGGCCGAGAAGGAGGGCAAGTCGCATGAGGGTGCCAAGACCAACGGTGAGAAGACTGCTGAAAAGGTGGCCAACTCGGCAGAGAAGACCGCTGAGAAGGCAGCCACCACAGCCGAGTCTGGTGCAGTCAAGTCCCGCTCTCCTTCGCCAGAGTCTGAAGAGGATGATGCCATCATGATGCCGCTTGAAGAGCAAATGGAGTACAAGTCTGGAATCTTTGGACTCATTATTGAGAACATTGTTCGAGACAATGAGGACGGACGTAACCTGCGCATCTACTTTGACAAGGTTTGCTATGCATCGTACACTTCGCCCAAGCTTCGCAGGAACAACAACAAGGTCATGGAGACGTGTGACTTTTTGATCCGCGAATTGGACTGGTCGAGTATCACGCTCAATTTGGTACCAAGGGACGACACGACCATTGAGTCTTCGGATGTACTGGCGACTTGCACTATTCCCACTGCAACGGTTTTGAAAAACGCATACCGTGAATCGTTCAAGATCAAGCTGACTGGCCGTGGCGGCCACGCAGAGGTCACTGTCCGTGCACGGTACTTCCCCACCCCCGACCTGGTCCTTGCTCCTGACGAGAAGATTGACAACCAGGGACAACTGCGCATTGACATTTTGGAGGCTGAGAATGTTGAGGCGGCCGACCGCTCGGGCAAGTCTGATCCTTATTGCGAGGTGCGTTACAATGGACGCAAGGTGTTCAAGACCGATATCAAGAAGAAGACGCTGTATCCTGTGTGGAACGAGTTCTGCCAGATGGATGTGCACAACAAGCTGAAAGACGTGGTCGAGCTTAAGATCTACGATTGGGACGTGGGTCCCGGCAGCGACGACTTTTTGGGCCAGGTGACGCTGAACTTCAAGGAGCTTGAGGCAATGAAGAAGGTGCCGCTGGAGCTGCCGCTCGAAGACAACCGTCGCGGCAAGCTTCGGATCCAGCTTGAGTTCCGGCCGGGTTACGTTAAGATGACGGACGATATCCGCGAGGGAACTTCGGCAGGTATGGTTAAGCCATCCACCATTGTAACGGGAGCAGGCGGCAAGGTCATTGGCGGTGGAGCCCATGCTGGCAAGAAGGTGTTTAAGACCGCGGGCAAGCTGGGCCACAGGCTGAGGCATCTTGGAGGCGGCGAGGACCATGAGGACCACATGGCTGACCACGAGGACAACAACTCGCGCGACGTCAGCATGAGCGGCAAGGCTGCTGCAGTGGGTGCAGGTGCCGGGGCCGGGGCCGGCATTGCCGTTGCTGACATGAACCACGACGCTGCTGAGCGGCGAGCGTCGCTCACGTCGCAGTCCAACGAGTCCCAGGTGGGCGTAACCGGCACAATGACTGCAAGCAGCAGTGGAAGCGGTGGTAACGGCAAGGCGTCTGTTGGTACTAGTGCGTTTAGGATGTCGATTGCGTCTGCCAGTGGATTCGACGGCAGCGTCATTCTGCGGATCTTCCAGATGGACAGGCGCGAGAAGGAGCTGTTCAAGTGCAAGCTGAAGAATGGTGCGGTCGACGAGTCGTTTTCGTTCCGTGCTCCTGTCGACGCCCGTCTGATGATCAAGGCGTTCCACCACAAGAGTATTGGTCGTGATACTGAATTGGGACAGTCAAGTTTTGGACTCGCAGAGGCTACCGAGAACATGCACGTGACGCTTGGCCAAGGTGAGGTGCAGCTGGCCATGAAGGCCGAGTAAAGTGTTGTGGTAGTTTTGCGCTATTATTTTATGTGATATTATTATTTTGATTAATGCTGTTTTCTGTTACATTACACGGCCACGCTGATGGCGTAGCCTGCATATGGTACAGACTTGGCCCTGTACCATAGAGCCTTTGTGGGAATGACTTCAAAAGGGCTGGCAATAGTGGCGAGGGTTTCACTCTGGGTAGTAAACGCCGTGGCGCAAATGAGCTGAAACTTGTCAACAGGGGTGAGCAGTGACTGAATGTCGTCGCTCATGTGGACGTGGAAACCAGTGACAGCAGTGCTGGAGAGTCCCCAGGAGGACCACTCAACTCTGGCACCTCGAGGAAGGGCGTCAACCATGCACACAATGAGTGAGTTTGTGTTTCCTGTGTAAGCATTCCACAGGTTGACGCAACATTGGGCAGCCTCTAGGGAAGTGGCATACGCAGTGGCACCCAGGAGAGATGCTGTACCGGCAGCTTTGGATACCCGGAGGAGGTGCTGTAGCGAGAGGACTGTCTGGTTTTGGATGCCATCCTGGAGCGTCATGATCCGTGGAATCAACCCAATCTGGCCTGAGAGTAGTCCCAATTTGGCTGGAACTGGGCTGTCTGCGTGCTGCGGTGAGACCACCGACAGCGCCATGCACTGCGAGTAGGGGCCAATGTTGGCAGGCGCCCAGTATGAAACGGACTCGACATGCAGACTCTCCTTGTCAAAATTGGTTGCGAGGGCGCTGAGGTGGACGGTGAACGGGCTGTTAGAGGCAGCCAACGGGCTTATACAGAAGCGGGCAGGAGGACCCGCGTGGGAGAAGAACGCCGAGTACTGCTTGTTTACTATTGTAAATGCGTTAGGCGACAGGTCTTTGACAAGCAGTGACACAAAGGCTACGCTTCGGCGTGTGAATCCATGAACACCCAGCTGTTCGTCCAGGGACCCCAGGATTGAGTTGATATCAGCAGCCAGATCGCCCGAGTCAGCCTCAAGGTTGGCGATCCACAGAGAGGACTTGTCCGAGCCAGACGAGTGGAGTGTCTGTACTTGTGCAGGTTTTGCGGAAGCAGCAGGCTCAATCTGGGGCATCTCCAATGCAGTGGTTGTCGTCTCGTACCCCTCAATCTCCTCGAGGTATTCTTCGTCGAGAAGTGGGGGAATAGGTGCACAGTGTTGTGCTTGTTCTTGAATAGCAGTAGTATCGCTATGTGTGGGCTCTTTCATCTCGATGGAGGTGTTCACACTCACATAGCACACGTCGCCGGTGGGGTCCTGAACGATGGACGTATCATCGACCACTAATCTCTTTTTGAACAAAAAGTCAGGTCCGTCCAGTACCAGTGTTTCATACTCGCCGCCCTCGCCACACAGATGAAAGCCGTACTGCGTATGGAGCTTGGTGAGCAGTGGAACCAGCGACACAAGTCGCTGTCCCACGTGGGACGGACCAAGCCCAACCCCGGCTGCCTTGATGAGCATAATGTCCAGAGAGCTCTGGGACGTCATTTCAGTAAGTAGCTCTCCCTGATCCCGCAGCCATAAGTATGCGAGCGACACCAATCCCAATCGTCGACACACGTTTTCCACTCGTAGCCGCTGGTATGTGCTCAGAATGGCACCAACAGCAACGGCCCGCACGTCTGGGTGATTCTCCTTGACGGTGACAAGCAGCCGGTACAGGTCCTCGCTCTCGTCGTTATCAGTTTGTTCATAATCCAGCGATGTGCGCTGCGCTGTACCCTGGATCTGCTGCCTGTAGAGTGGCACGCCCAAACACTCGCCGTACTTGGCTACTGCAGGAAACCCCACGGTCTGGTACATGAAACTGTCGAGTTCCTCAGCTCCCTCGGGGAGCTGAGCAGGATACAGGTTACCCAGGCACACGAGCTCATGGCCATTGGCCAGGCAATGGAGAATATTGAAGCACGAGTCCTTGCCGCCACTAACAAGTCCGACAAATTTCATGCGACAATCATGCGGCTCACAGAGCTCAGTTCAAGTAAACACTAGTCGAGTGCAAACAAGTATAGCGCCATGTTCTAGTATGCTCAACTGTGTTGAAATTCCATTCTACTCGACACGATCCGGAATTGCATGACATGGCCCCGCCAGACGGACAGAACTCACCCAGCTGGTTGAGGAAGAGCCTACCTCGCCACCAGTACTGTGACCGATGATGGCGACTGAGTATTTATTGCCCTATTGGGAAGATGTGCGGCTGTGCGGACTCAAGTTGTTTGACTTGAAATCATACCAGGCAACAACCACTAGGGCCAACGGCAATCGAGCAAAATATGCTAATGGTTCCAGCTCGCTTCGTCGTGTTGCTATGTCAGTTCTTTGCTGCGGGGCGATTGTTTTAGGTACGGCCAGTCGCGCGTTTCATAGTTGACCTGCCACCGGGCGAAGCCGCCAACCAGCCATATCGTATTTCGGTTGCTGTGATATATCCAGACCATCGCTATTGATTCCCTCAGTCGCTTAATTGTCTGCTGCTGTTGAAGAAGAGGATTAAAGATGTCCACCACCATTGTCGCCAAGGGTGGATCACTCCATCGATCGAGCCCTAGCGAGGCATCGATTGCTTCGGCCACAACCACAGCATCCCGGCAGTCGCTGTATGGGAGCAGTGGCGATGAAAGTACACTCTCGCTAAGGAGAGGCATCGTTCGGAATCCCAGCTCTGATTCAGACGTGGTACTGACTCCAGGGCCAACACCGCCGCCAGTCCGACCGCCGCTGATGCGACGGGTATCGATGCAGTCGGTGCAATCGCTCAAGTCAATCAAGTCGGGTATGAGTTCTCCAGGGAAGAAGACGCCTCCCCAACTGGAGAGAACTCCAACAACCAACACCGAGAAGACTCTATCGCACTCCCGACGCAAGCTGGCTCTGGACGCTAGATTAACGAAGCGCGTGGACGCTGAGCACAAGGAGTATATGGCCAATCTCAAGGGCGACTACAACTCGTGGGTGCGTTCCACAGAGGCCAAGTATGCTGCAAAGAGAAAGCTCATTGAAACGTATACAGCGCAGCGCAAGAAGCTGGACCGTGAGCTCGAGGAGCAGCTGAATCGTTTGGACACTATGTCTGTGTCTCGCCCTAGCACTGCTATGTCCAGCCGACGATCTGTTTCTTCTACTTCATCGACGTATACTACACGGACACCCTCGAGCCGGTGCATCCCACGAAACTCTTTCTATGTTTAAATTATAGTATTATTTATTTGATATCGAGTGTTCCACCTACCCCATTAGCTTAACATACCTGATTAGGTTGACCCTGACTGGACCCTGCTAAGCCTCTTTTTGTGATTTAAAGTTGTGTAGCCCCTGCTGTCTGCATCATACACACCGAACAATGGTCGTCAAGAAGCTATTCAAGAAACAGCCCAAGGAATACTCGAGTGAGCAGAATAGTGAGATGCTCGCAACCGCGGGTATCCCCACGGCTTCTGGATACAAGCGCCCGAGCAAGTTTGGTAACTTTGGCGACTACGCCATGTCAATGAATCAGCAGCGTAGGGGGGCGCCCCTTGTGCCTTCGACGGGGGCGGCAAATGGATCAGCCAATCCATATACACAGGGGGTAGACAACTATACAGGAGGAGGATCCCGATCTACAACTTCGAATCCATATAGTCAACAGTCTGATCCCTATTCCTCGTCGTCTGGAGGAAGCTATGGAGGAGACAAGTATGGTAGCTCAAGCTACGGAGGTGACAAATATGGCAGCTCAAATGGACGATCCAACTACGGAGACAGATCAGCAGATCCTTACGGCCAAGCTCAGAAGAGCTACGGTTCAAGGTTTGGCGCTCCCTTGACTAGAACGGAAACCACCGACACTACGAGAGAACAGCGCAATGAACTGTTCCGTGGGGCTGCTGCTGGAAGGAGCGCGAACAACTCTCTCGGTAAGAGGGAGGATATCGAAGAAGATGACGAGCTGTTGCAGCTGCCTGATGATGCAGACTCTGAAGGCAGAGGTAGCGGCGGCCAGTCATTCCAGTATGGTGAAGAGCAAGAGCTTGTCGACAGCGAGGACGAAGATGTTGAAGCCATCAAGGGCCAGATCCGCTTCACCAAGCAGGAGAGTGCACAGAGTGTACGTAATGCACTACGAATGGCAGCAGAAGCCGAAGAGAGTGGACGCAACACACTCGGTATGTTGGGAGCACAGGGTGAGCGGATAGCCAATACAGAGCAGAATCTTGCACTGGCAGAGATCCAGAACAAGTACGCTGAAGAAAAAGCCCGCGAGCTCAAGACTCTGAGCCGATCGATTCTGCGACCACACGTGTCGAATCCCTTCAACTCCAAGCGCAAAGCACAGGAGAAGGAGGCCCAGATCCGCACACAGTACCAGCAGGAGCAGATAAGTCGCGAGAACCGGCGGCAGGTGGCGTACTCGTCGCAGCAGCGGGTCATGAACGGTCTCAACGCTGGCGGTGTCAGCGACACAGCGCTCAAGTACAAGAAGGAGCGTGGTGCCGATGAGCGCCGCAAGTTCCAGTTCGAGGAGGACTCGGAGGACGAGGCGCTTGAGGATGAGATTGATCAGGGCCTCGACGGCATTATGTCTGCTGCTGGCCGTCTCAAGAAACTGGCTGTTGCCACCAACGAGGAAATCGACTCGCAGAACTCGCGCCTCGACCGCATTGCCGACCAGACCGACGTGCTCGACGTCAATGTGCATATGAATACGTCGCGCCTGGCTTCTATTCGCTAACTTGATTATTTAGTAGATTCACTATTATCCTAATAGATACATTATCCTGATCAATGTATTGTTTTATCCTAGCATGTAGTAGTAGACATCATGCAGAAAACCCATGCTTCCACTTGTGGGCCATCTCGACGGCAGCCGAACCCCAGTCGAGGCCATGATTGTGTCCGTTAGGGGTGAGTCCACAGCGAGCGTTGGCCTGCTCCTCGGTCAGGCAAGTCAAGAGTCCAAAAATGATGGGCATCTCGAGCTCACTCTCAAGACGCATGAGTCCGTGGGAAACACTCTCAGAAATGTACTCAAAGTGCATGCTCTCTCCCTTGATTAGCACTCCAATGGCAATGGCCACGTCGACCTTGTCGTGCTTGGCCATGGTGCGCACGCCGAACGGTAGCTCGTAGGATCCTGGGACTGATCTGACCACAATGTCGGCGTCGTGCACGCCCGCCTTGGCCAGCGTTTCTCTAGCACCAGCCACCAATGCATCAATGCACTCCTTGTTCCATCTGGCATGGACAATGCCGACCTTGAGTCCTGCTCCGTTGATTTTCTCTGCCTGTGCCAGTCCTGCTCCTACCATTGTTTGTCTGTCACTTTTATCAGCCAAGTGGGGGTGGTGGTGGGGAAATGCCGCCCAATATTTACCGCACTGGCTCGACGCCGCCGCTGAGCTTAGGAAATGAACTCGAAACGCACAGAGTATCAAAGTATAATATTATAATAATGGTTAATTACTCGTCATCGCCAAACAAGTCGGCATCGGCATCGGCATCGGCATCAGCATCCGCATCAGGCTCCTTGTCTGACTCACCCTTGTCTGACGGCGACTCAACATTAGACAGCTGTGCGTCCTCCTCGTCGTCCGAGTCGACCACAAAGTTTCCAGTACGCTTTTTGGGGCCACCACCAGCAGTCGTGGTCCTTCGCCGCTTGGACTCGCGGGCTTCTTCGCGCTCGCGCTCGCGCTCTCTCTCTTGCTCAAACCACTGTAGCGTTTCTTTCTGGAGGGCTGCACGCTCTGCAGCAAGCATCTTCTCGCGCTCTTCCTCGAGCTCACGGGCTTTTCTATTGAGCTTCTCCTTTTCTTTGAGCTCAGCCAGCATCTTCTCACGAGCAGCCTCGAGCTTGTGCTGGTTCTGCGACTCAAAGTCTCGCTGCTCGTCAAGAGCACGTTCCAGCTGCTTCTTGAGGGTATTCTGGCCCATGAGTGCTCGCTGTTCCAGCTCGCTGGGTGCAAACGGTGGGTGCGGTGTCTTGGCAATAGCAGTAAACGACTCAATCGCAGACTCGAGTTGAGTGGCCACAGCCTCAATCTCAGATGCAGACCGCATCTCCATCGGCTGCCGCCGCACAAAGTCGGCAATCTGGAACTGCAGGTAGGCCACATTGAATTGCAGGCTCGCAATGGCGGCGTCCGCAGAAGTCTGGCCAGACGACGTGCGCTCAGCAAGTGCCCGGTTCGCATACTCGAGCGCCTTGTTGAGTCCATCTAGGCTCTTCTCCCGCATACCTCGCGCGTACCAAGCCCTTCCAAGGTACACGTACAAAAAGGAGACATCCCGGCCAGCAGCACTCAGAAGCTTGACGGCATACTCGTACGCCTCGACACTCTTGGCAAACTGCTTGAGCTCAGCCAAACAGTGGCCACAGTTGATATGCACCGATGGATCGTCGCGGAGCGCCTCACGTACACGCGAAAACACTTGCATCGCTTGCTCGGGCCGCTTGTTCTCCACCAACAAAATACCCACGCCCTGGGCCGCATGTGCGTTGCTGGGGTCAATCTGGAGCGCCTTGTCAAACAGCTCAGCTGCCCGCAGAAAGAACGTTTGCCGCTTCTTCTCGTCGCGTGAGTCTTTAGCAAAGTGCAAGTATACGTTTCCCAGACCCGTGAGCGCGTACCCGTCGTGCTTGGACATCTTGGTGAGCGTGTGCTTGAATGCCTGCTCCATGTCGCGCATTGCGTCCTTCGGCCGCGTGCGCGACAGAAACCACGTGTACAGGCAACGCACGCTGTAGTTAGACTGCCCATAGTCCTTCATTAGAGAGTCAACCTGGTCTCTACTCGTTGCGTCGCCATTTGTGATGGCGAGGTACGCACTGCGGATACGTGCGTCAATGTACTCGGGCTCTTCATCCAGCACCTTGTCATAGAGCTCCTTTGCTTTAACTGGGTCGAGTTGCTCGTGGGCTCGTGCCTGGTTGTATAAAACAGTGATTCCATTGTCAAACTGCTCATCAACCTGCTCGTCCCTAGCACCGCTCTCCTCAAAGTACTTGGCCGCCATGCCGTAGTTGCCCACCATGTACTCGAGCACGCCCATGTTGTTCATCAGCTTGACATCCTGGTCCGCTGAGACGGCCTGCTCCTTGGCACGCTTAAGAGCACTCAGGGCTCTTTCAGGTTGGTTTTCGTACAGTCGCGAGAGTGCTTCCAGGGCAAGGACTCGGCAGTCGCCGCTTCCATTCGACGTCTTACGACCTTCAGTCGGCTCCGTCAACGACAGATACTTTTCCAACAACGAAATGGCCCGCGTGATCTTGGACTTGTCGGCAGTGTGCTTGGTCGAGGCAGAGTACCGCTCGGCCAGAATGAGTCCTAGAAATAAGCACGCGTCGCTCGACTTGGGGTATTTCGCCACAAGGTCCTCAAATGTCACAAACGCCTGGGCTGCTCGGTACTCGTCGGGATCACTTAGTTGTACAAATGCAAGTCCCAGCTGCGCCAGGTACTCGAGTCCATACTCGAACCCAGGTGCAGACGCAGTGGTCGTACTCTTGCCTCCTCCATTTGCCACGAGTCGCTTGGGTCCGGCTCTGCTGCCGCCGCCACTTAGTGAGCGGTCTACTCCTCGTGCTGCTCCTCCCGACGACGCATCCTTGCGCGCCTCGTCTAGGGCTGCGGTGTACTCGGTGACGGCTTCGTTGTGGTTACCTTGTGAATGCAGGACTCTTGCCTTCCAGAAATGTGCCTGGCCCCTGAGTGCTGGTGACTCGTTGTTTTCCAGCACTTGAGCCGTGAGCTTTGAAATCTGGTCGGCGTCGCCTCGGGTGTACAGGTACTGAACAATCGCAAGCGCTGCACACGCATTATCAGGGTTCATCTTATACGCCAGTGATGCATGCTTGATGGCGGTCTTGTATTTCTGTGCAAAGTGTAGCATGGCTGTTTCTTCGTCGACTTGTTCACTACTACCAGAATTTGCATCCCCGGTCAGGTGCGTCTGGCCGTACTGGATGGCGTCGTCGAGGTACCACAGGCCCAGGAGCGAGTGCACTGCTGCTGTTTCCTTGAGCTCCAAGGATCGCATCCACGCCTTGAGTGCCGTGGGCTTGTCGCCAATGTGCCACATGCACAGACCAATACCAATTCTTGGGTCCGGGCTGGTCATGCCGGGCTTGGCCACCAGAACTGCCTGGAAGCATGCTAGCGCTGCTCGGTACTGTCGCTTGGCAAACAAAATACGGGCTTTGCCCAGCTGAGCAAATAGATTGGCGTTGTTGCTTTGCGTTAGCACCGTCTGGAACGACGGCAGCGCAGCATCGTACTTTCCCTGCACAAGGTAGATGGCTCCTCTCACTAGTACATTCACACTCCAGTTACGGTCCTGTGCGTACGCCGTATTGCCAGCCTCGGTCGCAAGTTTCAGGTAGTTATCATCACCACTACTCGTAGTCGCACTATTACCACCAGTAGCACTGCTATCTTTTGCTGCCGGCTTCTTCTGATTCAGCAACATAAGATACAGCCAGCTCAGGCAACTATACAGCGGTCCCTTTCTTGCCTCATCCTGGTCCTGTTCATGCCACTTGAGTCCACGGCAAATCACCTCGACGGCATTCTCTGGTTGGGCGTTGCGCGCGTAGCCCGTACCAATGGCCAGCCAGTACTCGGGAGCACAGTTCTCATTTTCCAGTAGTGCGCAGACCTCGGCCGGATTTTCAGGCAGATCATGATCCAGGTCGATGGTCACGGCCTCTCCCTCTTGTTCCAGCGGAATCTCCACCACGTTGGCTGAGGTCATGCTTGGTTGTGTCTTGCTTGTGTTGTTTTCGGTTGGTTGTGCCGATATATTCTTGTTGTATACTTAATGCGCTGTTATATGCCTATGCCTGATGAATGTCGTGCCTGAGATATCGGTCCCCTGTCCCCGTCAACCGTGGTGATGATTGTATCTGAATTTCACCAAACTTTATCGTGAAATTCAGCCAACTCCTCTGGCTCTTGATCTACACTGGCTAATGAAAGTCCCCCAAATTGTTAGACGCGTGTTTGATACATTCCCGCTTCAGACTCTGCCCAATGACTCTGCAGATATAAAACCAACGGTTTTCGTCTCGGCAAGAGATGAACATGGTTGGTGCTACGACCCGAAGTGTCTCGAGGCCCAAATAGCTCTACAAACAACAAAACACACAGACACAAGCATAGTGCACGCGTCGTGTGAGGCTGCGCCATCAAAAAGACTGCCCGTGGCCAATGGCATCCTTCTGCCACAGCTAACAGTCACAGACGCTACCCAACAGGTGTACTCCACAATGGTCCATGCTCGCCTGTGGCCGCTATGGCTCGCCACAGTCTTGAGCAACCCACAACTCTTCTCAAAAATATACGTCTACGAAAATGGTCAACTTCCGTCGGTAGTGGTTTCCCGTCTCGCAACAAAACTGGCTATCGTCTACTTTGGAGACTTAGTGGCAGAATACCCTGCGCTGCGGGGGCGCCATGTCTCCACCCTGGGACTCACCCTCAATTCCAATCTTCCTGGGCTCGTTGACGAAAACACACGTGATGATATTGAATCTACCGCTGCAGTGTGCCTCAACACTATGGCTTCGCTACTGGGATCCGAGCTGTACTTTGGCTCGGCGGAACCGAACAACCTGGACCTCACGATATTTTGTTACACATACCCTTTACAAAAGCTTGGCCACGCAATCCCAGCCACTTTGAAATCCCACTGTGACCGTGTGTTCCAGTATCTCAGCTAACAATTCTCGAAAAATGAACTAGGTCGACGCTCACAATCCAACTGTACCGTAGCCACTGTAATACGACCCCCTCTGATGATTGTCAATTCATGTATCCATGTATATATAATAAGTTATCGTAACCGGACAGATTGCTGTCGTTTGTTAAGAATCACTTGGATTCCACAGAATGCAAAAAACACAACGTATACCAGCACTGCGCTGAATGTTGTCGACGCCACACTTGTTAGATATGTCACTGCTACCATCTAGGAAACCAATGTCACTTACGCTTTGCCATCCTTGGGGTCCTTGATGGACCCCATCATGGATTCGTGCCCAGACCGGAACAGCAGCGCAATCACGCTAAGAATGATGATGCCCGCAATTGACACTATCGTACAGCACCATGCGAGAAATGGCTGGTTAGTCTCCTGTTTACTAGTGGTTGCGCTCCCCCGTGTTACCTACCCCGACAATCGGCTTCATGTTGTGTGTCTTAAGGTTGACACCACAATTACAAACAACAATATACTAAGAATCAATTAGTTAGTAGTAACAACGTCAGAGAAGAGCACCTGCATCAACTCGTCAAATATACAGTAGACCAGATGCGCGTTGAGGATATCGTTCTGGTACATGTCAAACACAAGCCGCGAAGCGTACCGCGAACTCGAGACTCCCACCAGCTTGGACGTGGCTCCGCCTATAAGCTGCTGGATCATATCGCTGGCCTCGTGCTTGCACTGGCTCTTCTGTGCTGACGTCCGAACAGCACGCTGACGAAAGTCTCCGTCTGGTCCGTTGGGCCAAAGTACATTGCGCAGGTCCTGGACTCGTTCCGTCAGAGCATTGGTGCTCAGCTGCTTGGCAATGAACTCGCGCACTCGTTTCTCCACTGTGCCTCCCAGAAGCTGTGAAAGTATAACAACAATCGCACGGCCCCGTAGAGAGTAATCACCAGAGTCCAGCCCAAAGATCTGTGTAAACAGGTCGCAAATGGGCTGCACAAACGTGCGCCGCTGGGGCGCGCTCGGAATCTCCTCCGACTCTGTCTGCATCAGCGGCGGAGAGCTTGTCATCATGGGAAGAATGGAAGAGAGATGGGCTGTCGGGGTCAATGCCGACGCCAGCGATGACGGCGTAACTGTTCCCTTGGGCTGAATGGTTGTGGTTTGGCCAGTGTCCCGACTCGGGTCAAGCGTCTCTGAAGACAAAAAGTACCGGAACTCCTTGTGCTGGCATACCAGCGGCAGTTTCAGCAGCTCCTTGAGATACTTGTCCAGTGCATCGCGTCTTGCGTCCAGTTGTGCTCGGTTCTGGAACTTGATCAGTATGCGTTTCTTGGGGAATTCAAGCGCACGAACCTCGGGAAACCGTTCGCGTAGATGCTGGTGTAGCTCAAAGAACTGGCTGTATCTGCGCGCTACAATCCACCCGGCGGTCGCCTCGCCCTGCTCGTCGAGCCGCGACACCTCCACAAAGTAGAGAGTATACCCGGTGGCGGAGCTGCTACCGTGTTTGTCGTGTGCATGAATATACGACTGGATCTGGATCTTGGACTTTCCATACAGACTGTTGTCGGATTCTTGTACAATGTACTGCTGGCGCTGGAGTTCTTTGAACTGGATCTCGCGGCGGAGCGACGAGCTCGACTTTTCCAGAATGCGCATCTCCTGCCGGTTATTGACGAGCTCCGCCTTGCGCAGCATCATGTCGACGACATCTTTTTGTTCGTGCAGCCGGTCAATCTCTGTCGAAAGACTGCTGATTGCTTCGGTGAGTCCCAGGTCACTCGGTGCCGCCATGTGGATCTCGGGTTCGTCGATGGTGGGGCTGTCTTCTTCTACGTCTCCTTCTTCATCATCACTGTATGTAGTTTTTTTCTCACCAAGATTGGCAACAGCAGACGGGCGCTCAGGGGACCGGTCGGGCGACCGGTCGGGCGAGTGCCGGCCACTGGGGTGAGACAAATCAGGCTCGGAACGAGAAAAAACCTGCGTGACCCGCGACAGACTGCGCCGCCGAAGACCGGGCGACTCTTCGGGAATGTCGAGTGAAGCTCGTGGACTGGTCCGCTGTTCGTCAAGCGACTCTCGTGGCGAATTGAGCCGCTTGATTCGCCCCGTCGTCGTGGCTATCTTGTTCTTGAAGCGTTCTCCCTTATCACGGACCTTGTCCCTCAGTCGTTTCTCGTTTTTCGGTGTGTTGGTATCGCCCATAATATCCTCAAACGCCTCTTGGACGGCTTGCACCACGTCTGCCTCTGCCTGCACTCCGTCTGCTGCATCATGGATGTCGTCGTCGTCGTCCGCTCCCACCAGCTGGAGCTGGTCGATATTTCCGCTATTTGTTTTGCGGTGGCCAGGTGCACTGGCGAGATAGTTGATGAACTTGTCAGAGTTCTTGAAATGCACCAACTCCTTATCCTTCATTATGCCAAACACCCGGTCCTGAGCCGCAAATAGCGCCCTTCGCGCTGCTGCGTGTTGCTCAACCGAACTACTGGTTCCGTCTGCGGCAGTCTCCGCAATAAATTCAGCCAGCGCTGATACCCACGTCTCCTCGGGGTGCACGAGGCGCGTAAATAGCGAGTTGCAAAAGTACCGCTGGTACATTTGGGTAATTTCGGGGGTGTCCACAAAAGACTGTACTCCGTCACTCTGCAAACTCTCGGCCACGGCAATGCCGCCGAGCGGGTCTTCGTTTCTATCTAGTGTGTTGGCCGTCAGCCAGAACTCCAACAGGATGGTTTTGTTGTGCCTCTGGTCCATAAAGTCCATAAACAGCTGGCAACATGCCGGGTCATAAAGGACATCTGTTAGTGAGTACGCCTGCCGCGGGTCGGCTTCATTGCTGTTGTTGATGTTGTTGTTGTTATTGGCGCTTTTGTGGTATACTGCTTCATGGGTACCTGCTCTTTTTTGGTGGTGGTTGGATCGGCCCATGAGCACCTCGATCTGCTCACCTAATAGAGCTTTTCCCTGCTGTAGCCGCTGCTCGTATAAAGACCCGGTGTGACCCTTTTCTAGTCGTTTCAACTGTACTGAGATGTTGTATCGTGCCTGTCGGGCTGTAGCCACGTCGTCACAGTTACGGATCCGGGAGAGAAACTTGTCATACTCTGCCTCGTCGGCTTGAGGACTGAGATTGATTCGAAGTGATTTGGATAGTTTGCGTGACTGTCGGCGGTTATGGGATTTGGCCGCTGATCGACTGTTGCCGGTGCCGCCGGTCTCTCCAGAGTCGTCTGCTCCTCCATCTTTACTACTACTTTTAATATGCGCCTCGAGCGCCTTGCGGAATTTGTGTACCTTGTTCTGGTCCCGAAGAGTGTCTCCTCCTAGCTTGACCACGGTCTGGTTCCAAAAGTCTGCATCTGACATCGTCGACAGAACCGGCAGCAGGACTGAGCACGAGACGATTTCTACCACAAGCGTTCGCACAATCGGCGAGTGCAGTTCTTTCTCGCTGGTTTTGCCAAGCAAGCTAGGCAGGCACCGTCTCAGGGTTTTCCGCAGCCACTCCTTCCGCGCGCTCTCGTACTGGTACTGCTTGTTTTCAATGGCTGGGTGCAGTGGCCCATATGCCTCTGCTAATGCCGCTGGCAGTTCTGCAGAGTCGGTCATGAGCCGTACCTGGGCCTGTGCCTTGCTATAGTTGCGAATGTGGTCTGAAACCAGGGGCATGATGGTTCTCACTATAAAGTCCGCCCAATCTACTGACGAAGCCCTTGCTCCAATCTCGCCAACAGCCTGTCGCATAATGTGGTCCAGCGTTGATGGGAAGATCTTGTCGGTGCTGAATCGTGTGTACCAACTCATAACAAACTGATTGACGATCCCTTCCACCAGCCCTTCTAGTGAGTCCGACAGCACAAACGAGTCAGGGAAGATGGGCGCTGCAACCTTTTGGTCTTGTGCCAGTCCCACTAGCTCATTGGACCATGCCTGGGTCGTGGCGAGAAACGCGTATGTCTTGAAGGTCTCCCTTTTCGGGACTTGTGATGTTGCCCCAATTCGTCGGCGAATAAGAAATGCAAACAACAGAACCACCGATAATACTCCTGAGCCCCAGATCACTCCAAAGGTAAGGAGTTGCCGCGAAAACTGCAGCGCCGCCAGACCCCCAGCCATCCCTAGTCCAAGCGTCACCCATCGCATTAGGTTAGTTGTGGGAGGACGTGGTTGCAACCTACGTAAACAATGCTGGTTCCCGACCTGGTGCTGGATCCGGCGCTGCAGGTATGGGTGCTATTGCCCATCATGGTGGTCATGGTACTTGTAGGTGTGACCCGACATTTAGCCACAACGCTCCTTGCTCCCGATACCGCCGTCAAACCAGGACAGGAGGGAGATAACAAGAGTATGCAACAGCAGAACTTTCTCGCCTACAGCTCGGCGTTACGGACCAACTCGTACAATCTTCCTCCTCGAGTGTTCCAAGCCACACAACAGCAGCTCTCCGAGGATTTGCGAGCAGCAAAGTACGTCAAGGAGGCAGGCAAAAAGCCCAGCGGTTTGGAGATGCTCACAGACCCAAAGGCCATGGAGACCATGACGGCAGGGCTCAAGAACCAGGTGATGATGTTTGTACCGCAAACACTTATGATGAGCTGGATCAATGCGTTTTTCGGCGGGTTCATTGTGATGAAGCTGCCGTTTCCCCTGACGCTACGGTTCAAGTCCATGCTGCAGACCGGTGTGGCCACGCCTGACCTTGACGTGCGCTGGGTCTCTTCCATTTCGTGGTACATTCTGCTTCTTCTGGGTCTGCGCAGCGTCTATGCGCTTATTCTTGGCGGTGGAAATGAGGCTGGTGGCGCAATGGCCATGGCCGGCAATCCCCAACAGGCTTTTACTCAACCGGGTACTGATTTCGCTAAGCTCCACCAGGCCGAGGCAGACAACCTCGATCTTGTTCAGCACCGCTACCTTCTTGATGGAATCGAGGATCGTATTCTAAAAAAGTACAAAAAGTGAAGCCTACTTTTGTCTGGACATTAAAAAAATAACAACTAATAAATGGACATAACTAATACAGATAAGTTAGTAATTACTCTAGGAATAAAGGCCCTGCTCGACTCCAAGTGGAACTGCCCGGCCGTAGACACCCTCCCATGAGACGGGCTGCTTCCAGTGTGTTGGGGCAGGCAGATCCGCCGCTTTGATAAGCTCTCTGGCCATACTGGCAGCGTCCTCAAAGTTGTCTCCTTCATAAGAGTACATGACAAGTGCAGATACCTTCTTGCCGGTGAGATCCTGTGAATGGCGCAGAATGTCTCGAGTGTATCCGCTCTCCGCCAGAGGAAAGTCTATGGTCGTGGGTGGAGACAGGCTCAGCGACGCCAGTCTCTTGCAGAGAACGGCATCGTCGCTATACAGCTGCAGTCTATTTGGTGGAATCTGATGTCGCTCGACAAGACCGGCGTTGCTGCTGGAGGCAAGAATAACATCCGTGAAATTGTGCGCAGGGTCATTGAGAAACGGAAACAGCGTGTCTTGCACAAACTTCCATTGGGTCCCGGGAAATGGGGGCGACCGAATCTGCACTAGCGTGATATTGTCCTTTTGGTACACTTCTGCTGCTCTGGTGAATCCTGCCGGTGCCTGCTGCTGGTCTTTGGTGTAGTCTGGAGCCCCAGCAAATGGGTACAGGTACTTATCGTCCAGTGTTCCGACCTTGTGGGCGCCTAGTGTGTGGATGAGCAAATCAATTGCAAGTTGGGGGATGTTGCCTGCCGAGACGGCAGGCACAATGACCAGTCTACTGCTCATAAACGGTGGTTCAACCGGTGGGTAACCGCTGGATTAGTGCAACTGCAAGCTGCAAAGCCTAATTTATGTCTCGGATAACTACCACTACCCATCCAAGCTAAACTAAGGTATAGAGACAACAAGGGGATGCACCCCGACGAGGTCAAAGGAGAATACGATGCGCTAATTCGGGACTACGAGCCCATTTTGAAACGAATCACTCGCTCCACTCGAACCGTCGACCAAGAAGTTGCCCCGGTGCTGGACATTACAACCCTAGAAAACGTCCGGTACACCGTACACCTGGCCAACAAAGGCTGGACCATTGTTGACTCTTCCAACAAAAAGTGTGTCAATCGCACTTACGAAACATCAGAGACACTGCTGATGGAGAATTCCCCCGAGTGTGCCAAGCGGTGGACCCAGATTTTGGTTTCTAGGCTGTCACGAATAGCGGCAGAGCGAGATAACCAGCCCAGTGATGATGAAAACTAATTGTAG
This sequence comes from Trichomonascaceae sp. Y4102, assembly GCA_023628915.1. Taxonomy (NCBI): domain Eukaryota; kingdom Fungi; phylum Ascomycota; class Dipodascomycetes; order Dipodascales; family Trichomonascaceae; species Trichomonascaceae sp. Y4102. The sequence goes on along the minus strand of JAMAJT010000016.1, from coordinate 55,977 downwards.
TGAGAGTGAGTATATATATACTAATCATTAATAAATGCGAGCCTAGGACGACGCCTCCTGCTTCTTAGGAGGGTTTGTGTCAGAGGGAACGCTCTTCTCCTCAGACGGGGGAGGAGCAGCAGCAGCCCTTTGTGCCTTGAGTGAGAGAGGCAGGTTCTCGGCCTTTTCCTTGCGAGCCTCCTCCTTCACAACGTCTTCCCAGCCCTTGGTCAGATCATCTTCACGTTTCTTGTGGGGACTTCCCACAGAAAGAGCCATTGAGGCCAAAAGAAGCACAACAGTCAGTCCCTGGGCATACATACGGGCCTGGACAATCTTCTGTGATTTGGTCATGTACTTGTCTCTGTTGACGAGCCAGAACGAGCCGGCAAGAGATCCAGCCCATGCACCCATGATGATCTTGTACTTGTTCTCGGAGCAAAACAGCAGAGCCCGCTGGGAGAGTGAGGCCTCAAGCTCCTTGGCTTCCTTGGCACCCTCGCGCACTACAATGGCATTGCTCGGGCGTTCATTGTATCCGTAGCGCTCAGACTCAAAGTCTCGAGAGGCAAACTCCATCCATGTGATTCCCAGTGCCAATGGGGGAAAAATTGCAGCAAATGTTCGGAGCGATGTTCCGTAGTTCTTGAATGCGGGAACCTTGCGTTCCGTGTACTTCCACAAACCGAGCGAAACCACGGATCCCGCAACAAAACCCTTGACTCCTCCGACGGCCAGCGCCGATGTGTACTCGTTGAGCTCTTCTTTGGACGGGAATTTCATGGTAGGTGCCAATTGCCAAATGCCAAACTCAAATGACGGTCGAGCTTTTATATAAATGCCAATGTCCGGGGAGCCCCGAACACATACCCGGTTTAGCGTGCAACCCAAACAAGGCCGGCCGTACAGTTTAGAACATGCGGCTACCAACCATGACAAACCTATATTGTGAGAGGCGGACGTGTCTGTGTGTGTGTGTGTGTGTGTGCCGCTGTGCGGGGAGAGGTTGAAACAGCAAACAGCAGGGACTATTTTGCAGTATACCGTGCAAATGCATAGAATGCACAGAATCTGCAGGAATCAGGCCATGTAGCCACGCCCAGCTATCGTCTATATGTAAAGTTAACGGCCATCTAGGTTTCCGATTGGGACAAGCCACAGTGACAAGCCACTGCGGCGGCGGCAGGGACGTCCGGGATTCCCCGTGGCGCACTCAGGTATGGCTATACATTTCGATCATGTTGCAAAAGTAAGCTTTGCCAAGATGGAAAAAAAAAAACAATTAACAAGAAACGGTTGAAAAGTTGCAGTAAACGTAATATTGCATAGATGCTAGCACTCGAGGAGGTTCGCCATGGGCGAAAGCGCAGTGTAGTTCAGGGTTCCCAGGGCCACTGCGCTCGAGTCGGTGCCGGTGGAGCTTGAGTCAGCCGCTCTAAATAAGCGGGTCAGCGGGGCCCAGAACGACGGCATTTGTTTTTTGCCGTTGCTTGACTGCATCAAGGCGGATGGAGATGCGGGGTCACTGCTCTCTGGTTGGCCGTTGAACGCAATGAGATTGGGACTCCGCGGCTTGATCAGTTGCGACCGCCGGTCTATAGCATCGACTGTGGCCAGAGTAGTGATTTTGTCGAGCGCGACTTCCGTAGCATACCCTTTTCCCAGAAACATGGCCAGCGTGCCGGCTACTGCGGGCGCAGCCATGGAAGTTCCGCTCATTGTCAGAGTACGCGAGCCCTTGTTGCCCAGACTCGTGACGTAGCACCCACTCGCAAAAAGAGTCACACACGATCCCCAGTTGCTAAAGTTGGCTATTGAGTCGTCGTGGTCGTTAATGGCGCCAATAGTGATGGCATTCGACGCACTCGCAGGCGACGTTAGGCATGCAGCACTGTTGTTGTTTCCCGCAGCTACAGTCATGGGAAGCCCAGAGTCGACAGCAGCATTGACAGCAGCATTCAAAACAGGATTATAAGGAGCTCCTAGACTCAGATTTGCAATCGCTATTCGGTTTCCCTTGTTTTTGCGGTCATTGACGGCAAAGTCGATACCGGCAATAACCGCACTCAGGTTGCCGGTTCCCTCGCCCGAGAGAACCTTGACGTCCACCATGTTTACACGCTTGGCCGCCCCATATGTCTTTGACCCCACCACACCAGCCACGTGGGTCCCGTGGCCATTCTTGTCGCCAAACCCCTCGCCGGTGAGGTCCTTGCCCTCAATCACACGGCCCTCAAAGTCGGGGTGCGCCGCGTATATTCCCGTGTCAATCACATACACATAGACGTTTTCCTGGCCGGTCGTCGAGTAAAAGTACTCTGGCGACTCGAGTCTTGTCGACGGCAGTCTCTGCCGCCGTGATAGCCTTGCCAGGTGCCGCGGCGCCTTGTGTTGTACCTCGCTCACTCCTACTTGTATATCCTGTGTGACGGCCTTGACCAGGGAACTCTGCTCAATGACGTTTAGTAAGTGCCGGTTGAAGTTCCCAGAAATGGCGTGAAAGTTGCCAAACGAAAACTTGGACGTGACGTGCTGCGAGATCAGCGGGTGCCGCTCCAGAAAATTGGCCAGCGCCGCGCTGTTGTGCAGCTGCACCAGATAGTGCCCCATCGCAGAGATCCACGTCCATGTGCATACTAGTACGAACCACAGTCGCATTGTTGTTCTCTCGTCTCGAGAGGTGGTATTTATCAGAGTCCATAGGGTGGGCCAAATTATGTTTGCAACCCGTTTCTGCTGGGACATGTGGGCCGTGCGTTCCATCTTGTTGTTGCATGGTCCGTGCGCCATTATGGTGTGACTACGACATGGACACTAGTGTCTCCAGGTCCAAAGAAACTGCCGGGTCAATCTTGATTCTCTCGGGCCCGTCGTCCTTATGTCCCGTGAATGTAGATTTGTGTGGGTGGAAGTACGACTGTGCGGTTTGGGTGGTCTGTGCCGCCATCTTGTCTTTCTTTTTCTTTGGGTTCCAGTATGCCGCCACATTTGATCGGACACGGCTACCTTGCTCTTTCTCCACAGGCTCCTCATTTTCCTTGGGCTCCATCTGCTCTTTTACGCTTACCGTGCGCTCCTCCATAAACACCTTGCGGCCACGTAGAGATATGGTGACGTTTTTCTTGCCTCGGCCGGACCTGGCTTCTTGTTCCAGCTGAGCTTGGCGCAGCTGCCGCTGCTGTTGTTTAAGCTGCTGCGCCTGCTCTTCAGGAGTCGCCCATTTGCTCACGGAGCCGACGGAAATGTCAAAGTCGCTCACCTGATCAATGATCTTTGTTCTCTGTGCACTCGTGTCCTGGAACTCGAGAAGCTTTTCCAGCTGAGAGTTTGCCTTGGCCAGGTTTGCTGCGGTCGTGTCATTTCTATTGCTATCGCTGCTGATGCCAGCACGCTCTCGTGCTTTCTTGCCCATCGAAGCTGTGATAATCTCCTTCTCCGAGTTGAGCACACTGGCAATCATTGCAAGCTGGTCGGCATCTATCAGGGGCTTTCCACACGCAGTGCATGGTCCTAGGCCCTCTCTCTGGCAGATAATTTTCCCGCAATGGAGACAATTGGGTGCCATGGCAAAGAGCCCGTGGCGCATGGCCATACAATCACACCTCGTCCGGTTCGCTTGCGACGACGACGTCACCTCCAGTTGTGAGATCGCCGCATTGATATCTGCAAGCGAGTCCACTTTTATCTTTGACGAGTGTTCCTTGGGTGACGCTGTCTGATTCGGTTTCTTGACCTTTTTTTTGCTGGTCTTGTCCCATACACCTTTGATCTGCGGCATTCCCTTGCCAATGTTGGGGTATTCATTAGGTGTGGCGGTGCCTGACCTAGAAACAGGCGACCCAGCAGAAGCAGATACAGACTCAGAAACAGGCAACGGCGACGCAGTGGCTTTGTAGTACCGCTCCAGAACCTCTGGAGTCGCTTCGCCTATTAGTCCATAGAAAAAGTCTGCCGTCTCCTGTCGAGAATTGTTTGCTGGGAATTCAGCCAAACTCTTGGCTGATTCGGCATCTAGTCCCAACTTTTGTTGTAAAAAAGAAGCAAGGGCTTCCATGTTAGTGTAACAACGTCGAAAAAGAGGATGATCTGTGTTTGTATTGTGGCTGCTGCACGTCAAGTCATCCTTGCATAAGGCGCTTAGTCAGCCTCGATGATTATAAACGGCCATTCATTCATTCATTCATTCCACAGACATGTCCGACGAATCCAAATTACTGAGCGAGATTGCAGAGCTAGCTGGAGCAATAAACAGACACAAAAACTCACAGCAAGGGTACAAGGCGCCTCCCCCAGGAGGAGTCCGTAAATACAACACCGCTCGACGCAATACATGGACTCCCCCGGGATCCAATACATGGACGGCTCCACACCATCAACCATCAACAACAAAGACGACTACTAACCAGGCTCCTTCGGTCTCAGCTTCAGCAACAACAACTAATCATACGACAAAAACTACTCCATACAGCAAACCAGCAGCGCGCCATTCACCATATGCTCAGGCACAACAACAACCAACGCGACGACCCCGCAGCATTAACAAGCCGTGCATTCACTTTACACGAACAGGTAATATTTTTCGCAGCAAGCATATTCAAAAGAACTACTAACGCAGGCCAATGTCAAAATGGACTCTCGTGTCTCTACAATCACGACGCCAACCATGTAGCGATCTGCAAGCCATGGCTAAAGGGCAAGTGTACCCGCCCGGATTGCAGTATGAGCCACGTTCCTACCGCCCACAACTCACCATTATGCATCCACTATGTTCATGGCAACTGCAATCGAGAGAATTGCAAGTATTCGCATCAGCAGGGAGTGTCGCTTGACTCGCCCATCTGCCGAGCGTTTGCAATGAACGGATACTGTGAGGTGGGAAGTGGGTGCAAGCAGAAGCATGTATTTGAGTGTCCTGATTTCCAGGCAACTGGTACATGTCCTCGGCCCAACTGTACACTCAAGCATATTCTACGAAATCAACAGGCATCTCGCGAAGAACATGCAGAAGAAGAGGAGTTGCCATTTATTGTCGAGGAGAGCGGCGACGCTCGACTCTCAGAAAAGAAACAAGAAAAAGAAGATGAAAAACAAGATGAACAAGAAGATTTCCAAACGCAGTACAACTCGCGCAACGTCGATCCCCAGGATCAAGGCGAGGACTACATTGAGCTTTAAGAATATAAAAAAAATTGCAAAAAAAGTAGTAGTATTATGTGCCACTATAAATACCGCATCCAAGGTATTGTTGGCCCTAAAGCCAACACCAAGGTGATCTGGCAGTATCCACTGCGGAGTTGCTCGAAGGAGCAGGGAACGGAAGTCTACCCACTGCTATTTAGGCAGAGTAGCCCTCAACTGAACTAGCTGGGCAATACGCCTGCAAGGCGCGGTTTGACCAGTCTAGAAGCCCCCATAGATATGTTATAATATCAGAGATAGAATAACCTACTGTTGAAGAAAAGAAACCGAGTTGGAGCGAGCCCGTACTTATATAGACGGTAGAGGGAGGGTAACCTCTAACGATGAAAAAAAGGTGCGGCTTACCCTGGCTGACTGTTGATCACTTGCTTGATTAGGATAACTTGCATTAGATTAATGTGTTAGTTATGCATCTTGCTGGCTTGGTATGACCTTATGCATGAAATGGAACGGACGACCAGCGGCCGTACATGGTCTAAATTATTTGGAGATGAGCACTCCAGCGATGGAACCAAGGATACCAAGCGAACTGACGGCAATACCAAAGTATGCAGCGCTCCTCAGACCATGTAGTATCTCATCAGGAGAGGTGCCAAATGTCTGGTATCGCTGAATTGTGCCGGAAATCGCGGTTCCCAGCGGAATTGTCCAAAAGATGACTGTGTTTACCACCGCCATGGCTATGCCCTGGCGTTTTGGAGGAGCGAGTGAGCTGAAGATAAGAATACAAGTGGGGACGACAGCGTCGATGCCCAAGGGTCCAAAAATGAATGACAGAAACATCTGTGCCCAATAGGTCTGCTTTATGGGCTGCGTGGCCAACATTAAGTTTGCCAATAGAAACATAACAGACGAATACACCATCATGTATGGGGCCGGAATCTTACATTGGAAAACGATTCCAAAAACAATAGAGGAGATGAGTCCACACACACATGCCGGCACTGTCTGAGCGGCCACACTCAGCGCCGTGGCTCCTCGTAGTTGTCGCATAAACTGCAAACTAAAGAACAGCCAAGTGCCAAACGCAGCAAAGCAGCAAGCCCCGGTCATTAGAAGCAGAAGCGCCCGGCCGTCAAACTCGTGGAAAGGCATCCATGGAACAGCCGCCTTGTACTCCACAAACACAAATAGCCAGAAAATCATGCTCCCAACAATGAGCAGAATGTAGGTGTACGGAACAGTCCATCCGGCCTGCCACCCTCGAATCCACGCCGTCTCTATCAAAAGAAGACTAGTGACACCTAAAAGGGCGCCCAGAAAGTCCATGTTGGTCCACCCGTCGGTGATGCGCAAGGACTTGGGGCTGGGCATGATGAAAAACGTCGCAATGGCGTATACACAACAGGCGATTCCCAGTCCCCAGAACGACCATGACCAGGTAGCAGCCAGCTGAGCAAAGATTGCACCAAAAACACATCCAAGCACAAATCCAGTGGCGACCATGGATCCCCAGAGGGCCATCCAGAAGTTCAGTTTCCTTGCTGAGCCATTATTCTCTGGGCGGTCAGGAGAGAAGACAACCGCAAGGATTGCAGCGGCATTGGGAATCCACAAAGCCGGCCCAATCCCCATGAACCCGCGGATAATGCCGAAAAATGCACTTGATGTAGTGAGGCCAGAAAGCCCCAGCACCACGCTAAAGACGCATGTCCATATAAACCCGGCGATCAGTACGTTGCGGTGGCCGTACAAGTCGCCGAGCCGTCCAGATATCAGCATAAACGACCCAGCCACGGCAGGAAACAGGTCCACTAGCCCGGGGATCTTCTCCACTATGAGCGGAAGTGGACCCAGAAGCATTCCTAAAGACATCTGAAGCAATAGTTGGCATGAGCAGCAGATGATTCCAATTAGACATTGGCGCCAAAAAGGTAGGATCGGATAGTTGACTGGCATTTCCTACAGGCGCGGAGGTGTGTAACGGGTGCTACTACGTTGTTATGTCCTTCAGACTCCAGGATAACCGCCAAACTATCCATAGAGAATGCGTAGCCATTTCGCAGCAGTTGGCTAGTGGAAGACAGAGTCAAGGCGGGGGTCTAACCCTAACCTGTTCAATTGATTGCACCTTCCGTTGAATATTACGTACAACAAGGGAACCAAAGGAAACAGTCTACGTTGCGTTGAAGAAGCAACAATGAGCAATGTGGGAGAGACATCGTGTCACCAACTTTTAGCTTATCCAAGCAGGGCAACAACCCCACGGTCCTGAGCGACTTTTATGTCAGCTTCCGAGCGACAGGGATTGAGAGCAGCTTCTTTGCTGCAGAGCGAAATCGACATTGAATGGCTGGACTCTGACGTGCTTACTCACATGTTTGACTGGTCGGCTTTGATCCCCGGTCAGTGCTATTTCGCTGGTGCGGTCTTCGGTCTAGATGAAGTATCGGTGCGGAGTAGCCATTTACACTGTGCCCAAGCTTTGGGCAGACGGAAGCCAGATCTGTGGTGTCATTCATGAACGTTATATGCAAGGAGGAGCCAACAGTACCACTGTGCGTGACAAGATTGCATGGAATCGAGAATGGTGCCATTTAAGCCATCTTGGTTTTAATAGTAGGATCCTAGACTGGTCTCAGTAATAGATAGCTCTATCTTAGACTGATGCTGATAAATAAATAGCGACTCAAACTAGATTGACACGCAGGTCCCTCACGAGCTTGCCCTGCGTCTCGGCGGCTCCAATGTCTACGCCTGACCGACTCCGTATCCTCGAAGTCATTCAGAATGATGAAAACTTATATCTTCTTAGGCAGAGAAAACTGTCTCCCGCACAAAAACAAGACTATGCAGTTGCTAAGCGAGACGCTGAAGTCCGGCGTGTTAGGACTCTTCGTCTGCTGAGGTCCAAGAGCCGTAGAGTCTACGCGTCGTGGAACGTGGACAAGTATGTAAACTTGGGCTGTTACGGCTATTGACAATGGACGAAGCCAGATATGTCGATAGCACGATGAGGGCCTTCTCGGAGACCGTCTGCCAAACAAAGAAGTCCGAGAGGAGGCTAGCTCTCGTTGTAAGGAGGTTACGGCCAGCGATCAAATGATTGATGTGAGTCCGCCCAAGTCGAGAAAGCGAAAGCAATAAAAAACTCGATGCGTGCTTAGGAGACGAATGGATTCACCGCCAAAATGAACGAAACAGCTGACGCGGTAAGACGATGACCGAATGCACTCTGTGAGGAGTACAGATCGAGTGTAGTCAAAATAGGAAGCGGACAGCCTTCCCGTACTGTCGAGAATATGAGAAGCGTTCTTTGAAAACAAAAAAAGAATAAAACTTGATCCCGAATATCAAAAGCAACTGAAAGTGCTTGAGATAACGTGAGCGCGGCTAGCTCAGACAATTCCGCAAGTACACTACCGGCCATCGAGTGGCCTCTGCTGTCGAGAATATGCATATCCTGGCTCCTGGCGAAACCAAAACAGCACCGCCTTGTTGTCTCGTGACTTTCTTGAGGAGGTATTCCTTGTCTCTATCTGGGAGACGCTTTGGGAGCTCTGGATAGAATCAATTTTTTTTTTTTTATTTTTTTTTTTTGTTTGACTGCGACATTTTTGAAGGGAAGGAACCCTGTATTTGACTGCAATCATCAAACAAGAATTATATAGATATATAATGATCTTCGGCCAGCGAAGACGTGGTGAGATAGCTGAAAACTTCCAGAATGGGTGTGAGCGATGCATCTTGCGGACACTCGTGGCGGCGCAGCGTGTCGGTGGCCCAAAACCGGTCCATATACTCGTCGAAGGAGCGCTCAACGGCAGGACTATTGCTAAATGGCGATGTGACAGTTTCGCCATCGACTATGATGAATTTGCCGCGGTGTTTGATGCGAGGGTTTTGTTTCGTCAAGTTTTCTCTCTTGCTTTTAATAGTAAGTGGCTGTGGCTTTTTCTGCTTTAGAGTGGCAAAAACACCAGGCGTAGACTTGGCAAACGGGTGGAGAACCCATTGCCATGCAACTTCGAGCGTTTCGGTCTGCTCCGGCAGACTTCTAATGGTTAGCGAGTGCTCAGAGAGGTTGTTTCGCTCAACAACACCAGCAAAAATGTCGTGCGTGCTGTCAGTGAACTGACACTGTACCACATCTCCTGGTAGCAAGGAGTAGCTATAGTTCATTGTAACTGGATCGGATTCGAGTTGTGACATTGGTAGCCGTCGAGGACGATGAAATTTGCAGAGGTAGACGTTATCTTGAGTTAGGTCCTGGTACACTCCAGCCGACGCAGCACAGGAGCCATGGTATGCTCGGGTACACTTGCCGAACGAACACTGGAAGCAGGCACCACGGTGCGAGTTGCACTCAAGACATTTGAGATTGAAGCGTTCTTTGGGTATTTGGTCGAGCCCGGTGAATGCTTCAGTGGTAGAGGGAGTGAGAGTGGAATTGGGGTTAGTAATGAGATCAGTTTCGGGCACTGTGTTGATGCAGATGCGGTGTGCCTTGTGGGCGCCGTCGACCGACGTCACGATATCGTCTAGGTATAAATTAGGACAGAGGTCGCACTCTGTGTGTATTATGCGCTTGGTGCGTTTCTTCTTCGGGAGAGTGGCTTTGGACAGCTTCCGCTTACGATCTGCTGGTGGCGACGGTAGGCCATGCAACTGGCTAACTACCTCCTCTTCCTCCGCTTCCTCTTCCTCTTCTCCTGAGCTGGACTCATCTGCGGAGAACTCTCCATTCATATGCCTCACCAGCTGGTCAATATCGATACCAACCGAGTCCGAGATACACTTGCACCGGTCCGACTCGCGGCCTATAGGGATCCAGGACTCTGTGGCAAAGTTGACGCTCTCTGCGACATTGTAGCCATAATTGAAGCCCGAGTGGTACCCGTACGGGAAAGTAATCATAAACTCGTGCTGGCGGTGGACGACTCGGTTGACCTCAATGCCGTGCTGCTCCAGCAACGACGGCATGGCGTGAAACGTTTTGTGGCGCAGAAATTCGCGGCAGTTCTTGTACTCCTCGGGCCACATGTCGCGCATTAGGTTGTAGAAACGCTTGTGGTCTTTTTGTGAGATGGAGTACCACTGCTTGGGAGCGCCAAAATGGATGTAGTTGATGGAAAACAAGTCCATGTCCTCGAGATGCCACGCAAATGTTGCCTTCCACATACCACAATACAGATATGCACGGTTGACGCCGGGGATGTCTACTCGTAGCGTGTTGAGAATGTTGTCTAGGTTTGCGACGTTCCATTCGGCCGTGCTTTCGTCAAAAAGGCTGCCTGGCATGTCTGCGCCGTACATGGGGTTGTTGTAGGCGAGACTTTTCCAGTAGATGCGCTCGAGCTCTGCACAACGCTCGTCGGTGAACTCCTCGGCGGCGTAGGCGTAGTCGAAGTTGTCAAACAAGTATTGCTTATCTTTGGATTGTTTGGATTTGGCTTGCTTGCTTTTCGCTTGTTTATCTTTGGTTTTGGCTGTCCGCCGCTCGCCACGCTTTGCTGGCGGCTGATTCTCCGACTTCTCGCAGAGAGCTCTCCACTCGGGCAAGTTGTATGTGCGACCCTTTTCGATGTTTTGAAGCCGGTACAGCCCACCTTGTCCATTGATATTCTGCATAATGGGATTCTTGATGCGAATGCTGCTAATATTGGCGTGGAGTGTAGGCAAACTGTCGACCCACTGGCGGGGAGGAATCACCTTAACGATTCCCTTTTGCATACCGTAGGGCTCAATCTTGGCCACGAATGCACTGAAGTCGGCAAACTCCTCCATTGTGGGCTCGAAGACGGGCACGCCCCCATCTTCATGGTACCCGAATATAGGTCGGTCCATTGGACGTAATTAACTGTGGAGTGAGACCACCAAACTAAACCTTATAGGTCTGCTGCGGTTCCCCGCAATTGGATAACTGTAGAATTTCAATGGCGCCATCCATTTGGATATTATCACCTGTTCCAAGTACATAGAAATCTAGCTAGTGAATTGACCTGTGTCGATGAAACTGATATGGCCTGCGTCGGTGCCTGCAGCCAGACGGCTGAGCAACCATATTCATAATCCTATGATCTCGGCATGTCAGCAAAGCGACGGCGGGTGTCGCCACCAAAGACAAGGTCGAAATTTATAGTCGACATGGAGATAGAGTCAGTGCTCTGTCCGATCTGTGCGCTCAATATAAGTGGGATGAGCCTGAATGACCGCACAAGGCATGCAGAGTCGTGCATTGATCAGATGGGCATGCCGGTGGAAGAGACCAAAGTGCAGGTGGAATCAGAGAAGGAGTTTGAACTAGAGGTGGAGGTAGAACAAGAACCCAAACTAAAACAATTGGTACGGGAACCAGAGAAGGGAGCCAAAAATGTTGGCAGAAAGTTTGAGCCCAAACATCTCAAGACTGAACCGCCATCAGATGGACCAAACCAAGTCCCAGGCCGATCCAGAAGAACACCACCCTTTTACAAAACACTCCACTTTGATAACGGTGTCAAGTTTGCCGTAGACGCATTTTCGTACGGCAACATGGAGGTAGATGCGTACTTTCTCACACACTACCATTCAGACCATTATGGAGGACTGGGCAAGCGGTGGAGTCACGGAAAGATATACTGCACGGCAGCGACGGCACGGCTGGCTGTACGGTTTCTGGGAGTTGACCCCGCCTACGTTGAAGCACACGAGTTTGAAGAAGACTTTAAGGTCAATGGGGTCACCGTGCGGTTCATTGAGGCCAACCACTGTCCTGGTTCGGCATTGATCCTCTACAAGAGTGGAAGCAAGACAATGTTACATACGGGCGACTTCCGCGCGTCCAAAGCACTAACACTAGACATTGTCCAGAGAGCGCCGGTGTACGACGAGATATACCTCGACACAACGTACCTGTCGCCTAAATACACATTTCCTGCGCAGCGGGACGTGGTTACCGCGTGTGCAGAGTACTGCGAGACACTAAAAAGCAAAGGCAGCGTGGAAGTGTCGCAGCGCACGGTGACGAGTTTCTTCAAATCAGCGGCTACTGCCCCAAAAAGTAGCTGTCGGCCATGTGTGTTTGTGGGGTCGTACACGATCGGTAAGGAGCGACTGGCCGTTGAAATTGCGCGGCGCCTGGGTACCAAAATCTACGCCGACGACCGAAAGATGGAGGTGCTGCGGCTGATTGGCGACCCCACTCTGGACAACCTGCTGTGCGACAATGGGCTCGAGTGCCAGGTGCACATCGTGCGCATGAGCGATCTCAATCTTGAAAAGTTGCAGGCGGCGTGGCGAACTGTTTTGAGCAAGCACTTTTCGCACCTGGTGGCTTTTGTGCCTACGGGGTGGAGCCACCGACCCACCAATGGACCAGCGTTTGGCCGCGCCGAGCTTGACAAGTACCGGACAGTCAAGGGATCCATCCATGTGCTCAAAGTACCGTATAGCGAACACTCTAGCTTTAACGAGCTTGAGTATTTCTGCCGCTCCACCAACTGGGTGCGGTGTATATCTACTGTTGGCGGTGGAGCCACCCATGAGCAGCAGGTCCGGGAATGGATCAGTCGATGGGGGAGTAAAAACTAACTATCTATGAATTATGAACTATTTTTTGTTTATACTGATGGTGATGGTCTACTTAGGTAGTATCCTAATACATGGGTAGGGGCATTTTGAGGCGATTCCAAACGATGTAGCAGGTCAATTGAGAGTGTCTGGACAGTGGGCTTCCAGTTAATGTGACAGTGACATTTTTATCTAATTATTAGGAACTACAGCAATACCAATTGTATGAAAAAGCGTCTAGAGTACATGGCGGGTGACTGCCGAGATTACAGTGCACGTAACCGACATGAGTGACCGACTTGAGTGACCGACAATGTTGCCATGCAATTGGCAGCCAGCAGTCAGGCTGTCGGCTGAATATTGTCTGGTGCTTATAAAAACGTCCAGCAAGTGTTGTCGATTAACTGGGTATCGCCAGTTAACTCGACTTCTTAAGTTATGCGGGGCAACTCAAAAAATACAATGGACATTGCCCAGGTTCTAGAGAATGCGATTCTCGGAAGCGACGCCGCGACTCGAAGCAGCGCTGAACAGGAGCTGCAAGCGGCGGCGCAGGCCGACTTTTCTCAGTACCTGCTGATGCTGACGCAGGTCTTTAGCCAAGATACACAGAAGCCCGAGGTCCGCCTGCTGGCGGGCCTGGGGCTCAAGAATCTCATCTCGTCCAAGGACTACCGTGTTGCCGCGGAGCAGGCGGAGCGATGGCTACGGGTGGATGCACAGCTACGACAACAGATCAAGACTGCTGCACTTGATCAGCTTGATAATGACATGGAGCGCATTGGGGCCAACGCAGCCCAACTGGTGGCGGCGATTGCAGAGGTGGAGCTACCAGTCAAGGAGTGGCCGAGCCTGACAGAGGCGCTTGTTCAAAAGACTTCCAATACAGACAACAACAACAGCAACAACAAAGGAACCCGAAAACGAGCAGCGCTACGTGCCATTGGGTACATTTGTGAGACGGCAGATCCCAGCAACGATGGAGTACTTGAGCAAGCAGACGGCTTTTTGACAGCAATTGTCCAGGGAGCAGGAGCAGATGAGGACCCCGCGACACGGGCAACGGCGCTGACGGCGCTGGCGTTGTCGTTGGACTTTATCAAGCTGAACTTTGCTGTGGATGCCGAACGCGACTACATCATGCAAGTGGTATGTGAGGCCACCCAATGCAACGACCCGGCGGTACAGGAGAATGCATATGGAACGCTTGGCAAGATCGCAGCCGTCTATTATCAGTACATGAGCACATACATGGATAAGGCTCTGTTTGGGCTGACGGTGAACGGAATGGGATCGGCCAATGACGGCGTAGCATCCATGGCAGTCGAGTTCTGGTCGACCATCTGTGAGGAGGAGATTGCGATTGAGGCAGATCGCATCGAGTTTGCCGATATTAGTAGAACCAACTACCGGTTTGCGGCTGCGGCTGCACCCCGGGTTGTCCCCAAGCTACTGGAGTTGTTGTTGAAGCATGGGGCCAACAACACAGACGATGGAAACGACGACGTTGATGATGACGAGTGGACGGTCGCCATGGCAGCAGCCTCGTGCCTGCAGCTTTTTGCTGCTGACGTTAAGGACGAGGCCGTGGCCCCGGTACTAGAGTTTGTTTCTGCCAACATGGGCAACATGCAATCGTGGGTGCATCGCGAGGCAGCCGTGATGGCGTTTGGTTCCATTCTCGATGGGCCCGATCCCCAAAACATGGGGTACCTAGTCCGTCAAGCGTTTGGGTCTATTCTGTTGTGCATGGAGGACGTGTCGTTCCGTGTACGTGATACAACCGCGTGGTGTATTGGCCGCATGGTGCAGTACATGAGCGAGGCCGTTGACCTCGAGTCGCAATTGGAGCCACTGTGCAGAGCCCTTCTCAAGGGACTGGGCGACCACGCCAAGGTGGTTGCCAACTGCTCGTGGGCCATTATGAACCTATGCGAGCAAGTGATTGGACCATCACTGAGCACGAGCCCGTTGTCGCCGTACTATCCTCGCTTTATTGAGACGCTACTTCAGGCTACTGCGCGCCGCGACAATGAGCACTCGTGCCGCACGAGTGCGTACGAGGCGCTGGCTACTCTGGTTAGAGACGCGCCCGACGACACCATGGCCCTGGTGGGACAGCTCCTCAACGAAATCGTATCCCGCCTTTCGCAAACCATGGAGATGCAGCAGCAGGTGGTGTCTACGGACGACCGCATGAATCTCGAGGAGCTACAGTGCAACCTGCTTGGTGTTCTGACTGCAGTTGTGCGTCGTGTCGACGGCGAGATTGCATCCAACTCCAGTCCGTTTATGCAGCTGCTGGGCTCGATGCTAGAGCGCCGCATGCCCAACTCGCTTGTGGAGGAGGACATTTACATTGCCATTGGTGCTGTTGCTGGAGCGTGTGGCGCCCCGTTTGAGCAGTACCTTGGTGATCTTATGCCTGCTGTGGTCAGTGGTCTGCGCAATGAGTCACATCCCTGCAACAATGCCCTCGTCGGCATGTTTGCCGATATCTGCACGGCCGTTGGTCCTGCCATCAGCCGGTTCTGCCCTGCCGTGATGGAAGTGTTTGTTGAAGCACTCGGCAACGAGGCCGTTGCTCAGGATGTTAAGCCTCCTATTATTTCGTGTTTGGGTGATGTTGCCACTGCCATTGGCCCAGACTTTCAGCAGTACCTGCCGAGCTGTCTGCCAATTCTCGTCGAGGCGTCGCGGCTGAACGCGTCGCCCGACTCGAGTGTCGAGTTACAGGACTACGTCTACCAGATCCGTGTTGCGGTGGTTGATGCATATGTTGGGATTGTGGCTGGTCTTCGCGAGTACCCGCAGCTGCTGGAGCCTGTTGTTGGACCCATTTTTGAGTTCCTCCAGGCAATTTTCCCTCACGAGGTTCTTATGTACGAGTCCAACCTCAAGTCGGTGATTGGACTTCTTGGCGACCTGGCCGATATCTTTGAGCCGCCACAACTACGCGAGCAGCTGGCGCAGCCTTGGGTTACTCAAATAATCAAGAATGGCCGTACCCCCCAGCACGAAATCTCCACAAGGGAAACAGCCCGTTGGGCTAGAGAGCGCCAGAAGAGGCACCTCTAATTGCGCTCTACTTTTCTGTCAATGTCTAGGCGCCTAATCTAATCTCTTATGTAGATACATGTACTCACTTAAATAAGTTGAATCTGTTTTTTACAGATAGGTTAAGAGAAAAACACCGCACGCGGGTCGCGCGGGCGTCCATCCGGCCCAATGTTGTTTGCTTGGAACCGCTGTTGTGTATACTTTTGGCGGGCCGCATCAAATGTTAGTCGCTCGCGCTGCATGATCTTGCGGATTTCTTTGGTGGCGGCGCGGTCAAGTCCTGCCCGGTCGTCGCCCGATTCAATGTTGCCTGCTAAATCAAATGTCGACGACGAGAATCCATCTCGCATATCCTGCAAAAAGGAGTATCTCCCTCCTGACATCCATGAAGGGATGCTTCGAGCTGCCGGTACTTGTTAGTCCAGGTCAGTCAACATTGTGCCAATGTACTTACACCACCATGCACGGAACAACCACAGTATTAAAAAAAACAGAATGGCCACAAATAGAAAGCTCCACCAGTAGAACCCCCACCCGCTGGCCTCTGCGTCTGGGATATCTGGGGACTGAGACTCGTCCAGCATGTTAGGTTAGGTCGCGACTACTTCCAGCACAACAACTGCCTTGTACAAAATCTCAAGGAGCTAACAGCTCAGGCAATTGCAGTCAATCATTACACGAAAGAAACACTTTCATCAGTTGAAGGGTATTCCTTTTGCCTCTCTGAGTCATACCCTATCAATGGGTGGAATTGAGCCAAAGCTGTCCTTGTAACTCGGCCCTCATGCATTATTTGAAGCAGAATGGGAGGCTGAGTAGATGACGGCCGCAAATTAGCATGAGTTTCCTTCTGTTGGTCATCAAATCAATGGGAAGCATTGTATGATCCACACAATCAAAAAAAAAAAAAAGAGTACAAGCACAAGCCTGTCCGTCGAATTGATCGACTGTAGTACTTCAGCTGCGTTGTAAGGAGATGGCAGTCCATTCAAGGCTCGCTAGATTCATGTAGCCTAGAGACATCTGGAGATAGATCTGACGATAGAGACAGTCATTCAATATACTCAATCTAGTTACAATTTACAAGTCAAAAACCATGCTCAGTTGAGGCATCACCAGTACTTGAAGTGGATGATGAGCCAGACACAACACTCTGCAGAATGTTCTCGGCATAGTCAGCACCAGACCATTTTTGGTGCGTTAGCACGTCACAGCCCAGGGCCTTTTCGCGCTTCTGAACAAGGTCGACGTATGCCTTCATGCCCTCGGTTTTGAACGCCTGAGAAAGCTCCCACGTAGCGAGCGCGTTGGTATGGAGTCCAGCCAGGGAGATGAGCTGTAGCACAAAACCAGCCTTGCCCAGCTCAAACACAAAGTCCTTGAGGTCCTGCTCGCTGAAACCGTGTGCGGACCAGTTGAAGCTGGGACTCAGGTTGTACACAAGCCACTTGCCGGGGTACTGGTCGCGGATCTTCTTGGCAAACGACTGCGCCTGCTTGAGGTCGGGAGTCTTTGTCTCGAGCCAGATGAGGTCAGCGTAGGGCGCAAACGTGAGGCATCGCTTCAGAGCAGGCTCCATGCCGCATTTGACATTGTAGTAGCCCTCGCGGGTGCGGGGTGCATCCCAGTCAAAGAACACGGGCTTGCCGAGCGTCTGCTTGGCCGCCTGGCGCGCAACAGAGTTGGACTTGCCCTTGGCCTGGGCAAGGTAGCCCTCGTAGGCATCGGACTTGCCTGCGTTGATGAGGGCACGCTTGACAGCCTCATCGAACGTGACGAGCTCGACGCTGTTCATCCAGTCCTTCTCGACGGCGTCGATCTCGGCGCCAGTCTTGCCTGCTGCCTCTGCCTCGGCGATCGCCTCGGCAAGTGGGATCCGGGGCTCGGTGACACCCAGGATGAACTCGTGGTCGCTGGGGTCGATGGAACTGCTCAGCAGAGTTGACGACTCCGAATCACTACGGGCAATCACAAGGTTGTTGGTGCCCATAATGTCCCACTGCATGCGTGTTGCGACAAGTCGCGACACGTGTGTGGATGTGGGCACAATCACCTTACCAGCAAGATGTCCGCACTTTTTGCCGCCATGGAGCTGGTCCTCGAGATGGATGGCAGCAGCACCACGCTCAGCAAACAGCTTGGCCAGCTTCATCACAGCACCAGTGCCGCCGTGACCGGTGTCGGCATCAGCAATGATGGGACGCAGGTAATCGATGCGGCCCTTTCCGTTCTTGAGGCGCTCCTGCTTCTGGGCGTCAGTGAGAGACATCCACTCATGCCATGCCTTTTTGTCGTGTAGCAGCTGGGCTCTAAAAAGCCTTTCCACCTGGTTGGGCACCGTGTCGTACGGGTAGTCGCCAAAGTCTGGAGACACCTCGTGTGTGGTGGTGAGCAGCGACGAGCACGCCCATCCACTGACATATAGCACCTCTTGGTTGGCGGCCGACTGGGTCATCTGGACCGGGTCGACAGATCCAATTGTATGGACGGGCTTTCCCTCACTAGCTCGTTGCGTAAGCAGAGCAAACAGCTTGTCGGCCTGGGTGGACGACGGGTACGCTATGGGCAGCGTGCCTCTGCTGATGGCTACCTTGTCGGCCGTGTACGGCCGAGTGATATCCTTGAATCTGGGGGTTGCCCACCATGCCTCAATGTCGGAGACCTGCTGCTTGAGGTAGGCCGACTCCTCAGCCAAGGTGGGATACGGGAATTTGGACAGCGTCGACGCCAGTCGTTTCTGCGTGGTTGTTTTGCAAGCACGGGAAAGCATTACCGACTCGGACGAATCTTGGGATTTTTATAAGGTGGTGGGTGGGTGGGTGGAAGGGTGGCTAGGGTTTATCCCCACGCTCTTGACGGTGTCTGTCGAAAAGACAGACAGCGTCGAGAGCCGACGATGAAAAATTGATACTATAATCTGTAGTATAATTTTTTGTCAGTGTTTTCTCAACTATGTTTTCTCAACTATGTTTTCTCAACTATGTTTGTCGCGGTTGGACCTATAATGTCTACAAATATGTTTAGTCCCATTGCTCTTTGGCACAGGTCAAAGTACTCATAGCAAAGAGTATTTCAGTTCAGCCTCATGATGACAGTCAACCCTACTACCGTGTGATGAGATGAACCAACACGATGACCGATGAAGATGCCCGACAGACCAAGCACCAAAAGCCATTAGTGACGACACTACGGAATGAGTTCACGCAGCTGGTGCATGAATTAGACCAAGAGTTTTCTCCAAGTCTTGCGGAAATACTGTACCGCAACTACGCATTCAGGCGTGAACATATGATGGTCGTGGACAAGCCCCACCGCACGAAGCGGTTGTTCCGCATCAACGAGACCAAAGAGCGCCCGGCATATTTCCGATGGCCACTGATGCCTATTTATGAAAGAAACGAGCGCCTGGCAACCCTCTCTGCTGGTTTGGCCAGGTCCATTGTCGTCGGCAAGTCGTATGATCTGTCCCAGTGTACAATGATCCCTTACGGAAATGATAATGACTCAGCATATGTGGATGAGGAAGACCCGGCTGGGGTGAATGGGCCGCCAAACGAGACCAGATCGCCCACTGAAAGGCTAAGAGACATTGTCAACCAATTACTCCAAGAACGAGTCCGGACGCTGATTTCACAGGCCAACAGAGAACTACAGGACATGGACCCAAGTGGAAGTAGTCAGCTGGAACTAGACATTGACCGGAAGCTGGCGCTTGGAGATGCCAGTTTCCGGCAACTGAAGAGCGCAGTAGACACCATCCTGGCCCGGATGCCACAGCACATTGAGAAAGCCAACACAGACCTACGGACCCGGCCCTCAGGAAGAGAGCCGCCAATGTCTAGGATGCTAGCTATCAGGGCACAGTTTAACCGCGGGTCGACATACTTTGACACTATGAACGCGCTGAGCTGGAAACATGTGGTTGCCCCGAGCGCACTCATAGGACAAACTTATGGCCGGTGTGTACACATGTTTGGGCACTTTGACGCTACGGTGGCCCGAGGCTGGTATCTGAAAGACGGCGATTCAACTCGCAAGAAAGCCAAAAGACAAAAGAAGCTAGAAACTGAAACACTAGAAACTAACACACTGGAGCTGCTGGGCCACCAGTACATGCACGGCGACCCTCTGCTGGTGCCACTTGCACAGGAGCTGCTGGAGAAAAAAGATAGAAGCGAGCCGGGATGCGGTATATACGAACTCAGAGGTAATCACTACACTTCACGGCTAGCCGAGCTCGGGCAGGTCCCACGCACATGGCAGAAACTGGTCACAATAGGAAGAGACGACAGCGAGTCAACGCTGTGGCCACTCTCAGTGTCCACGTTGGACAATGTGATTCCGTATTACGGAGGAGACGTGGACGCGACCGAGCTTATGCTGAGCTCCGTGGAGTGCTACTCCACGTGGAAACGGTACGGCTATGGTTCTATTCAGTCTAGGCGTAAGTATAGGCTCAGTTCTGGGAATGAAGGCGCAGACGCAGACGCAGACGCGAGACAGCTGCAGACTGAAATCCCCGAGGAACAGGGCCAGCTCATGTGGCTGGACGCGGTAGCGAAGAGCATGTCGCCATACGCTAGCTCCAAGTCCCAGAGTCCTGCACAGATGGTTGCTCTGCACGGAGTGGGCCAGTCGCACAGCGTCACTGTAAAGCGCGCCAGAGCATTCAGTCGGATCCAAAGCAAGCTAGCGGAAATGGCGGATGAAAGCGGAAGATCAGAGCTTGTAGGCGAGATTGAGCCACCTGATCAGGATTTTCGCAGAGAGTTTGAGGAGTTTAAAGCAGTACAGACCTCTCCGAGAAAAAGAAACGGCACCCCCACTGCGGGTCGTAAGAGGGCCAGAGAGGACTCTGCCGATGTTCATAGCGGTAATACGAGTGAGTAGCTACTTGTAGTTCATGGAATAGCTGCCGTCCGGGGCCTGCTGCATCTTGAAGTTGTCGAGACTAAGGCCAAACTTGCCGAGCAGTGAGTTGCCCATGTCCTTGAGCTGGGAAACCATTTTCTGGGTCTCCTCTTGCTGCTTGGCCCTTAATGCTGGCTCAATTCGTCGAAGGTGTGCATCGTACTCCTTTTTCTTGTCGGCAGGAGTAGATTCGTTGTCGCGTAGGGTGGTCAGCTCACTTGTGGCATCCTGTAGGGACGACCAGGTTGCGAGGTGCTCGTTTGCGTTGATGCGCCGTATGCGAGCCTTGTGGTGTGTGGAATCGAATTCAAGGGCTTTGGTGCAGGCTTCGACAGTCTCCTTGTACTGCTTCAGTTGGTAATGGCATGCCGAGACGTTTCCCCAGTAGACTGCTAGGAGATCTGGCCTGGAGGGAGGACACTCGATGGTGGCGGCAGAGTACTCTGCTAGAGCTCCCTCAAAGTCTTTTTGTTCTTTGAAAAGGGTGTTGCCTTTGTCTCTATGGGCTTGTGCTATTGCAATCTGCTGTTCAGCCGCCTCGCCATCGATTGTGTCGTCGACACCGGTTTGGTCGGTTTTCTCGGTTTTCGCGGTGGTGCCGACTGTATCAGCTTTTTCATCAGCAATGATATTAGCTTTTGTCTCAACAATGGTGTGACCCTTGCTGTCGACTAACGGTGCCATCTTGCTATATTGGTGGGCGTGTGTGGCTTTAAGCCTCCCAGGTTTATGGACTACGAGACTAGTGAAGCACTCGATGTATATTAGAATAGTACACTACCCTGTGAATTATGAATGTATTCTCAACTGACAGTGGCCATGCATACCAGATCAGATCAAACGCCCAAATTGCGAATCGCAAACGACAAAATCCAAACGGCGAAAACATGGTAACCGGCTGTAAGTATACCCAGACATTGCCCACAGTTTGAGCGTGGGAGGACGTGGGGCTGCGTCAGGGCCTCATGGCTGCGCAGAGACAAAACAAACTTCATACATTGTAATGAGCTATGACTGGGCTCTGCGAAAAGACTTCGCAGGATCGCGAAGACTCAAGTCCTGAGGAATCACCTGGATCTAATGACTCACAGAAAGAGGAGGTAGCCAAGACTCCCATACTGCAGAGACCGCCAGACTCTGGCAGCGGTGGGGGCAGCGCCAGTGCCGCCGAAACAGAGACTGACAAAACTGCAAACACATACAAGATCTCGAACGACAATGGGCGGCCTGCATTCAGCAGAAACTCGTCATATTTGTATGCCGAAGAACCACAACCACTGAGGGCCTCGCCAGCGCCTTCCCTGATTGAAGCCAACCTGCAGCAGCGCAAGAGCCACCTGGAGCAGGAAGCTGCGGAGGACGCGGGAACTGCCAGCAACAAAACCACACGCTGGCGCAGCGCGTGGGCAGCCGTGCGGCCGGGATACATTATAGACCACTTGGACTACGAGTCGTTTAAGGTGGTGGTGCGGACGATTGTGGTGCTGTGGGTGGGTATCTTTTTGGTGGACATTGATGCGACTCGCGCATGGCTGGGACAGGCACCGTACCTGATGCAGATCATGGCGCTGATCACAGCTTCCGGTGGGCGGCCCATCGTCATGAGCCACATTAACGCGCTGCTGTCTATGGCCACGCTCCTGTATGGGTGGACTTACTTTATTGTGGCCAACGGCATCACAACCAGGCTGCGCGGGTACCCGACGCAAATGGACATCGTGCAGCAGCTAATTGCTGAGGGCTACTGCGACGCAGGCATGAGTACAGCGGAGCTGCAGAAGTGCGTGAGCGGTGAGATCTTCTCGGGGCGGTTCCTTGAGACCCGGTGCACGACTGTTTTTATCTTTGCGCTGCTTATTGGGCTCACGTCTCTGTACATGTTTCGGCGGCAGAGTTTGCTGTTTATAGCACCGACCATGGGGGGCATTATTAGTATCAGCATCAACTGTGCGTTTGGCGTGCACTTTCCCTACTTTGCCCCCACGCAGCTGGGATACACGGTTCTGAAACCGTCTGCGCTTGTGTTCTGCCTGGATGTGCTGTGCTCGGCGACGATCTTCCCGTACACTGCGGGCTTTGCATTTTTCAGAGGAGTGACTGGACACCTGCGCTCGCTCGCGGGAATCTCGCGCGAGCACGTTGAGTTTCTGCAGACCGTACGTCCATCACAAACATCGTTCGAAGAGTACAAGAAGCTGGGTGAGAAAGCCACCGCAGTTTTGGGTAAGTTACATCCGCTCGACCTCATGGCGACGGTGTCGTCGTTTGAGTTTGCCCACGCGCGTCTCGACTCTGGTGACGCTGGTGAGGTCCGTAGCATGGTCAAGAACATTGTAAGCTCGCTCTCGGCTTTTGCAAACTTTTACACGGGAATCAACGACCGCAAGATGATTATTTTGGATGAGATCCGCCCAATGAACTCGATCCGCCGCGTGCCCACCACTCTCAACCAGCAAAAGCGCAAACGTCAGAGCAAGCTGTTCCGCAAACTGCACAAGGTCTACAAGCCTGTTGGACAGTACGAAGCCAAGCGACGACTGGAATTTCTGCACAGCGCCGATCCTTCATTACATGGTTTTGGTGGTGGAGGAGATGACCCACTGGACAACGACACCCTGTCGCTTGGAGACCTGGACTACCTTATGGAGCTTGTCAGCCGCCGGTTTTCACCGGCGCTGACAGCGGCTGCAGAGCTGGTAGATGCACTTGCCATCTGGACCGACGCAGTCAACAGAAATCGCTCGATTTCGTCGATTCTCCATAGAAAGCACCACGAAGGGAGACAGCTCGAGGCACACGACACTTTGGTCCGGGCAAGGGAGGCACTCACCGCCGAACTCGCAAAAATCAACAATTCCAAGTGGACTGAGCTTCTCCTGTGGCACTCGCGACAGGCCGACAAGCTCGGCGCGTCTGCGCCCGTGCTTGAGCTCATTGGCAACGGCGCTCTGTTTGGTTTCAGTACTAATGTGTACTGTGAAAGCCTGCTACGCATGGCCAGCGTGTACCTTGGTCTGGACAAGTACGTTCCCCGGCCGCGGTTTATTGCCCCATGGTCCAAGACCCACCGAAATAGAGCCCGCCTAAACAGAGCCACCATTTCAACGTCGACTGGTGTCAACATGCCCGGGGCAGAACAGGTACCCAACCCTGACGATAACCCTGCGTTTGCGCCCTACTCTAACACGCAGGCCCGCGACCCTGACTCGCTGCCACCCCGCAATATTGGCCATCTCATCGGACAGCGGGCCGTGGCTTTGTACTCTCTGCTCCTGAACAAGCATTTTTTGTTCAGCGTCAAGTCTGCCATCATCACGGTGGTGGCGGCCATCCCCATGTTTGTCCGCACCACGGCCCGCTGGTACTACTCCAACAGGCTCATCTGGATCATGATCATGACGGGTATCTCGACCAGCGAGTTCACGGGCGACACCGTTTACGCGTTTTTGTCCAAGATGGTCTACACGTTCTTTGGGTGTCTTGTGGGCATGGTGGCGTGGTACATTAGCACCGGGTCTGGCCACGGCAACCACTATGGGTTTGCCGCCACGTTTTTGGTGCTGTCGGTGTATCTTGCGTACTACCGGCACTTTAGTGTGCATTCGACGATAATGCCATCGATTGTTTTTACAACCGCCGCGTGCCTGGTGATGGGCACGTCGTGGGTCACAGACAAGTCCAACGTGATGACCAGCCTGACCGCCGGATTCGAGGTGGCATGGGTGCGATTTGTGAGCGTCATCATCGGACTGACCCTTGGATTTATTGCTTCGGTGTTTCCTAAACCCCAGACCGGCAAGCGCGCCGTGCGCATGATTCTCTCCCGCTCCCTAAGGTTGATTGGAAATCTGCACTGTGATGTGGCCAAGTTTGCCCTGCAGCGCATGGACGATCCATCCGTGCACATGCTTGATCGTGATGACGTGCTTCTCCACAGAATACGTGCCGTTCTCGACAAGCTCGTCTCCATCAACCCCATGCTCATGTCACTGCGCTTTGAGCCCAACATGACTGGCCCCTGGCCCAAGCAAAAGTACCTGCGCTTGCTCCGCCTCGAGTCGGATCTTACTCGCATGTACCTAGCTCTGTATGGTATCTTCAACCGCCTCGCTGACCCGTACCTCTGGGTTGACACGATGCTGACCAAGTTTGGCTGGCAGAGCGATGAGCTACTAGCCGAGTACTTTTCCATTGTACACATGGCTTCTGGCTCGCTTGCCCTCAAGTTTGCGCTCCCCAAGGTCACAAGTGCCCAGACAACCGCCAAACACATGGCGATTCTCAACGAGTCATCGCGGTCAGAGTCCGCCCGTGGCTTCTTCTGTTCCCGCCCTGGGTCGCCCATGGCATCGCGTGCTAACTCATTCATTGAGGACTCGCGTCTTGAACTCGAAGAGCTCTTTACTCCAGACGGCCAGCTATGTCTTGTGGGACTTATTCTGGTGCATATGATTTATGAGCGTATTGACGAGGTTATGATGGTCGTCAAGGGTCTTGTTGGTGAGGAGTATGATGTTGACGACCGTCTCACCGGCATGCAGACGTTTTTTAACGATGACTGACGTTCTATTTGGTTGTCTTATTTTGGTCTGATTGATATTGTCGCCTGTATAGTTTGTAACTAATATATTGCATTTCCAGCTCTACAACAACTATTAGATCTGTAATATTAACTATGTTCGTTACTAGTAGTATGGTATCAATTGCGAAGTACCTGCCTCGCAGTTGTCAAGTGTGAGTTACACTCTCTTGGCCGCGGTATCCACCAACTCGGTACCAAAGATACGGTCCCAGAACTTGGAAGTAACCCCAAAGCCCAATTCGTAGTTCTTGTAATGATGATCGAGATGGTACGTCTTTAGCTCCTGAAAGTACTTTGGCAGTCGCTGGTGGTGCAGCGAGTAGTGCGTAACATCGTACAGCACATAGCCCATAAACGCACCCGCAAACACAGCCAAAGACCGGTAGTACTCGCGGAAAACAGCGTGTGCAAGGTGGTACAGTGGGGTCGTCAGCACCACTAGCAGTGCAGGCGGCATCACCAGACGCAGCGGGTCCATGGGCAAGTAATGATGCACTCCATGCAGCAGAAAGTGCAGAGTAAAGGCAACGCGGCTCTCGGGCAGGTACTCGTCGAGGTGGAACAAGAACCGATGCATCAGATACTCGAGGAACGTCCAGATGAACAGACCCAAACAATAAAAGAACGCTGCGCTCGCCACAGTCTGCGTGCTCTCGCTAGAGAGCACCACGCTCATCACATACATGTCGGCGGGGATCCACAGGGTGGGAACAACCCACCACGGCGTCTTGGACAGAGGCTCGAGAAAGTTGCCAAAGATGGGCGCAGACCCATGGCCGTAGTGGCGGGGCTTGTGCACCTGCTCCAAGTAGAACGGCTTGGACCAGTTGGCAAACATAACCTGCCACAAAAGCGGCTTGTTGAGATCAAGGAACTTATTCTGCGCATAGTCGCGCGAAAAGTCCGTCACCACCGTGTGGTTGTCCTCGCCCAGCAGGAGGTTGAATGAGCTGCGGTTCGAGTCGCTCAGCAGGTGCTCCTCCTCGTCCTGCGTCGCCACCACCGCCACCAGGTAGTCCTCGTCCAGCATCTCATAGGCCGAGTCCGAGTGGCCATGCGACATTTCGTCGGCCATAATCTCTGTCACATCCTTACCACGGTACTCCTCAATGAGATCGCCTCCTCCGGGGTGAGCGTCGAGAAACGCAGTCACCTCGTAGACCCGTCGGTGGTTGAGCGTCACAAAGATCTTTTTGGGCTGATTCTGACATAGCTGCTCAAACTCGGCCTGGGTAATCAGCGGCCTGGCTGTTTCTGTTTGTGTTTGTGTGGACATGTTACGTTCAGTACGTTCAGTTGCTCGGTAGCTATGTGTTGGTATGACTTGTGGTGGTCTCACTACTGTGTTGGTCCCCTAGGGTGGTACGCAATGAAAGTTTCGCAGACAATAAATAGACCGGCCTTTGTAACGTGATACCGGATCCCGGATCAAAGTTTGCTGTGAGTATGCGAGGTCCGTTGACAGAGGGAAAAAAAAGTCGATCAGCAAAGCTGTTCTTCTGATGCTCGTCGCTTGAGGTTGTGGTAGTTGTCAGCCTAAAGCCAGTGCTGAAATGCCCGTGTGATTATGGCACAAGGTGTTGCAAATAAAATCCAACAAGCACAATCCGGGCAGCGGACCACCGCCCCTATTTATGGGTAGGGGTCATACCGATTAACCCAATACGGAACAGTGACAGAACGTTAAACGTTTTAATCGGCTGGGCCGACGCATGGTTTGTTGTTTGAATTGAACGTTTACAGTCTGCAGTAAGCCACAAATGTAGACGTTTGCCTCATGTGACTCTTGAATTGAGCAAGCCAGCACGGTAATAATCGTGCTACTTTACTGCAGATTCAGCAGATTCAACAAGTGGGCCACACAAGCTCGATTAGTGGCGTGAGCTTCCCAACCCGCCCCAGCACATATCTGCTAAAACAGCAGCCGTGCAGCCGGTTGAGAAGCGACATCTGCCTGGCCTGAATATCCAACAGCCTCAAGACAGTTGCGTGGTTCTCATTCGGGAGACTCCCCACCTTCCATGGAGTTTGAGCCGAATGTTGTACTTCAAGTACCACTTGCCAGAGTCTTTTCGATTTATTGAGTCGATGGAAAGGACTTTTCTTCGGTTACATTGACGCCCATTTGGAGGATGAGAAAAATGCAGAGCCACGATTGCTGGGTGGAGTAGGGTAGACCAAGTTTGTCATGGTATGGAGTTGACACGAGCGGAAGGTACAAGCAAATGCCAGGTTCGTGACCAGCAAGAGCCCCACAAAACCAAAGAAACCATGATATCAACACGTACGACGCCGTCATACAAGAAAACCATCTTCAGCCTACCTTACGAGCTTCTGGAACCGATCCTCCTAAGTGCTGTTTTTTCAAAACGAAGAAGAAAGAAAATCAATGGCCAGATTGTCAACGTTCTGCGGGTGCGTAGCGTATGCAGAGCATGGCGGCATGTAGTAGACAACCAGGACAAGTTCTGGTCGTGGTGCGCGAGGTTGAAATACATCAGCATCTGTGAAGTCAGCGACGTGCTCAGGAAGTTCAATCTGTGGAGAAACGCACCTGCATGCATGAGCGTAAGAAAAGAGGAGGAGCACAATTTGCAGGAAAAGTAGAACCGCCGTATCCTAGGACCGTTGGCCAGGCGCTCCGTGAGAGATTGCCAGAATGCATCACCAAACTCCACATCAGCTTTCGAGATATGCCCAAGTATAACTCGAAGCATTCTCCGCAGACCCTGGACTTGTCGCGCTGTGGACGTCTGAGCGAGCTACGGATGGACTATGTTGCAATCCCCAGGCCTCGGTACAACCCGCAAGACCAAATCCAGTTTTACGTAGTTTTGTCCAAAGCTGCCACGCTCCGCGAGGTCAGACTCATGGGTTCATATGCGGAGCTTCATCCCGACTACCCGGAGGACGTCAGAGAACATGCACTGCAACGCGTTGAAACGGCCGCATTCGGCGGCATTCGGGGAGCAGCATGTCGGCGGCTGCTGGCACTTGGAATGGTAAACGTCCAATCACTCAATATGAACTCGCCGTTCACGTGTTTAGCCGACATACAGGCTCTCCATGAACTGATATTTGCGCAGCGTGCTGGCAACATGCATACCCTTTACGTTGCACAGCACAGCGTCTTCCAAAGTTGGCATGATTTGTCGGATGTACAGAGACGAGAAGCCTGGGAGGCAGAGATGGCTGCGGACAACCGCAGAGCTGCGGCCATTCCATTGCTTCGCGCCAAAAACCCTGGGATCCATCTGTACTGGTGGTGCGTGATCTGAGAGCAGCAGAGTTCAGGGACCAGAAATCGCTGACCGTTCATAGTAAAAGTTTGTTCAGGCACAAGCAGACTGTAGTTTATGTTAAGGTAGTCGTCAGCACTGTGATGGATTTCTGCAGGACCGACGGTGACCCGAACGAACGGCAGGTCCAGTTGTGCGGGTCAGCAACCTCGGCGGGTTCCCTGGAAGCACAAGACGGCAAAGCATTATCCTCGTCACTGTCCTTTACGTCTCCCCCACTTAGAAAGATCAGCTGAATATATTTTATTGGTGTTACCGTTTGCCCGTCACGGTACGAATTATGCTGAACGAAATGGCAACGAAGTCTTCTCTAACAACGTTGACATTTAATTCACTTGTTAGAAGTTGTTTTATTTCCGTTTCATGATATTACATCATAAAATTCTACTGTTTCGAGAAATTTCTATCTGTTGTTTTCCAATGTATTGTTAGTTATCGACTGTGTTTGTATTTGATTCCACATATAGCACTATGTATTTGACTTGACATACCACTATGTTCCTGACTTTGGACGAACCTAACTATACCATCACATCGAGCCTCCTCGCGTCAGAGTACCAGTGGAGAACCATCATGAACATAGCCGGGCGCAGGAATACAGCAGATGCTTCCAACATGCCGTTGGACAGCCATCAAATCCTTGAAAAGGGCGCTGAATCGACGGCCCATATGCTTTCCCGCAAGGTTGTGAGGTATCTGGGAGATAGCGGCGCTATGATGCAAGATCTGACCGATAATCTTGAGGAGGAGCAGGCACAAATCAATACACAGGCGATTCTGGATTATGCGCGAGAGAACATGCGGCCAGTCGAGTACCTGCGGTTTGTCTCTGCTGTATACTACGACCTAGCCGAAGAACATGCAGCGTTGTACGGTACTGACGACAAGGAAGAAGATCCGAACAACGAAAGCACAGACAGCAAAGATAAAGACAACTTCGGCGCATACGACAGCCGGCTCATACGGCTGATTGAGGACTCGCTCGTCCCCGAGGTGTATGAAACCGACGAGTTTCTTGAAGACGATGGCACACAGCACTGGACCAACAGTAGCAAAAAGGAAGATCCCCGAAATGAGGAGACTTTGGACTGGGTAGCCCAGAAGCTCCACAAGAGGCGCATACTACGAGAAACAGTGCTGCGGCAGAGAATACAGCTGCTGATCAACCAGGTTGATGGACTCAAGGCGGCAGCGACGCTGATCAAAAACGACGGACTGGCAAACGGCCAGTACTAGCGCATTATTTATTTACTAAACTGACGACTGTGATGATAAGCATTATTGAATACTTGTGGTATCTTATTGACAAGTGCTGGAGGTACCTGAACCGACTTGGCTTTCGCTATCTCGTTCAGACAAGGCTGTGCCTAAATAATCGCGGCATCAAAAAGAGACGAAATCTGGGTGACCATTGCCTCGTCTGACATGATTTCATCGCAAATGGCGTCTACACTCAGTTCTGATAGACGGTCGCACAGCGAGCTTGCCATGTCATCAATCACCCCTTCAAACCGATAAAGCAGCTCCGCTGCGGTCTGCTTATCGTACGGTTCGTCGTTGAAGCTAACCCAAGTGTCGATCTCGCGTCGGTCGTCCCACAACTCACTGGGCGGTTCTGGCATCGACGGCAGAGGAATCGTGGGAGGACACTGCTGGGGATGCACATCTTTTGCGGATTTCCAGTACGGTCTTGTGTCGTTGTTGTCGTTATAATCACCATCCATGTCTGTGCCCTTTTCGAGTTTCTCTTGCGGTTTCTCCGCTTGTTTACTTTTAGCTTCCGACAGGCCACGGACACACTTGCTCGGCTGAGACGAAGAAGGAAACCCGCAAGCAGAGGGTCCCTGGCCCTCTGCACGCATTGCGTCGAGCTCTAGCTCCAGCTCCTCAAGATGAGAGGCGTCCGCAAACGCACGCCGACCCATGTCGTAAAACCCCAAGAAAATGTCGCGGATCACGTCGCGCGCATTCTCAATTTTATTGTCGGAAATGGATACAAGGTATCGCGCAAATGTAGCGACCCGCGCCCTTGGAGTCAATTTAGTGGCAAGAGCAGTCCCGCACACAAAATCGGGAAAGCTAATGACGCCGTCCTTGTCGCAGTCAAAGATGGCATGGTACACAAAGTCAAACAGCCCCGTTGACACCCGGCTGTAGCGTGAAAACAACAGCTGCGCCATGCGTGAGGACGAAATGGCTCCACCCCTAAACATGTCGTGCGACACTCTCGACGATGGTGCCAGCGCAAACCCCGTCTCGATGGACTCCTTGAACCCGTCCCACTTCTGACGGTCGGCGTCTTCGAGTTCTTTGCTCTTTCTTTTCTCTTTCGGCAGGAACCCGCTTGCGTCCAATTCTGGGTTCGAGGGTAGGCAGCAATGCGACACCTTTCCCACGTCGCAGTCCACCAGGTGCCGGAACTGCTCGTATAGAGCATCAATCTCCGACAGAGAAAGCAGGAAAAACACACGGTGGCGTAGTACAACCTCCTCATCAAAGCTCAGTGCAAGCGGAATGGTCATGACATTCGACTGCAGATACAGCGAATGCGCGTCCGATGTCCACGGAATCTGGCTTGTCGGAGGCTCCATAGCCCCAGAGACTAGAGGTACCCTGATCTGGTACAGCAGGTGGCAACCTGCTCCCAATGTAGCAAGATCCTCCTGATCGTGTGCTCTGTCTCGTTCGCAGCGTGCACACAGGCGCACATACGTGCACACCGTGCACACAAATGCAATCCCGTCCACCAGTTCAGCGTGGCAGTTGGAGCACGTGTACCGGTGTGTATTTGCTCTCTCATCGAGCGTGTCATCGCAGATCTTGTGTAGCAGCTCATACAAACAACGTTCGTCTTTTTCCTGGTCTTTTTCCACTACTGTTAGCCGACGGGGGAAGATTACATGTGCCGACATTTTGGACTCCCGTCTTGTGTTCTTCTCCTCCGTGCCTTTCTTGTTATTCTTAACGTCTTTCAAAAGTTCCTTGATAAGTTTTACCGCTGAATCCACTCGTTCGTGGTTGTGCGAGTTAGTAGTGTTGTTTCTGTGTGTGTTGTTGTTAGTAGTGTCGTCGACCTCTCTGCCACCAGCCACTAGGCTGAGCGTGCCGTCCGAATTGACCTCCAAAGCAGGTGTAAATAAGCTGCGATCACGGTCGCGGTCCTGACCGCCTCCCCCAAAAAACCCTTGCTCCAGGAACTCCATGAACCCCAGATCCTCAGCAGCGTCCAGCGCAGTGACTGCCTCACCGATTCGGCCATTCTGTAAAAGAGTGACGATCTCGTCGATCGCATTCCGCGCTAGCATAGAAGGAGACAGCTGTGCATCCCTCAGCTGCGCAAGGGTCCTCCGGATCCTTCCATCCTGGAACCAAAAAGCATAGCGACGATACCAAGTCAACACCACGCTTAGAGTCGCGCCTCCTACAGCGTATACCACTGTTGCTGTTAGTAATGTGGCCGTCCATCTGAACGGACCATTTTCTGAGAGTCCTAGCATCACCTCAGATTCTTCATGTTCCACTAGCCGGACAAGCAAACACACAACCAGTGGGGCTTTCTCAATGCGGACCCAACCCACCTTCCTGACGCGGCAGAAACTCTATCTGCCTAGTAGGGCGCTTAGGCGCCGTGGAAAAAGTTCCCCTTGAAATCCGAGACACTTATCAGCACCCAACTAAACTAGCGAGTCGAGTCAACACACTGACCTGTCAGCCTACGCACAACAAACAACAAGCGCCTCCTATATCCGTCTATCTATCCACTAAACCGACTGACTGACTGACATGGCCATGCTATCAGACACCCTAGTGTACGTTGTGGCCGTCGTGCTTAACGCAGCAAACCTGTTCCTGCAGGTCTTTTTTGCCGTCATGTACTCTGATCTCGAGGCTGATTTTATCAACCCGATCGAGCTCTGCAATAAGCTCAACATGTACCTCATACCAGAGGCGGGACTGCAGGCATTTGTCACCTTTTTGATGCTGCTCTCGGGCCAATGGCTATCTCTGATCTTCAACGCCCCGGTGGTTGCTTGGAACGTCAAGAAGTTCCTCAACAACAATTTCATGCTGGACGCCACTGAGATCTTCCGTACCGTCCATGGCCACAAAAAGGAGACGTTTGCCAAGATTGCCTTCCACCTGGTGCTCTTCTTCTACTACCTGTACTCTATGATTGTGTGCCTTGTGCGCGAGTAATCAATCAACACACAACTGATTGGGGTGTTGACGTGGTTAGCAGGACGCAACAACTCTCAACTGCAAAATGGCACATGTGGCGGCGCTCTAGCTGATCTCAGATATCCCACCAACTGCCGACAATTGACTTACCTTCGACGAATAATGAATAAATCAGCTGAACCGTCGACTCTCGTAGTAATTGGGAGCTGTGAGCACTGGAAATTGCAACAAACTAGCCCCTCATTCCACGGCAGAGCCTAAAAGTAGAACCGTAGTCCCTGATTGCTTTCGTAGCTAATGTCCGCTATGTGGGACTCAATCGTGCATCAACCTGCAGGTGAAACTGAGTTTGCGGGATTTTACTATTAGAGGGCAAAGACTGTAGATGTATGATGCTCTAGTGCCAAGTGGCTGACTGTTGATAGGCAGTTGATATTGTTGAAACCCCCTGATAAATTGAGCTATATACTTGCAAACGGTCCATAACAGACAAACAACAGCTATAAATGTAGTCGCTCCTCGTCATGTGGGTGGGTCTCGGTAGCTCATATTTACACGTGCGTCGGTGAGACATGCACCGAGTGTACGGGTGCAGCATATGCACTTTACCCCACAGCACAGTAACTATGCAAATGCACCACTGATCAGCGCTCAGGTCGAGGTCATTCATGTCCGAGAGGAACGGCGTAATGTATTTCCCGAAATCCGGATCACGCCATGTTGCTGGGCGCTAGAAATGACAGCTGAGACCAACAACCAAAGACCGGCTGTGATTAGGGCCAACACTTCTATGCACGTTACCGCTCTTCTATGCCAACATTTTGTCTCTTTCTGAACAAAAACCCTGAGTGTCAAGCTTGACTTGCTGAGTCAAGAAAACCTACTGCACAAGAACGCATCATGTGGGGAACCACGCAATGTGCATATCTGATTCCGTAGTACTAAGCTAGGGGTCCGGACGGGGCTCCAAACATACATCGCGCTTCGCGGTTCTGTATAGTGCTGCACCCGTTGCAGACCGTAGACGGAATGGAGCAATTGCAATTGCAATTGCAATTTCAGTGATGTAGATTGTGCCTCCAATTGTATTGATCTGTGCTTAAAGTTCCTCTTATCAGCCTCCAACATCAATTTGACTTAAATCCCCTAGATATCAGATTGTCTTCGGACGGATCTCGGGCAAACGGGAATCGTGGCTCAGTAAAAGACCAATAAACGGCGCCGACCCAAATGGTAAAGCCTGGGCGCTTGTTGCATGATCACACTGCCACTAAGCGTAACAGAGTGCGAGGAGCGAGCACCTGCTGCTATTGCATGCTGCTACAGCATGTCTAACCCTGCATAAGTGCGTTTATTCCCTTCTTCTGCTGACCCTCGATCGGGCGCATGCGTCATGCAACCCCCCGGCTTCACCTGTGCGGGGCCACCCTTCAAAAGTAAGTTCGTGCCGTTAAGCATCATGCATTGTACGTCACTGTACCCAGGTATGAAACTTTCACCGCTCATAATATGGTCCGAGGATTACATGAATGGAATGTACAATGCGGGGTGACCTTGTCGGTGGTATTCATTGCCGGTGAATGGGGAACATCTGCGCAAGATGACCGAGACCAACAGTTGAGCGAATTTTACAAGCTATGACCCACTCTGTCATCAGTGCCCACGTCATGGGTTTTGCAGAACGAAACTGTCTTGGAGAATGGGTAGGTCTGTGAGTGCGAGAGAGTGACAGAGTGAGAGAGTGCGAGAGAGTGTAGAGTCTGTGAGTCTACGCATGCATGCAGCCAGCTCCGATCTCCGAACGCAACGTGCGTGGACTAGAAGAGAAGGCGGGGCGACATGTATGCTAGGACAGATCCAGTACCACCTCCTCCACCTTGCGAACCCCGCACTCTCTTTTCGTTTGTATTCGTTTCGTCCGTCTCGTTTTGTCTTTGAGCGTCTGATGATCTCCGATGACGTTCCAGCCTATTCTAAAAAACTATATAAGGCGATAGATCTTCCTTTTTGTCCTCTCCAGACTAGCCTTCCAAGTCTTCTACACTCTACACTTTACTCTTCACTCTTCCACTATGCAAGCTACTACCATTGCCGCCATTGCCGCCACTGTTGCTGCTGTCTACGCCACCTGCCCGGCGTCGGACATTACGACACTCATCAACCAGCTCGCCCAGGTTGGATCTGACATGGACGCCACCGCAAGTGCTCTGAATGCTTTCCAGGTGTCGTCTGGTATTGCTGGTGCTTTGCAGATCCAGAACACCGAGTCGACTATTGAGACGGACCTCAACACCGCCATCACCGACGCTCAGGCCGTTGTCGAGACCGACTCCTGCAACGGCGGTAAGGTCACCTCTGCTATCTCGTCGCTTGTTCCCCACATTACCAATGTTCTGACCGCCCTCGTCAACCAGAAGGCCAATGTTGCTACCGTCGGAGCCACCTACCTGGTCACCAGCGATCTGACCAGCCTGCAGGGTCTGACCGCGAAGCTTGAGACCATTGCTTACGAGAAGCTCAACTGCGACGTTGTTCCTAGCGCTACGTCGTCGTTCTCGACCATCAACAGTGCCTTTGACGCGGCCATGAGCGCCTACTCCGTGTCCCAGCCCACTCCCTGGCCCACTGCTCCCAGCTGCTAAGCGAAGAGCTCCAAGATGATATCTTATACCGGAAAAGCCTTTTCTTCTGCCACGCTTGGCCGTTATTTAGCTCAATGGACAAGTTTTTGAAATGCAGCGTTAATCTCAGCCGCTCACGGTTTATTATTTACTGCGGCTGATAATATAAGCCCAACGGTGACAGAAGCCAAACTCAATTAAGATTCGGTCTAGGCCCCCTGACCGTCACCATGCTGTGGGTGAGACATGTTTAGCGAAACTGAGACTGAAACCCAAAGTGGGTATATTCACGTGAATGTCTCGAACAGGAGCAAGCACAGATTCAAACCCAAACTTTCTGTGGATGGCTGTACAAGAACTAACGCTTTCTGCACCCAGCTGCCAACCAGACTGATGCATTGACGTTTCAGCAGGCACCGCGCCGCCACAGGCAGTCTTACAGTCAAAACATGGATATGCCTATATTAAGATTAGGTTTTATGGTGCGTGAATGAATATGAGGGAGCCCAGCTGCGCCATGTATTACCTTCACACGCAATGGCAAGTGAGACGGCCAATCGAACGTAGATGCTAGTCACTCAGTTCAAGCAATTTGTGTCGGCAAGAACCAACCATCAGATAGAAGAAACACTGATTGAGTCGTCTAATCTCCGTTCCCATGTCCATAGTCACAAGAGAATGTGATGATGGCTCTAACTCACTAAGTCGGAGCTATTTTGGGACGTGCAGCCGTGGCCTAACCCGCGCGCCAGAAATGCAAGCAAAAAAGAAACAACAAAAAAAAAACAAGCGAGGAATTCATTCCATTCATTTCTAGGAGCACCTTGATCATTTATCTTTGCTACAACCATCTCACGGATCACCGATCACGGCGGTTTCTCACGATTAAAAGGCGAAATTAGAAATTGGCACGGCTCGTCCTAGACCCACGCGCGCCCGCCTTGTCTTAGCCTCTATTTCTCTCCTCCCAATCCCAGCCGAGAGTAGACTTTTGGATTAAATCTGATCTGCCCCTGACCATACTCAGCAACCACACACACAACACCCTCATTCAACGGCAACTCGAGCCATTACCAAGTCCCATTTTGCGAAACCTGGCTGTTTAGATTGTACAAATCAACTGCGCAAAGTCATTGACGACGACAGTAGCCAGCACAGACGACCTCAAACTGAGCTAAACACAGCCACAGTAGACAGACCTCACGAGCTACAACCCCCCCTAAAAGGTAGACGACCACAGCTACCACAACAACGCAACGCCTCGATAGGTAGACCTACTAAACAGGTAGACCTATAGTAACAAACAGGAACAAAAAAAAAAAAAAAAAAGAACCACACCACACAATGAAGCTCACCACCAGTGTGGCTGCAGTCATGGCTGCAGCATCCTTGATACCTGGCGTGTGCGCCGCTGTCCAGGCGGGTGAACACGACCAGCGCATGATTTTCCAGGCCAGCTCGCAGGGATCTCTTGTTGTGACGCGCGCAGTCGACAGTGCTCCCGTTGTTGTTGTTCTCGCGACCGAGGACGACGACGACTTTTTTGACAGTGAGGACATGCATGACTGTGACGACGAGGCCATGGACCTCGCAAAGCGCCAGAACGACGAGCTCCCCAACCTTCTCGGTGGAACCGGCAGCGGCAACCAGACTGGCCCTGCCGTGTCCTCGGGTGTTGCGTCGGGTGTTGCCAGCTCGGAACACCCGGCCAGCGCCACCGATGTGAGCTCTAAGCCGATTGTGTCGTCGGCCGCCCCGTCGAGCACCATTAAGTCTTCTAGCTCATCGAGCTCGACGACCACGTCCTCGACAAGTTCGTCCAAGACCACGTCCTCTAGCTCGTCGACGACAACTTCAAGCAGCACATCCAGCAGACACACGTCGCATGTTGCGAGCAAGACCACGTCTTCTGCGGCTGAGCCCTCGTCCACTGACTCTTCGTCGGATTCCGCATCGTCGGCCTCTGACCACCACACCACCAGCTCGCAGGCGTCCAAGACCGCATCCAAGGACGCTGCGTCTTCAACGTCGTCGTCCGTCAACCCTACGGCTTCTCTTTCCACCGAAAACAAGAACTCGGGCGGTGGTCTTTCGACTCATGACCGCAACATTGTCATTGGCTGTGTTGTCGGTATCGGCGGCTTTTTGATTCTATGTGGTATCTCATACGCGGTGTGGCGCCTCTGGGGCAAGAACCGTTCCCAAACACCCATGCTGGCTGACGGCAAGTCATCACTTGATGACAACAATGATGTGTTCCGTGCCAACATTGACCAGTACCATAACACCAACCGTGTCAACAACCCTGCTGCTAACTTTTAATCGTCACTAATTGATCTTTAATCTCAGATTTATGATCTACTGATTGGCTGACTTGCTCACTCACCACCCCTCCCCATTCTCCCCACTTCTCTCCTCCTACTCACCACTGGTACCACCACTATACTAAAAGTAATAGATAGCATTGAGCATATATAGATCGTTACACGGCACATTAACTTAGGCTATCGACCGTCATCATCCACCACTATCGTTAATACTCCAACACCTGCTTGATGCCATGGTAGATCTTGGTCACATCAGGGGTTTGGAACTGCTCAAACGCCAGGGTGACGTGTGTGTCGTAGCCGGCCACACGCTTGACAGGGGCCTCGAGGCTGAGGAAACACTTGTCCTGGACTTCGGCTGCAACATCAGATGCAATGCCTCCCGTCTTGGGGGCTTCGTGAGTAACAACACAGCGCCCCGTCTTGCGCACACTGTCAAACACAGTCTGTCTATCCCAAGGAGAAATGGTCCGCAGATCAATGATCTCGACGGAGCAGCCCAGGTTCTTCTGTGCAAGCTTAGCTGCAGCCTCAATCTGGTACAGCTGCGTGCCGTACCCAACCACCGTCACATCGGTACCGGGTTGGATCACCTCGGCGACGCCAAGAGGCAGCATGTAGTCATCAACAGGCACCTGCTCCACCGACGCACGGTACAGGATCTTGGGCTCCATGAACACAACTGGGTTGCGGTCGCGGATCGACGACAGCAGCAGTCCCTTAGCCTGGATAGGAGATCTGGGCATCACAATCTTGAGTCCAGGACTGTGGTTGAAAAACGCCTCGCCGCTCTGGCTGTGGTACATGGCTCCATGTCCCACGAGTCCGCAAGGCATACGAACAGTCAATCCTCCACAGTGGAACTGCGAGTCCGCCGATCGATAGCGGTACTTGGCAGCCTCGTTTACAAGCTGGTCAAACGCAGGAAACACGTAGTCGGCAAACTGGATCTCGGCAATCGCCGTATGGTTCATGGCCGCGTATCCAATCGCAAACCCCATAAGTCCCTGCTCTGAAAGCGGCGTGTTGAACACACGCTCGGGTCCAAATTGCTCCTGGAGTCCCTGCGAGCATCGAAACACACCGCCAAATGCAACATCTTCGCCCAAAAGTACGGCGGTCTCGTCCGTCTCCATTGCTATGCGCATGGCGTCGTTCACGCTCTGGTACAGGTTCATCTGTTTGGTGGGCATATCCGAGACAGCGCCAGCAGCATCACCGCCGGCTCGTACAAGCCCTTTTGTGGCCAACGCCGCCTGGCTACTTCTGGCCAAAAACCCAGCGTCAGACAGGTTCACATGGTTGACGCTGTCTGTGTTTGCCGAGTAATGCCTTAGACTGGCCGCTGCCAACCGTTGTAGCCGCTGCGGCCGTTGTATTTTTTGTATGCTGGGCACAACCCGTCTGGTCGTCTGTAGCAGCATCTGGTGTGTGGTGGTGATGATCTGGGGTCGACTTCTTGGGCCGTCTATGAAATAGAGATTTTGTCGGTAACTGGCGGCCAGCAGCACTAGAGTTGCCGCGTGGGGTGCTCGGCTAGTGGCCGGCAGCTCGCACAGACGGTCACGTGGATAGTCACGTTGTAGTCACGTGGCAAGTCACCCGATTGGCAGTATCCCCTATTACCAATTGCTCGCAATTGATTAATTGAATAGCTTAATTGAGTAGCTAAGTGAGCAGCTAAATTAATTAGCTAACTGAGAAGTACCTGTAGGTCTACGTAGGTCAGCAGCTCTGTGTTGGTCCTGTCCCTCACCGGGCCGACTATATCCCAACTGTTTCCAGCCTCACTTACTGTTGTACAGTCAAAGATGAACGACCTGGCTGCAGTGTTCCCGCCGCCGCCATGGTACCATGAACATTTCACCAAAATCAATGTTCAAAAAGCCAAAGAGGCAACTGAAAAAGACAAAGAACTATTTCCATACCGGCTCATGGTCCCCCCAGAACCCCCAGAGGAGACGTATCGTGGGTTTGGCAGCATATGGCAGGTCCATGACAAGCTGGTGCCGCTGGATCAAGTGGGTATCCGGCAGCTGTATGACCAAGATGCGGTTATTGACCACCAGGGACGTATAACAGAACTAAAAAAACTGCTCAAGTCGCTGCTGCTCAACTTTGTCGAGCTATTGGGCATGATGTCTATCAACCCAGAATCGTTTCCTCCAAAGGCAGAGGATATTCGTACCGTGCTCATCAATATGCACCACCTTCTCAACGAATACCGCCCTCACCAGAGTAGAGAGAGCCTGATTCTACTCATGGAACGGCAGATTGAAAAGAAGAAAGAACGCATTGCCGAGCTAAGGCGGGGCTTGGCCCAGGTGAAGGAGGACTTGTTAAGCGTGGCATCTACGATTGGCGAGGTTAAGATTGAGGCTGACGAAGAGACTATGAAGGAAGAGGAGTCCAAAGAATTAAGCCAAACCCCAGAACCGGACCAACAAGAAAAGGACGTTGCCAGCTGGACTCAGGCCTTGGATATGCTCAACAGCCATTGAAGTTAGACTTGATCTGTGCTCAATCTGGCGCAGCCTAACCCACAAAATCACAATAATGACGGTCAAGCCATCAATTCTGGATCTGCTCAAGGAGATCCCGTCAGCTAGACAGGCGATCCGGTATTGGGTCAGGAAACTCATACACATATGGCCAATTGATCAAAGATATCGGCTTATGGCGAAACGCATTGCAACACTGTCAAGCGGCTCTCTGATGGGTGAGAACAGTTTCCAGTTTGCCGCGCCCTTTTTCGCGGCATTGACGATTCCGGGAAGGTTTGTAATGCCCCTCTGTACCAAACATACTGCAGCCGAGATCCAATATCAGGTACAAGACTCAGGGTGCTCCCATGTTCTGTCACCTAATCGGTTCTCCGGGATGGTTGATTTCAGAGTTACAATGTGCATACAACCGAGGAATATATTCAAGATGTCGTTCAACGGCCAGACGAGAGTCAAAGGCATCCATTGACTGAGGTTACCTATTGTATACCTCTGGAACATCGGGCAAAAAAGCCCAAGGGCATGGTGACGCCTGTCAAGACATATATGGCCCAAGTGGAGGCACCCTTGCAGGTATGGAAGATTAGCGACAAAACTAGAATGCTGCAGAACCTGCCGCTGCACCATGTCCATGGGCTGGTGATTGGCATGTCTCTGCCGTTATTTCAAGGAGGAGACGTGGAGTTTCTGTTTCCGTTCCGGGCGGAGCAGGTCATTAGACGACTCGCCAACAAGTATCTCCCAAAGGTTAATACGTACACTGCACTTCCCACCATCTACAGTAACTTCTTGGAGTACTTGGACAATAACACTAACTAATGATATATACAAACCTATGTAGCTGACTAGACGGAAAGCTCCGTCTTCTCCTGAGTGATGTGATTCTCCAGACCCTTGAGGGCAGCGGCAACAGTCTCAGACACAAACTTGGCAGTCTGCTCAGGGGCACGGCCCACAAACGTGGAAGGATCCAGCAGAGAGTCGAGATCACCCTTGATTGGGTTAAAGTACTCGGTGGTCTTAACGCGCTCAATGAGGTCATTATCGCCTCCCTGCTCCTTGACAACGGCAGCTGCCTGGTGTGATAGCACTCTGATCTCCTCGTGGCATTGTTGTCTATCTCCACCCTTCTGCACCATGGCCATAATGATGTTCTCGGTTGCCATGAAGGGAAGCTCCGACATGATACGGCGCTCAATGACCTTGGGGTAAACAACGAGTCCAGACACAACGTTGAGCATGGTGGACAGCACAATGTCGGCGGTGAGGAACGCAGATGGGATCGACACACGTCTGTTGGCAGAGTCGTCGAGGGTTCGCTCGAACCACTGCACTGCACTAGTGTTCCATGCGTCGCTCATGAGTCCCTGCAGGTGGCGGGAAAGAGAGCAGATCCGCTCACATCTCATGGGGTTACGCTTGTACGCCATGGCCGATGATCCAATCTGGCTCTTCTCGAATGGCTCCTCCATTTCCTTGAGGTTGGCGAGAAGACGGACGTCAGTGCCAAACTTGTGGGCGGAGGCTCCCAGGCTGGCCAGCGGCGCCAGCACGTCAAAATCAATCTTGCGCGAGTACGTCTGTCCTGTGCAGGGATAGGCGTAGTCGAATCCCAGCAACTCGACGACCCGGGCGTCGAGTTGCTCCACCAGATCATGGTTGCCGTTGAAGAGAGCGAGGAACGACGCCTGGGTTCCGGTGGTTCCCTTGACACCTCTGAGTCCCAGATCATTGCGGGCACGCTGAAGATTACGAAGATCCCACAGCAGCTCCTGGATCCACAGGGTGGCTCTCTTTCCAACAGTGGTCAGCTGTGCGGGCTGGAAGTGCGTCCATCCCAGCACAGGCATGTCCTTGTACTGTAGGGCGAACTTGGACAGGCGGTCAATCACGTTCACCAACTTGGGAATCAGAATATCGAGTCCCTTGCGCAAAAAAATCAGGTCCGCATTGTCTGTCACAAAGCACGAGGTGGCTCCCAGATGGATGATACCTGCAGCCTTGGGGGCTCTGAGGCCAAACACATGCACATGAGCCATCACATCGTGGCGCACAATGGCCTCCTGCTTTGCGGCCACGACAAGATCTTCATCCGTCACGGTCAGGTGGGCCTTCATCTCAGCAAGGGCCTCGTCGGTGATGGCCTTGATGCCCAGCTCCTTCTCGGCCACAGCCAGGGTGTACCACAATTCTCTCCAGGTGGAGAATCTGGTTCTTGGGCTGAACAGTGACGACATCTCCTTGGAGGCATACCGCGACGACAGCGGTGTAGAGTATGTATCGTTGGACATATTACTGGTTGCGAGTGATGTTGTTTGTTCCTTGTTAAAATTGGCTTGAAATTTCGCGCGGCTGGTATCTACCCGGCCTTTCATGTGGGGCCGCGGCAAGCAGGTCCAGTCACAGATCTGGCCACAG
The DNA here is from genome assembly GCA_023628915.1 of Trichomonascaceae sp. Y4102. NCBI lineage: Eukaryota > Fungi > Ascomycota > Dipodascomycetes > Dipodascales > Trichomonascaceae > Trichomonascaceae sp. Y4102. Next base: position 13,407 of record JAMAJT010000016.1, on the reverse strand, counting down.
ATTCAGGACAGTTCTTAGTACAGTCATCTTTTCCACTTATATGTTTTACTGTTGATTGCAAAGGACAATGGTTGTTGCTATGCTGAAATGCTCTTGCTACCATAGCCTATAGTATACATTCAGAGGATCTCGTCTTTAAAGTTGTGTGATGCCTGAGCTAGGCGAGGTGGAGCACTGCGCGGTGCTTTGGAGAAAGTACCTGGTTGGTAAAACCATCACAGAGGTGGATGCAAAACAAGATGATATCGTCATGGTCAAGCCATTGATGGCTGAGGTGCTGAAGAACATGCTACAGGGACGCAAAGTGACACAGGTCGAGCGCCACGGCAAGTACTTTTGGCTGAGGTTCCAAGGAACAGACTCTGTGTTGCTCCTGCATTTTGGTATGGCCGGTTGGGCACAGGTACGCGGAGTCACCAGCAAAGTTGTCATGATGGAGAATGGCGGTGACCTCAAGGTGAAGAAGATGTTGGACGACAAGGCTATCAAGAGCGAGGATGCAAAAGAGAATGGTGAGCCTGAAGTCGTCAAAAAGGAGAATGATGAAGTTGAAGACGAAGATGGCGCGCCAAAAAAACGCAAGAAAAAAGCAGCACCAAAAAACGCCACCAAAAGAGCAAAGGTCGAGGAAGACGAAGATGTGTGGCCCCCAAAGTATTACAAGTTCACACTAACCATGGACGATGGAACCCAGGCGGCGTTCACAGACAGCCGGCGGCTGGGCCGCATCAGACTCGTAGAGGCGCCCACCGACGAAGCGCTTTTGCAAGTTGAGCCCCTCGTGCGCAACGGACCCGATTACTCGCGCAAAGACAGTCGTCCGACGTACGAAACATTCTATGCTCTGCTCGCGAAAAAGGCGGTCCCCATCAAGTCTCTTCTGCTGGACCAGCTCCACTTTGCTGGAATTGGCAACTGGGTGGCTGACGAGATCCTGTACCAAGCGCGGATTCACCCTCAAAAGACAACCCAGTCCATTGCTACGGCCAAAAACACCCAAATTGCCCGGACTTTGTACGATACGATATGCTCTGTCTGCGAATACGTCATCTCAGTCGAGGGCGACAGCACCCAGTTCCCTCAGGAATGGCTGATGCTGCACCGCTGGGGAAAGGGCCGCAAAACCACCAACAAAACACACATGGGCCACAGCGTTGCCCATGTGACGGTCGGCGGTCGTACCAGCTGCTACGTACCGGCGCTGCAGAAGCTGTAATCTCTGTACTGGCAATTCTAATGATCATAGACAGTACGTAACATGCAATTAACGATATCTTATACTAGGTGACGTACAATTGCAACGCTACATAATATTAAATAATAGAATCACAGTTTTATCGAGCTTCATGTAGCCCCTCACTGTAAAGATTTCTCAAGACGGATGAGTAGTTGGTGGACAGTGTGCCACACTTGAGCCTTTCAACCTTACTTGAATTGAGTTCCACACTCGATACCACACACATGAGCAACCAGAATAAAGAAGCGTGGGAGAAGCTCACGCGGGCCATCATGGAGGCCCGAAAACGGGGTGCTGGAGGTGCCGGAAGTGCTCCTGGACCTGGACCCAAGGGACTTTTTGCCGGTGTGGGAGGATTGTTGCTTCTCGGTGGCGGCGCACTACTACTCAACGCCTCGCTCTTCAACGTTGATGGAGGACATCGAGCCATTATGTACTCACGTTTTGGAGGTATCCAGCCGCAGATCTACAATGAGGGCACGCACTTTGCGATTCCGTGGTTCCAGCGGCCGATCGTGTACGATGTACGAGCCAAACCTCGCAACGTTGCCTCGCTGACTGGAACCAAGGACCTGCAGATGGTCAACATTACGTGCCGTGTGCTGAGCCGGCCTCGTGTCGAGAGCCTGGCGACGATTTTCCGCACTCTAGGACAGGACTACGACGAGCGGGTTCTGCCGTCGATTGTCAACGAGGTGCTCAAGAGTGTTGTCGCCCAGTTCAATGCATCTCAGCTCATCACCCAGCGTGAGCGTGTGTCCCGCATGGTGCGTGACAACCTTGTCAAGCGTGCCGCCAAGTTCAATCTGCTGCTCGACGACGTCTCTCTCACGTACATGACGTTCTCTCCCGAGTTCACTGCAGCGGTTGAGGCCAAGCAAATTGCACAGCAGGAGGCGCAACGTGCAGCCTTTATTGTTGACCGTGCCCGCCAGGAGAAGCAAGGTTTCATTGTCAAGGCTCAAGGAGAAGCCCGCTCTGCAGAGCTCATTGGTGAGGCCATTAAGAAGAGCCACGACTATGTCGAGCTCAAGCGTCTGGACACCGCTCGCGAGATTGCCCACATCCTATCCAAGTCCGGCAACAGAGTCATGCTCGACAACTCGTCGCTGCTGCTGAACGTCGCCGACGACCTGCGTGTGCCTGGTAAGAAATAAGCAAGTGTATATATATATATTATGTGACGATAACTTGTAGGGAAGATTCATGCAATACGGTGGCTTACTTCGGCGACGACTGTCCAAAGAACGCATCTTAGTTTCAATTCTGTCAAGCTGTGGCCAGTTGTTATAGAAAAAGGCTCTGTTGGAGTTAGGTCAATGACGCTATTGATTAGGGTTGAAATGTCTGGGAACATCCAGCACTAACACATCAAGCGAGAATGTCAACCCATGCTCCATTGTAAGTGATTGTGTCGAGCGGCTGTCGTTAGTCGCTCGCTGGATTAACACATGCCCCTTTTCCAACTCTCTAACAAGACCCGATGCCAAAGTCACCAATCCTCGGGGCATTCCCCAAGCCCCGTTCGTCGACAAGGTCGAGAACTATGCTACAACAGGACCCCAGGTGGAGTCGCTCATCAAGACATTCCAGGAGATGATGCAAAAGTACAAGTTTATGGAAATGAATCGTATCAGTCGGATCCAGGGCCTCAATGCCAAGATCCCCGAGATCGAAAAGACCCTCGACACAGTCAGGTTTCTCAAGAAGAGGCAAACAGAGGAAGACACAGGCGAGCTGCTAACACATTACGAACTAGACGATACACTGTATGCCAAGGCGTCTATCGACAAAACCGACACCGTGCATCTGTGGCTCGGAGCCAATGTCATGCTGGAGTACCCCATTGACGAAGCCATTGAGCTTTTGGAGTCCAAGCTCAGCACAGCAAAGACATCGTTGGAGACGTGCACTGAAGACCTGGAGTACCTGAGAGAAAACATTACCACCATGGAGGTCAATACAGCCCGAGTGCACAACTGGGACGTTCAGAGGAGGCGAGACGAAGGCTCTGCTGGCGGCAGCGACGACAAGTAATAATGCATTAACTGTAGTATGTTGGAAGTAGTATGATGGAATAGGCAGTCGCCAATACTTTGAGAAAGAAACGGCGGCTCTGAGCCGTATATTTACATATTGCCCGTTTGGTGCTCCAACACTGACGTGCTCGCGAGGTGCAAAAACAAAGTTAAGGTTGGTCTCCCTGGTGCCCCCTACCACCCCTAAGAAGACTGCTCCTTCCGAATTCGACAGCACTTTGGATTAACCCTGGAAGTTTTGGCGTGGGTGTGCCCCGGCGCGGCGACTCTGGCGACTCACCAAACCAAACCAAATTTCGGTTACCACCAAACTTCACACGCATCACACATCCAACATGCCCGGTGTTACTGTCCGCGACGTGCCTGCTCAGAAGTTCATCGACGCCTACGCCGCGTTTCTGCAGCGCCAGGGAAAGCTCGAGGTCCCCGGATGGGTTGAGCTTGTCAAGACCTCTGCTGGAAACGAGCTTCCTCCCCAGGATGCCGAGGGATGGTTCTACAAGCGCAGCGCCTCGATCGCCCGCCACATCTACATCAGAAAGGACGTCGGAGTTGGCCGCCTCAACAAGGTCTACGGAGGAGCCGTCAACCGTGGATCCAAGCCATGCCACCACAAGGATGCTTCTGGATCTGTCAACAGAAAGGTTGTGCAGGCCCTTGAGAAGCTCGGCCTCCTAGAACAGACTGAGAACGGTGGACGAAGAATCTCCGAGAACGGCAGACGTGATCTCGACCGTATTGCCTCCCAGACCCTTGAGGCTGAGGACGACGAGTAAAGTATTAACTGCTTCGGTGGGGTCCTCTCCACTATGTAACGACGGATGAATAATTTCTGTGCAATAAAATCTATTCTGTTAACTAACTTGTTCTACTGGTGGTATTGATCTATCGCCTACTTGAACAGGCGCCTGGTTAGTGTCTACGAGTATAAACATGCGAAATCACGTATTAAACAGCAGTATCGGCACTCACTTTGCTAGCAGTTGTCGACGGCCCTTAGACTGTAGTTGTGCTGTACAAGGAGACATGAGAGCATCGGTTGGTGACTGAAGCTGGCGACGGGTAATCACAGAGGGTGATCCAACATAATGGATAGGCGATTTCGACGCTGGATTCAATGGAGATTTGGACTTCTCTGTACGGTTGTTGCTCTTGTCGGTAGTAGTCATCACCTTGGGGGACCCCATTGTTGTTTGTGAGAATGAGACCTAAGCTTATCCATTGTTTACTGTTGCCCAACTGGGAGTCAAAATATGGAAATACGCCGATGATATGCCCTTGTGAATCCGTAGCAATTGGCTATTCCATCCAACTTTGCTATTGTCTTGTTCAAGAGTAGTATTGCGTGGGGACCTATTTTGCCGAGATCCGGCCCATGGTAGACGCACAGTATTAACTTATCTTTCATTCGTGCATGCAGACTATGCAGACTGTACATAGAGTATTGTGTACAGCTTGCCCAGGTACCCTTAATCACCAGCGGCCAACAGCAAATGATGCAAGGTATATCGACTCAATTGATATATCAACCGATTGCATTCCACACAGAGGGGAACATTTCTGCCATCCATGCGCCGCCACGCCGACCTGATACATGCAGTGTTTTACTGTGGTGATACATAATAGATTGGGCAAGGTAGAGATTCTAACTACACGGCCCCTCGGGAGCAAGATGCACAAAACGGGTCGTGGCCCCTCCAGGGTACGGGCACTTGGGAACAAAAAACAGCAAAACGGCAGGTTGACAGCCAGCCAGCAGTTCCCCGACCTGCCTACCCCTAGCTAACGTTATTCAGAAACACAAGACAGCACAAGACAAGCTCTAGTGACCGGCCCCATCTTTGTCGTTCCTTTGGTCTATTGACTACCGCCAACTATCACTTGACAAGCAGAGAATACTCGAGCATCTCAAGAACTCAACAAAACAGCATTAAGAACAGATATAGGAAAGCAGAGAACAAGAACAGCGCCAGAACTTAGTAAAGAGCAACTGAGCAGACAGCAGACATGAACAAACTCATGCAAAACTTTCAGTCGTTTGTGCACTCGATCACAACGACCGATCGATACGCCAGCTACGAGTCGCAATACAAAAACTCACCAAATGCTAGATCCCGTCCTGGACGGATGGGAGCTGATGGACAGGGCAATTTTGATGGAGACGAAGAAGCACGGTTGGGCGGAGACGCAGATGCCGATGGGTTCACGCGAGTAGGATTTTTGCGACAGACCGTGTCCCACTCATCGCTATCGCATGCTAACGACTCGCAAACTTCGCTGAATTCTATGAGGGGAGGAAACAACAGCCCGCGGCCGTCGTACACTCCCGGATCCAGGTCCAACCAGGTAGGAAACGGATCATACCCCATGCAGGACTACAATGATGGAGTGCCGCCACCCCCTGCCCCAGCATTGTCGTGGAAACGCATTGATCGATGGATGGAGGCTAACTATCCTGAGCTGTACGATCAGATCAGCGACCCTGCAAGCTCGGCTGATCTTAATGAGCTGGAGGCGGATCTGGACTGCACGTTGCCGCTGGACGTGAGAGACTCATACATGACCCATGATGGACAGGAGGTGGGTGGCAAGCCCACCGGTGTGTTTTTTGGCATTACTTTTTTGGATCTCGAGTGCATTGCCGACGAGTGGACCCAGTGGAAGAACACCGCCATCAAGCTGAACAACATGGCCCGGCAGCAGGAGTTTCTGCGGAGACAAGGTGCTGGACCGGGCGCTAGCCCTGGACGACCCCGTCCCCAGAGACAGTTCTCTCCTAACCATCAGCAGCAACAGCAGCAGCAGCAGCAATCACCTCAAGCAGATGCATCTCAAAAGAATCCAGTGCCTAACGGACAAGGAGCATCGGGATCCAGCACTCCTCGTATGGCGGCGCCGCCAAATCAGCGCCCGCTGCCTCCTGGCTACCGGGGAAACACACTGGCTCAGTGGATTAGGCACCAGGAATCTGTTCCTCAAGGAGCCATCCAGCTTGTGTACGCACACCCCGGGTGGATTCCACTCGCCAAGGATTTTGAGGGCAACAACATTGCCGTTGACCTTGCACCAGGAAAGAATGGCCGCTGGGGCCAGATCATTCTATTTGGAAGAGACTTTGACCGCAAGTATGTGGTTGCATCGTCGTGGGCCGCGTTTCTGTCGACGTTTGCCGACGACCTAGAGTCTGGTGACCACTACATTGACGATGATCTTGAGAACGCTGAGTTTATGTTCCAGATGCCACACGGACGCCCCATGTCATACTTTAGTGTACTCAAGGGCAGAGTGGAGCGGTCCCTCCGCCAGATGCGCCAAGCATCTGGCAAGAGACCCATCCGACCCGAGGGAGCTCCTACTGGAGAGTCCACCACCGCCGCTTCACCTGGCAACCTAATCTACTCTCCCCCTCCATCGGTAGTGTCAAACGAAGGTGACAAGTTTCCCGCCACCAAACTGTCTCGAGAAAGCAGTCCCAATAGCAGTGCCCGTGTGAGCAGCAGTTTGGACGAGGTGCTGTCGACAACCTCTGAGACAGCGGCGTCCGAGGAGAATAAGCATGAGCATGAGACTTCTAACAGCAACTCGACAGTTAACTCTCCCAAGGCTGCCGACGACACCCCCGATATGCTTACTGGAGACGACAGTAGCAACACAAAACATAAAGAGGCTGAGAATGAAAACGAAAACGACGACACAGCCACTCTCAAAGACGGCGCTCGCAACAGCACTAGCAAAGAGGCTGCGTCTACGCTATCTCCACCAGAGGCAGATGGATTGACCGAGGTGAGTCTGTAACGGTGCCGGCAGGCCAAAACATACAGACACACACACACACACACACAAACACACACACACACACTCATGTACTCAATATTTATTTCAAATCTAATTGGCATTCTGCTGGAAGAGCTTCCACAGATCGTGGCCTTCGCCCATAAAGTAGGTCATGGTGGCCTGGGAAAAGCCCTTGGGGCCCATGTAGCGTAGCTGCTCAATGACATTATCCAGCAGCAGCGACCGGCCAAAGTCCAGGTTGACATGGCTTACGTGCTCTACGTGGATGTGCATGTGGTAGTACGATGGGTGGTAGTGGAAGTACAGCTTGAGCTGGTCGGCGGGGATCTTGTACTTCTCGTAGACGGCGGCTCTAATGTGTTTGGAAATTTGTTCCAGAAACGGGATATGCGACTCGTTGAGGTCTCTGACGCTGCGGAGATCCGATCTCATCACAAGCGCAGTTAGGTACATTGACTCGAGAGTGGTGCCGTCCCACTTCATGTCTGGGGCCAAGACGAACCCGTTGGTGGGGTCGTCGTCGCGGAACACCACTCTGTCTGCCTCAGCACCATGATGGAGTATATTGAGCACCCATTGTATGCGCTTGCCGAGCATTGTTTCGATATAGGGCACCACAATGCTGCTATACATCTCTGGGGTCTCAGTGACGATTCTCGTCTTTTGCGCACGGTGCTTTTTGATGTGAGCCTCCGTCGCGGGATAGATGAGCGTGTACTTGCATTCGGGTCTGTTGATAAGATCCTGTGCGCCGTTGAATGTCCCCCATGAGTAGATGTCGTTTTTCTCTACGCAGTTGATTTGCTGAGCATGCGGTGACGGAGCAGTGAACGGCGTTTTTTCAATGTTGAGAACAGCCTGCTGGCCGTCAATAGTGCCCAGCAGGCTCTGTGTCTTTTTGAGTGAGCTAGTACTGAGCTCCTCATGTGCTTGGAATTTCTCTAGTAGTTCCATGGCTTGCTTGCTGGCAGTCTGTGACAGGACTGTCCTTTTATTGGCACACTTCTCTCAATATAGCCTTTGGTCTGGCCATGACGGGAACGGGACCCCAACCCGAGTTATCCCTGCATGTTAGCCAGACAGATAAACAAACAAGCCGGTTTGCTAGCATTGGGCACCCGCCGACCGGCTTGCATCTATAATAATGTCTCATGGATGGATAGTGTCTTTAGAACTAGTAATGTATTTGTGCGGTTCCTACTGTATGCACTAGCTTGTCTTGCTGGGCATATCCTAACAAGGTTCGACTGATCTTATCCCCAGTAATGTGATGCACATGGACAATGGCATTAAATGGACAATCTGGCAGCTAGTCTGGTGGGTGGCTGTTATCACAGGAGTTTATGCCGACTTTTATGACGACATTAGCTGTGATGTCAGCTCGACAATGTGCGAGCGAGTCCCAGAATATGTGTACACCGCCCGACTCTCACAGCGAGACATGGCTTATAATGCCAGTGTCGACCAAGCTGCCATGCTTGGGCTCGACCTCCGCGGGTCTATTTTCGATGTGGAGGGATATACAACCCAGGCTATGTCGACGATCAAGGCAGCGCTGGAGCTTGGGTACAACCAGCTTGTGTTTGACGCATACTACTCAAGAGCCAACCGCCGATGGCAGCTGTGTCCAGCGCCGTTTCCGCCAGACGCCACCTCTGCGAATGGACTCTACTACACAATGAACAATCCTTGGGCTCCATCCGAGCCCGATGCTCCGGACAGTGTCATATGCCAGTCAAACTTGACGTTCCAGTCCATCTACTCGACGCTGGGCGATTACATCAAGGAATCAGATACGAATCTGGCGGTGAACGTTATCAACTTGAAAGTATTGCTGCATGACCTCAGTGAAGCGTCCAATTTAACCGACTATCTCAACCATGTCTCTGGCGATGCGATTCTAGGGCTCAACGCAACCCAGCATTTCCCGTACCGGGCATACACGCCATTAAATCTGGAAAGCGACCGCCATTGGAAGACCACCACGTCTGCGGGAATGGAAAACAGCACCGCGCTGTTCCCGGCCTTGCGGTACTTTCTACTGGATGAGCAGAAGCGTGTGATCATATCGTGCACCAACGCCACTCTCAGCCCGACGAACGACTACTCTGAGATCATCGACACCGAAACGGTGTTTTATAACGCAACCGACAGCCCAGGCGTACTTACGTGGGACGGACCGTCGGCAAAGGACAACAAGGGCTCGCAGGTCTACAGCATGTGTGCTGGTCTCAACAACTCGCTACAAGACGTTTCAAAGTACCACGACATGTTTACCGGCTGGTACCCTGCTCTGCAGGACTCGCAATCGAACCCATTCAACAATGAAAGCATCAGGGTTCTGAGCTTGTGTGGAATCTCCCCGGTTCTCAGCAGAAAACTCCAGAACGTAGACGACCTCGTGGCTCCGACAGAACAGGCGTTCTGGAGTTGGGCACCCAACGAGCCCAGAACCCCATCTGATTCTGACCAAAAAAGCAGCGCGTCGCAGGGCGTTGCGCGCCAGTGTGCGCTCCTAACCCAAAATGGCCTCATGGTAGGCAACTGCTACGAGGGGTACCAAGTGTTGTGTCGCGCGACCAACTCCTCGGGATTCAACTGGACAATCACAGACACTGTCACCGACTACTTTACGGCGGAGCAGTCGTGCCCACCGGGCACCAAGTTTGGTATTCCGCGGACATTTATGGAGCTTGCGTCGGCCCAGAGAGCTGTGAGGCAGGTGAACGGAACGTCCGCCCAACTCGCTTCTCCTGTGTGGGTGGATCTCAACTCGATTGCAGTACAGGGTTGTTGGGTGAGCGGCGGCGCGTTCGCACAGTGTCCATACTACTCACGATCGTCCAACAGAAACGGAGTGGCGCTGTTGTCTGTGGCGGCGGCTGTTTCATTTCTACTGCTGGTACTCATGATGATGCTCAGTTTCCGGCGGGTGAGTCTCCGCCGCAACCAGTTGCTCTGGCGCAAGCCCCGCAAGCTGTTTTCCGACTATGAAGGTGTTCCTGCCTAGCCACTACTGCTAATTAATGCTACTAATTTATTACCTGGGAAATGCGCCAGGAAGGAAATCTAGCTCTATTTGGGTCGTAAAGTCGTAGTATCTCAGTTGAGCGTCATTGCATACCATGCACACAATCGAGGTGTGGGGAATAGGCACAGCGTACAAAATGCGGAAATGCTTATCATGGGTTACGGGATCATATAGTATGGCTGGTCCCAGCAGGTTGAGTGGGGGTCCATCTCCCGACAGTAACACCTCTTGCTCCAGCTGCTGCCAGCGCTGCTGCTGCGGGTAACGGGCTCTTGTGCCCAGCTGAACATGGCCCAGTCTCGCTGACCTGAGGAGACTGGTCCGCATACGCTTGACGCGGCTGTGCAGTCCTCGGAAGAAATCGTGGTTGGCAATGGCAGCCTGGTACCGCAATTCAAGACTAAGTCCTTCGTAGCATGCAAAGGACTTTGCAATCTCAAACTCCTTGAACCCATAGCCAAACGTGACAATCAGCTGCCTTATGGAGGTGGACCACACTAGCGACGTGATCTGCGAGTCGGTGAGCACCTGCGCCACGGGGGTCTTGAGTCCATCTTGATGGGTACCAAAGGTATCCCACAGGCGCAGATGACGGTCATTGTTTCCGGCGCCGGTCGCAAGAATATAGGGGTCCCATGGACAGAATTCAATGGCTTTGATTGCAGCGTAGTGCTTGAGCACGTACGCAAACGTCAGCAGCTCGGGGCTATCCTCGTTGACATTATCCATGGGCCGGATGGTGTACACTGTGACGGCACTATCGTTTCCGCCCACGGCGAGTCGAGTCACAGGCTCGTTGAAGACCATTCTGCACACCTGCGACTGGTGCTGTCTCGGAAGAGAGTAGTGCAGCTCAGACTGAACAAACACCCGTCCGGTTCTGCTGATGTACGCAAGCAGATGGTACACGGTGACGTTGCCCTTGATGTCTCCTACAAGCACCTTGAGGATGCGGGGCACGCGGTGCGCGTCACCTCTACGTCTCATGCTACCAATCCAATCAGAGATCCCGGGGTCAGGCATGAATGCCACACACGTCACCTGGTGGCTGTGTGACAGCCGAAACACATACCCGGCCGAGCTGGGGTTATCAAACATCTCGGCCACGTCGCAGAACTGCAGCACTCCAGCGCTCGCCACACACAGAAAGTCCAACTTCTCGCTCGGAAAGAACGCAAGGTAGTTGGTGTACTGCTGTGCAATCTGAATCTGCGGGCAGCCATCGTCGCCATCATCATCCTCGTCGTTGTCGGTGCTGTTGTTGTTGTTGTTGCTAATATACTGCTGCATACTGGCGTCGTCAATGTAGCATGGCTCGCGCGAGTGCCGGTCGTCGGGGTCCTTGTCCATCTTTTCAAGACTGTCCAGCATACAGTCGGGGCATGCACCATGATCGAATATGTCCGAGTGGAATGTGTCTACTGCTGGCCCATCGTTCCTTCTGTCGTACAGAATGAGGTCTTCATGGTGGCCGCGAGCTTCGAACCGAGCACTGGGTGACCATGCTACCAAACATGAGTAGAAGTCGTCGGGAACACCACATTCGTCTTCGTACTTAACTTTGGAGACGAGTATCTTCTTTCCAGACCGTCGTAGTAGAGCTCGAGACGAAGTGTGGTTTGTTCTTGTGTGTAGCTCGGTGTTGCCACTGGTGACTGCCGTTATACCGGGCTCTGAGTCGTCGTGGTGCGGGCATGGGGCTATGTTGCGATATGAGAGGAGACCAGGTGAATCGTCACCCCCACTCTCATTACTATTAGTTGTTGCCAGAGAATCCCAGAGTGTGTTCAAGTGTCTCTCGCTTGGTTGAATGGCCATGCCGCTTAGCGCTCGGTGTGGCCCAGAAATTTTCTGTTTATACTGCCAGTCGAGTGCATACATTACTATGTTGCCTGGTGATGCTGTTTCTTAACCTCATCTTGTCACTTATGGGTGCAGGCATAATCAATTGCAATACTTGTACACCACGTCGGCCAGAGCAGCTGACTTGAGAGCACCCATGTGGGTGCCCGAGATATGGGCCTCCTCATGCGCAATCCCCAACTCGTCGAGCCGTTTCTGGGCATAATGCACCTGGCCAAAGCTCAACAATTCGTCCTCGGCAGACTGAATGGTGACGACTTTTCCTATTTTTTTAAAGTCCGTCTCTGTCGACTGCTGCTGCTGCTGCCTCAGAGGACTCGCCTTCTTCCACTCGGCAGGATCAAGTCCAAATGCGTTCTGCACAAAGTCAATGTAGCTAGGGTACTCGTCCACAAGAGAGGGCAAGTCGTAAATGCCCTCGACGCACAACACTAGGTTACACTTGGGCACTGCTTTGCTGCTGTTTGTCGCCACTCCTATTAAAGAGTCCAATGCGCCAATTGGTTTGTGTTCCAGCAATTGTGTCTGTAGAGCTAAAAATGTCCCGGCAGAGTGTCCCACCAGCACAACCTCCTCAGCTCCGTAGGTCCCTCTCATAAACTGTAAAGCATCCCGTATATCATCCAGGTGTCCTGGGTGCTGTACCTCTGGAGACAGCCGGTACTCGAGGGACGCAAAGCCAAGGTGCTCGGGTAACCCTCTCTGGCACAGACCTTCAAACAGCGTGAGGCAATCCTCGGGTGAGTTGGTAGGGTCCCTCCATGCCCCTCCGTGAATAAACACTATCCATTTTTTGGTATTTTCTTTGGATCCTTTCAACACGGTGACTGTCTGCCGAACATGCGGCCCATATTGATCTGTCGTGGACATAACTATGTGGAGTAACCAGCAACCTTAGTTGTGTATTGCCCCTTTGTGTCCAGACATGAAGGTGTTGATTTAGGTCCAAATGTAGCCAAGTGTGAACTTGGATGAATTATAATTCGTATCGCGAACAACTGGAGGTGGGATGGCACGTAGTGACGCAAACGGTAGATTTTTCGGTGCACAACTTGGAGACCTCGACTCACATTTTTTTTTATCGAATATCACTCATTATAGTCTCACGGTCACTTCTAGCAAGATCCATTTTCCCATCGTATCTGTATCCATATCCGAAGAGAGATTGCAAAGCCAAATATTGCATGGCATATTGTGGGATGTCAACGTCCCAAAACAGAACAAGGGCAGTATGACATACGATACTTAGGCCAATAATAAGATAATAAATGATATTTAATCAATCATGTGACAATCTGTTGTCTGAACACCCACAGAACCCTAGCTCACAGCCAGCTGCGTTGCGTGTTACAGGCTTAGATGAACCCGTTATATACCGATGGGTTGGGTCAAACTTTTTGGCCGAGGAGCCAATGAGGAGCCGGGGTTCTTTCGGGCTGGGA